>CM050168.1:129868704-130339712 GCA_027410445.1 Discoglossus pictus
TACAAAGAAGAGAACTGGAGATAGGGAACTGGGGGAATGCAATTGAATGAGCAGCAGGTGGAAAGTAAAAGACTACTGGGTTGTGTATTACCCTTGATAATGAAAAGGACATAATAATAAGTTAGTTACACATTTGTTTATATTGGACTTAAGTTTGTGACTGATCCATAAATACTTACTAGCATACAGCCTTATTAAATTGCGATTCAGTAAATTTAAAAGGGCTCTTTTTAAGCACACAGCATATTTTATTTACAGAAGTTTTTAGTTAGTGAAGACCTTGCTTTTGGATAGAAGTTCACTAACTAAAAACTTTTGTAAAAAAAATATGCTGTGTGCTTAAATAGAGCCCTTTTAAATTTACTGAGTCGCAATTTAATAAGGCTGATAGGGTTTTGGTGTAAAACGGAGTAGCACGTACTTTTTGTCAGTGCAAAAATAAATGGAAAATTTTGCTGTCATTTTACGGCTTGTCACAATCACTCTCGGAAGTTCTCCGGGATGGGAGATTAACATAGATAGGGTGATTTACTTTGCTCTTCAATATGGTTTAATCTGTGATATAGGGAATTAGCATGAAAGCCACTGTCGGTGGAGCTTCAATATACGAATTTACCTGATTATCAGGTTCTTTTTTTTTTTTAACTTAAAGTTAAATGCTAAAAAAAGTATTTTAATATTGCCAAACAATCCCTGGATAGGTTTTAGGGCCTTTTAATTTTAACCAGTATATTCAATGTTGCCTTAATGGATAGATACATTTGCTCCTTGCCATATGATAATTAGTCAGCTAGGAGGGATCATGCATGCAGATAAGATCTATATTCAGTTCATTGCTGCCACACTGCTGTACTAATTAACAAGGCGTAAGTAGGAGTATAATAGCCCTTTCCCTTTTGCACCTGCCCAGAAGTCCTGTATATCCAAAATGGAAGCCACCATGTGTGTGTGTGTATGTATATATATATATATATATATATATATATATATATATACGTATATATATATATATATATATATATATATATACACACACGGTTCCTTGCAAAAGTATTCACCCCCTCGCTCTTTCTAGTGCCACTAGAGTTAAAAAAAGATTCACTAGTCCAGACCACATTCTAACACACATAAATTCTTTAAACGTTACACATAGATGAAAGACACACTGCCCCAGTCCTTAGCACACACCTCATGCCCATTTTTTTAGCCTTTACTATTAGCAACCCAATATGTTAGAGTCCCAAACAACAGGGTTGCTTGTGGGGTTTAGGGGAGTCTCGAACTCAGTCATGACATACAGTGCCTTGCAAAAGTATTCATCCCCCTTGAAATTTTACCTATTTTGTAAGATTACAGCCTTAAATTCAAACTTTTGTTAATCTGAATTCTATGTGATGGGTCAGAACACAATAGTCTAAGTTGGTGAAGTGAAATGAGAAGAATATATACATAAAACTATTTTTTAGAAATAGAAAACAGAAAACTGGCATGTGTTTATGTATTCAACCCTTGCTCTGGGGCAACCAATTACCTTCAGAAGTCACATACTTAGTGAAATGATGTCTACCTGTGTGCAATCTAATTGTCACATAATCTGTCATTACATATACACACCTTTTTTTAAAGGAACCAGAGGCTGCAACACCTAAGCAAGAGGCACCACTAACCAAACACTGCCATGAAGACCAAAGAACTCTCCAAACAAGTAAGGGACAATGTTGTTGAGAAGTACAAGTCAGAGTAAGGTTATAAAAAAATATCCAAATCTTTGATGATCACCAGGAGCACCATCAAATCTATCATAACTAAATGGAAAGAACATGGCACAACAGCAAACCTGCCAAGAGACGGCCGCCCACCAAAACTCACGGACCGGGCAAGGATGGCATTAATCAGAGAGGAAGCACAGAGACCTAAGGTAACCCTGGAGATGCTGCAGCGTTCGACAGCAGAGACTAGAGTATCTGTACATAGGATGACAATAAGCCGAACGATCCATTGAGTTGGGATTTATGGCAGAGTGGCCAGAAGAAAGCTATTACTTTCAGCAAAAAACAAAATGGTACGTTTTGAGTTTATGAAAAGGCATGTGGGAGACTCCCAAAATGTATGGAGGAAGGTGCTCTGGTTTGATGAGACTAAAATTGAACTTTTTGGCGATCAAAGAAAACGCTATGTCTGGCGCAAACCCAACACATCACATCACCCAAGGAACACCATCCCCACAGTGAAACATGGTGGTTGCAGCATCATGCTGTGGGGATGTTTTTCAGCAGCTGGGACTGGGAAACTGGTCAGAGTTGAATGAAAGATTGATGGTGCTAAATACAGGGATATTCTTGAACAAAACCTGTACCACTGTGCGTGATTTGAGGGTAGGACGGAGGTTAACCTTCCAGCAGGACAATGACCCCAAACACACTGCTAAAGCAACACTTGAGTGGTTTAAGGGGAAACATGTAAGTGTGTTGAAATGGCCTAGTCAAAGCCCAGACCTCAATCCAATAGAAAATCTGTGGTCAGACTTAAAGATTGCTGTTGACAAGAGCAAACCATCCAACTTGAAGGAGCTGGAGCAGTTTTGCAAGGAGGAATGAGCAAAAATCCCAGCGGTAAAATGTGGCAAGCTCATAGAGACTTATCCAAGTGACTTGGAGCTGTGATTGCCGCAAAAGGTGTCTCTACAAAGTATTGACTTTAGGAGGGTGAAAAGTTATGCACATTGACTTTTTCTGTTATTTTGTCCTATTTGTTGTTTGCTTCACAATAAAAAAAAAAAAAAGATCTTCAGAGTTGTGGGCATGCTCTGTACATTATATGATGCAAATCCTCAAACAATCCATGTTTATTCCAGGTTGTGAGGCAACAAAACACAAAAAATGCCAAGGGGGGTGAATACTTTTGCAAGGCACTGTATATGTAAACTTACGCATTTACATACACATCTATATATATATATTATAGTACCATAAATAGTTTCTTACCTGCCTGGTGCTGCACTGGGGTGAGAAGGGTCCACTGCAGGCCAGAGGGCCAAGGGGGGCCACAGAGGTCCAAGAGGGCTGCAGGGGCCAGCAAGGACCGAGGGGGCCACAGGTGGCTGCGGGGGCTGAGGGAGGCCACAGAGGTCCATGAGTGGTCACAGGGAGCTGAGGGAGGTCGCAGAGGTTGCGAGGGGCCACAGGGGCTGAGGGAGGCTGTAGAGGTCCGCTAGGGGCCACAAGTGGACTGTGGGGGCCATAGGGGTCCGCGGGAGCCACAGCGCCTGCAGGGGGAACAGTGGGGGGCCACAGAGGGCCATAAGGGGTTGCAGGTGACCCATGGGAAGTCTGCAGATTCCATATGGGCCCATGGGGGCCACAGGGCCTGTGGGGGGGTTAAGTGAGCCTTAAGGAGCTTCAGGGGATGGTTGGATGCCAGAGGGGATCTGTGGGTGCCAGAGGGGACCCGCGGGGGCCACAGGATATCTGTGGGGGCACAGAAGACTTGTAAGGACCACGGGAGGGCCTTGGGGGCCACTGGGGGACTTGTGGAAGGTCCATAGGGGGCCCTCAGAGGTCAGGGGCCTTGCACCGTCTGCACCATCAGTAGCTCCGCCTATGCACCAGATACAAGCAGAAGCTCAGACTTGAGTGGCCTTTTAAGATGTATGATTATTAGATTTTGGTTACTTATTATTGTTGTCAGTTCTTGCCATTTTGAACCACAACTGCCAGAATTAATTTTCATGGAAAATATAGGCCCATTTGGGAGTAGAATCATGTCAATATTTGTCTTACGGGTTCAGCGTATATATTTTTTTTAAAAATAGTATAAAAACTGTTTTTGAATTTGGGATTAAAATTTTACTTTTACTTTCATACTGCAAGTTTGGTATTCTTGTTTAAATGCAGAGTAAAAGTTTAATAAAGGTTTTTATTTTCTTATCAGGCTTCACCTAAATATTCTTTAGAGATTGTGAAGATCTGAAGACCTTCCACTCGTTCCAGCAAATTTTCTCTCCCGGTTCTCCTAACAACCATCTAAGGGGACTTCTAAAAACTATAATCACTTAGGCCCTCATTCAATTGCTATTTGGCCAATTGAATAGGGGTCTAAATAAGCACATAGCATATTTTTTTTAAAGAAGTTTTTAGTTAGTGAAAACCTTGCTTTTGGATAGATGTTTACTAACTAAAAACTTCTTTAAAAAATATATGTTATGTGCTTATTTAGACCCCTATTCAATTGGCCAAATAGCAATTGAATGAGGGCCTTACTCTGGTTCCCTTGCACTGGACATAAAAAATATGAACTTGCCCAAAACCCGACCCACAGTGGTCAAAATATCCATAAAAAAATCCTAAGTACTTTATGGCTAAATCACTGGAGCCCAACTCCTTGTTTTCCCTTTGGAATGCTTTTAATTACATGTATGATGTGTTTTGGGTTGTGTTTAATACATACGCAACATAATAAAAATGTAGGAGTACAATTCAAGAGAGAACAGCAGCCACATCCAAACCGTGAAACCCAGTTCACTACCAGTACAATAATCTGGCCGGGTGCAAACTCATGGAAGAGCCGGTTTGGGCTTCATAGACTTGCATGGGAATGTCTACAGGGCTGATTATGACATCTGGCAGAGTTAACAAGGTTGTCAACCAACAATTGAAATACTTTGTTTTGATAGACAAAGGTGTCAAGTACTTTGTAAGTGATATCTCTTTGATCCATGGTCTTGCCGTTAACCACTATTTTGTATATACTTGATACAAGTTATGTGAAACCATCTTGGGAGATATCTTCATGGAAGCCCTGGCCGGCTAAAAGTGAGATATATTCCCCTAGACATTTTACCTTACTTAGCTAAATCTCATCTGACTCAATATAAGCTTACTAGCGACTTGCCCGTCAAAAAATGACGGTCAATAAAATTTTAAGCCATGGCAATGCTGTTTGGCTCATTGCGGTGCTCATTGCAAGCCTCCCCTCACTCGTGTCCTTTGTCCCGTCTCTATATTTTTTTAAATACTAATTACAGTAATTAATTAATAAATTAATTTAGTTTACCTTTTTCTAATTAATATATGTAACAATCAATAGCCTGAAGAGGTAACAATCTCTTTTTATTGTCCTGCAGCATATAATGTCCACTGTTGCTGGCCTGCGGAGATAGTTTTATGAATGTCCCAACTGTGCATTAGAAATAGGCTGCATGCACGATGGCAAACCGTTGGTTTATTTGTGTAAAGCGCTACTTTAGCGTAATGATGTTGGTTGCAATTTAGATTTGTAAAATAGCGTTGTTTGTCTATGTGCTATGCAACATTTTTTTTCTTGCTTAGCCGATTTTCGAGTGCCGTAACTTGGCAAAATCGACTTAAATTTGCATTCCACCTCACTCTCAGACGTCCCGGCTGTTCCCCCATGCTGTATGTGATGTTTTTGTTGTATTTTTTTTGTTGTATTTTTTTTTGTCCAGCGTGTTTTATTGCCTTCACTGCTTGCAGGCAATGAGCGCCTTTAGTGCCTTAACGTCTCACCTCGCTACAAGAGGCTTGCAGGCGATGAGCGCCGCCTAAGTGCTGCGAGTTAATGGCTCGTTACGTGAAGCTCGCAGGCTTTGATGCTCATCGCCTAAGTGCTCCGAGTTAACGGCTCACCTTGCTACGCAAAGTTCGCAGCCTTTGGCGCTCATCGCCTAAGCGTGACGACGTCTCATAGTTCGACATTTAGAATATGTGATCAGCCCAAGGGAGGTCGGTAGAAGAACGGTGCATGTCTTTACCACTATAGACCCCTATCCAAGAGAGACTCCAGGTATCACCAACCCAGCCAGATTGCGCTACGGCCAGCTTACCCCTCTGACATCCTCCCCACTATAAATCGCCAAAGCGGAACAAAACAGGATAGTCATCCATCTCAAACCAGCCTCAAATTCTCCCATAGACCAAGCTAATGAACCCTAACATCAGCTACGCTGCTCCCCAGCACTACCGGCTCATAGATGGCTAACACCCCAAAACGGTGACAGCCCTCAGACCCCCTGAGGAGCCCAGACATGATGTGATAAGCTATACCATTTAGTTGGGAGATAAGGTAGAACCTGGCTGGGGAAGCAGACATCATGGTGCCCAGCCCCTGGTTTGAATTCCCATAGCCCGATCCTCGCTCCTACATTTGAGATTTCCATAGTCAGCTTTTGGGATTGGGTAGCGTCACCCCTTTTCAAGCCTCCTGAAAAAGCAGATCTTGAAAGAGAGCCATTTATAAGAACACTAAAGTGGCACTTTAAGAGATGCTAGGCTAGGCAGAAGCAGGTAGTGATACTGACTGATCACCAGAGGGAGTGCAATAGGACCCGGCATATGCTAATGACGTTACATCACATGCGCACCACGTCATTAGCATTGGCCAGGTCAAGACGCAGGAAGGAGCGTGGAGGAGCGGAGGAGCAGCTGCAGATGGAGGTAAGTGAGGGGAAAGGGAGAGGGGGAGGTATTTAGAAAGTAAGGAGGGGGGTTTAGGATGAGGAGGGGTAAAGTGAGGAGGGGGTTTTAGGATGAGGATGGGGGGTTTTAGGTTGAGGATGGGGGAGTTTAGGATGAGGATGGGGGAGTTTAGGATGAGGATGGGGAGGGTTTAGGTTGAGGATGGGGGGTTTAGGATGAGGATGGGGGGGTTTAGGATGAGGATGGGGGGGTTGAGGATGAGGATGGGGGGTTGAGGTTGAGGAGGGGTAGTTGAGGTTGAGGGGGGGGGCTGAGGATGAGGATGGGGGGTTGAGGTTGAGGAGGGGGGTTGAGGTTGAGGAGGGGGGGTTGAGGTTGAGGAGGGGGCTGAGGAGAGAGGTTTTGGAGGGGGGCTGAGGAGAGAGGTTTTGGAGGGGGGCTGAGGAGAGAGGTTGAGGAGGGAGGTTGAGGAGGGGGGCTTAGGATGAGGAGGGGGGTTGAGGGTGGGGGGTTGAGGATGAGGATGGGGGGTTGAGGATGGGGGGGTTGAGGTTGAGGAGGGGGGGTGAGGAAGAGGGTTTAGGAGGGAGGTTGAGGAGGGGGTTTAGAATGAGGAGGAGGGTTGAGGATAGGGGGTTGATGATGGGGGTTGAGGATGAGGATGGGGTTGAGGTTGAGGAGAGGGGCTAGGGTTGAGGTTGAGGAGGGGGGTTGAGGATGAGGAGGGAGGATTAGGAGGGAGGATGAAGAGGGAGGATAAGGAGGGGGGTTGAGGAGGGGGGCTGAGGAGGGTGGTTTAGGATGAGGAGGGGGGTTGAGGATGAGGATGGGGGGTTGAGGATGAGGATGGGTGTTGAGGATGGGATTTGATGATGTACAGTGTAATCTGTCCATCCGATGGCCCTGACTGTCCAGTGTGTGCCATGAATCACTGCAGTTTAATACGCGTTTATTAGAAAAACAACAATAAATTGCTATTGGTTATAAAATTTCAACATTTCAGCTGCATTGTTGACATGAGACCTAAAGGTTACAAATTAAAATAATACATAAAAATATAGTAAAAAGGCATTTTATAAGAACTGTTCTTTTCATGTAAAATATTATGTAATACTAATAGAAGTATATATGATGCTTCTGTGTTGTACTAGGTATGTAATATACATATGAATGCATTTACTTTTTATATACCAAAATATATCTGCAATAGCTGAAGTAGTCTCTCTATCTCCCTCTCTCTCTGCCTCCCTGACCCTCTCTCCTTCCCTCTCTTCCTCCCTGTCTCTGCCTTCCTCCCTTTCTCTCTGCCACCTTCCCTCTCTTTTTCCCTCTCCCTCTCTGCCTCTCTCTCTCCTCTCTCTGCTTCCCTCCCTCCCTCTCTGCCTCCCTCTCTCCCTCCCTATCTCTCTCCCTCCCTCCCTATCTCTCTCCCTCACTCTGCCTTCCTCCCTCTCTCTGTCTTCCTCACTCTCTCACCCTCCCTCTCTGCCTCCCTCCCTCTCTTTCTCTCACTCCTCTCTCTCTCTCTGCCTCCCTCCCTCCCTCCCTCTCTGCCTCCCTCTCTCACCCTCCCTCTCTGCCTCCCTCCCTCACTCTTTCATCCTCCCTCTCTGCCTCCCTCTCTCTCTTTTGCTGCGCATGAGCAGTTGTTACACACGAACCGCGCATGCAGAACGCAGCTTGCAGGCGTTACTCACAAACTAACAGCTATTGAATGCCCCCAGAAGAAAATAATTGCACCTTAGGTAAATATGTAAAATATGCTTTTTAAATTGTCTACAAACATTTTGTTTCATTTTTTTTTAAAGGCACATAGTCTACAAGCAGTGTTTTTTTTAACGTTATCTATAACTGAACTAAAATGTGGAAATTGTATGTTCATTCCTTGCCAGATTGCGCTACGGCCAGCTTACCCCTCTGACATCCTCCCCACTATAAATCGCCAAAGCGGAACAAAGCAGGATAGTCATCCATCTCAAACCAGCCTCAAATTCTCCCATAGACCAAGCTAATGAACCCTAACATCAGCTACGCTGCTCCCCAGCACTACCGGCTCATAGATGGCTAACACCCCAAAACGGTGACAGTCCTCAGACCCCCTGAGGAGCCCAGACATGATGTGATAAGCTATACCATTTAGTTGGGAGATAAGGTAGAACCTGGCTGGGGAAGCAGACATCATGGTGCCCAGCCCCTGGTTGGAATTCCCATAGCCCGATCCTCGCTCCTACATTTGAGATTTCCATAGTCAGCTTTTGGGATTGGGTAGCGTCACCCCTTTTCAAGCCTCCTGAAAAAGCAGATCTTGACAGAGAGCCATTTATAAGAACACTAAAGTGGCACTTTAAGAGATGCTAGGCTAGGCAGAAGCAGGTAGTGATACTGACTGATCACCAGAGGGAGTGCAATAGGACCCGGCATATGCTAATGACGTTACATCACATGCGCACCACGTCATTAGCATTGGCCAGGTCAAGACGCAGGAAGGAGCGTGGAGGAGCGGAGGAGCAGCTGCAGATGGAGGTAAGTGAGGGGAAAGGGAGAGGGGGAGGTATTTAGAAAGTAAGGAGGGGGGTTTAGGATGAGGAGGGGTAAAGTGAGGAGGGGGTATTAGGATGAGGATGGGGGGTTTTAGGTTGAGGATGGGGGAGTTTAGGATGAGGATGGGGGAGTTTAGGATGAGGATGGGGAGGGTTTAGGTTGAGGATGGGGGGTTTAGGATGAGGATGGGGGGGTTTAGGATGAGGATGGGGGGGTTTAGGATGAGGATGGGGGGTTGAGGTTGAGGAGGGGTAGTTGAGGTTGAGGAGGGGGGCTGAGGATGAGGATGGGGGGTTGAGGTTGAGGAGGGAGGTTGAGGATGAGGAGGGGGGGTTGAGGTTGAGGAGGGGGCTGAGGAGAGAGGTTTTGGAGGGGGGCTGAGGAGAGAGGTTTTGGAGGGGGGCTGAGGAGAGAGGTTGAGGAGGGAGGTTGAGGAGGGGGGCTTAGGATGAGGAGGGGGGTTGAGGATGGGGGGTTGAGGATGAGGATGGGGGGTTGAGGATGGGGGGGTTGAGGTTGAGGAGGGGGGTTGAGGAAGAGGGTTTAGGAGGGAGGTTGAGGAGGGGGTTTAGAATGAGGAGGAGGGTTGAGGATAGGGGGTTGATGATGGGGGTTGAGGATGAGGATGGGGTTGAGGTTGAGGAGAGGGGCTAGGGTTGAGGTTGAGGAGGGGGGTTGAGGATGAGGAGGGAGGATTAGGAGGGAGGATGAAGAGGGAGGATAAGGAGGGGGGTTGAGGAGGGGGGCTGAGGAGGGTGGTTTAGGATGAGGAGGGGGGTTGAGGATGAGGATGGGGGGTTGAGGATGAGGATGGGTGTTGAGGATGGGGGTGTTGAGGTTGAGGAGGGAGGTTGAGGTTGAGGAGGGGGGTTGAGGAGGGTGATAAGGGAGGGGGGGAAGAGACACAGGGAAGGGAGAGGGGAGAAGAAATACAGGGGAGGAAGAGGGGAGAAGAGACACAGGGGAGAGAGAGGGGGGACACAAGAAAAGGGCACACAAGAGGGGGACATAGAGGGCACAAGAGGGACACAGGGGGCAGCACATTTCCCACCCTTGGCTTATACTCGAGTCACTAATTTTTCCCAGTATTTTGTGGTAAAATAGGTGCCTCGGCTTATACTCGGGTCGGCTTATACTCGAGTATATACAGTATATTATTTTTTTTGTTACGTCCCTGACTAACTAACTAAGAATTAAGATCTTTTATCTGCCTATAAAGATCAATTAGACTACTGGATGAAATTTGTGTCTCTATTATACTGCAGCTCATATCACAACATACAGAAAAAGTTTTTATTTTTTATTTTTACACAGACATTACCATTTTTCTAATTGTAATTTTTCTTAAATAACTGATGACCTTTCCTTTTAAAGATCTGCACAGGAAGGTATTAAACTTAAATGTGTTACAGTGTATGTGATGAATGTGAAATCTATAAGCTAGGAAGGTTTCCAAATTAAAATTTGATGATGTACAGTGTAATCTGTCCATCCGATGGCCCTGACTGTCCAGTGTGTGCCATGAATCACTGCAGTTTAATACGCGTTTATTAGAAAAACAACAATAAATTGCTATTGGTTATAAAATTTCAACATTTCAGCTGCATTGTTGACATGAGACCTAAAGGTTACAAATTAAAATAATACATAAAAATATAGTAAAAAGGCATTTTATAAGAACTGTTCTTTTCATGTAAAATATTATGTAATACTAATAGAAGTATATATGATGCTTCTGTGTTGTACTAGGTATGTAATATACATATGAATGCATTTACTTTTTATATACCAAAATATATCTGCAATAGCTGAAGTAGTCTCTCTATCTCCCTCTCTCTCTGCCTCCCTGCCCCTCTCTCCTTCCCCCTCTTCCTCCCTGTCTCTGCCTTCCTCCCTTTCTCTCTGCCACCCTCCCTCTCTTTTTCCCTCTCCCTCTCTGCCTCTCTCTCTCCTCTCTCTGCTTCCCTCCCTCCCTCTCTGCCTCCCTCTCTCCCTCCCTATCTCTCTCCCTCCCTCCCTATCTCTCTCCCTCACTCTGCCTTCCTCCCTCTCTCTGTCTTCCTCACTCTCTCACCCTCCCTCTCTGCCTCCCTCCCTCTCTTTCTCTCACTCCTCTCTCTCTGCCTCCCTCCCTCCCTCTCTGCCTCCCTCTCTCACCCTCCCTCTCTGCCTCCCTCCCTCACTCTTTCATCCTCCCTCTCTGCCTCCCTCTCTCTCTTTTGCTGCGCATGAGCAGTTGTTACACACGAACCGCGCATGCAGAACGCAGCTTGCAGGCGTTACTCACAAACTAACAGCTATTGAATGCCCCAAGTAGAAAATAATTGCACCTTAGGTAAATATGTAAAATATGCTTTTTAAATTGTCTACAAACATTTTGTTTCATTTTTTTTTTAAAGGCACATAGTCCACAAGCAGTGTTTTTTTTAACGTTATCTATAACTGAACTAAAATGTGGAAATTGTATGTTCATTCCTTGTTTTTAATTTATCTAAACAAGGAAAAAAACATTAATGATTTCACAGAGTTTCTCTTTTTTAACAGTCCTAGAGCATAATAAACTGTAGTCAGGCAATGTAAAAGAATATAGCCATCTTGGCCATACCTGTCTGCCGCTGATAAACAGAGAGGCATTCCCTGTTGAGTTCAGGTTACTATTAAGTTTTAGAAATGTTCTGTTCTTCCTTAATTTTGTCAAGCATTTACCATCTATAAGTCCAACTGGGACCTCAGATAACTGGTTCTCTCTTAAATGTGGAAACATAATATTAAAAAGAAAGTTCAACCTAAACAAACAGGCTTGCAATGAGGCCCACAAGTTAGAGGGGGGACAGCCTTGCAGTGTGTGGCAAACAGCATTGCCAGCCTTCAAATTTTATTGCCGTCATTTTTGACGGGCAAGTTGCTCGTTATTACATATTAATGGTGTCACAACATCCAGACAGATGAATCTGCCACATTGAAGGATTCTTGAGGTTCCCTACTACCACTAAACACTCTTTCTCAACGGTTGCGTAGGTATCTCCTTAGGTAGTAATTTCCAACTTACATATGAAACAAAATGCGCTTCTACCTCACTTGACTGAGCACCACTCCAATACCATAGGTAGATGCATCAGTTTGTACAAAGAAGGGTCACTTATAACTAGCACAAGGTAGACAGTAAGTGCAGCTTTTGAGATGGGAGAAGGCTATTCGCAGCCTGGATTCGAGACCACCATTTGAGGCATCTTCTTACAGGTGAGATAGGTGAGGGGCTGAACCACCTCACTGTAGGTAGGAATACATTTGTGGTAATAACCTGCAGTGCATAAGAAGGCAATTACCTGTTGCTTAGTTTGGGGACTGGGCCATTGGACGATCACCTCAATTTTAGGTTTATATAACACCTTCCCTCCTCCCACCGAATGTACTTCAGCTCAGGCAATGGCTAGCAAGGTGCAATCCTACCCTATGCTTGGGGCAGCATATTTGTGGTTCAGGCTTTGTAACAAGGCTTATGTGAAGAAATGATGCTGGTTAGAGTTAAACGTTTGTTCTGCTTGGTCTCTTGTGGTGGCAGCGGGTTATAGTGGGGAAGAAGAAATAGGGGTTAACTGACCCATGGCTCGTTAGAAGATGGCCCTAGAATGGTGGCGATAGGTTCTAGGACATGATCCATTCTCCACCAGCCTCCCTGGGACTGTTAAGCCTTTACTGAGTTGAAGACAGTTTGGCAAGGTGAAGTAGTGCCCAGGGGAATACATCATACTTTTAGCCAACCAGGAATTCAATGAAAATATCTGCTAAGTTCGTTCATATAAGCTGTATGGGGGGTCTAGGCTGACAGATTCAAGTAAATACAATATTTCTCTGCAAGGCAATGGCTCAAAGGAATATAACTTACTTGTTGGATAACTTTGTTAACTCTATCTGATGTCTCAATCAGCCATACAGACAGTCCCGTTCAAGTCTAACAAGCCCAAACTGGCACTACAGTGTGTTAACACCCCCATAGTGGGACTAAACTGTATGTCACGGTTTAGCCACTGGAAGAATGGCTACTGGTCTGTCTTAAAGTGGTAGTACCCCTACATTTTTACTATGCTGTCTATGAATTAAAACCAATCCAAAACACATAATTCACGTAATGAAAAGCATTCAAGGAGAAAAATAGGGAGTAGGGTTCCAGTGAGCTAGCCACATATGAAAACGTCCTTAGAAGTCTCTTTAAGATATTGTGGCCAATGTGAGTCGAGTTTAGACAGATCAAGAGTGGTCAGGAACATAACTTTCTATAGCCAATCTAAAAACCCATTAACCCTATGAATCAGGTAGGCATCAGTAAATGTATTCTCATTCACGTTACGGTAATCCATGCAAAATCTCAACACACTGAAGTGTTGAAGGTGAAGAAAAATATAGGAAAATATTTCTTAATACATCTGCTTTACATTGTAGCAAATTGTTTTAAAGGTGTGATATTACCTTAACAAATCTGAGAACATCTAGGTTCTAACCTCAAATGTAAGTGTTTCATTTTAGAAGGACATCAATGTTGTTCTACATCAAACAGAGCACTGCAAAACAATTACATTAATGCACTTTTTTTACAATTTTATAAGAGTTTTTATATAACCAGTTATTCATCCCTCACTGGAACTTTTTTGACACTACAAAAACAAAAAACATAGGCTCCTTGCAAATGCCAAAGCACTCTGCTTGCTGCAACTTCTACCTTTTTCTTCATCGAAGGAAGAAGCTCACATTTCTAATTGCAGTTTAGCCATCCTTTTATAGGAACCTGTAGCACTGGAGAAGTCCATGGGCTACAGGGAGATTTGATCACCCCTATATTTAATATTTCTTGCAAATCCTAGCAAATACTATACTTCACAGCTTCCGGAACTCTACAACACTGTTTAAGAGGCTTATGGTTTGGGGTCAAGACCTCATTAAGCAAGACTGCTCCGCTGAAAAAGAGCATTTTGCCCACTATACCTAAACACACTGAAGTCTTCAAATGGTTCCTTTCCACACATCACCAGCTGGCGCAAACAGCAGAATTTCAGTAACTTTTCAGTAGATCAAACAGATTATGGAAATCCCAGCATCCAGGGAAAGTTCATTCATCTATGTCTTAACCAGAGGATTCCTTAATTTAACAGGGTACAGCTCATTTATAGGGAAAATACAATGGAGACTTTAGACATTAACACAAAGTAAAGTGGTGCCATTAAAAACTATTAGTTGGTAACATAATTAAGTTAACTTGATCAGAAGGCCAAATTAACCTAATTACTTAGAGCTGTTGCATAATATGTGACTGGTTAGTAAGTAGGTTGTTTACATGTTTCCATAGGAGGTTTTCAATGATAAACTGTCCCATTGATGACAAGTGTTTGAAGCATTGTGTCAGCTCCACAAAGGACCTCTCAGATCTGCATTTGCAAACAATAACTTTATTACACCTCCATAGACCAGGTCACACAGTATACCTAAAATTATTGCAAAGCTATTGATAAAACAAAATATACAAATATCAGTTGTGTATTTAATTACTATAGAAATCTGTTACCCACACTTATTACAGTCAATCCCTTAGCCTAAAGGCCCAGTGCAAAGATAACAATGAGTGGCACATGGTGGTTTGTGACAATATATATACATATATACATTTTAACAGACACTTCTGTCTCAGTGAATTATATTTTCAAGTGTATCAGTTAGAGCTCAGTGTGAAAGTACATAAGTATGATTATTTATATTGGTGATATGTAGTAAATGAGCACCCGGGAGAGTGGCAAAGAGAACATCCAGTGCTATTAAAGTGTACCATAGCGAAGACATGACTCTCTTTATTACAGTGTAGATGGTGATACGTTGCATTATTCAGTGTGTGATTTGCAGCATAACATGTCTTGCTAATGGTTTACCAGTGCACGATTCCTAATGTAAAATCTCTGCCATTCAGTGTGTATTTTCTGCTCTGAGTGTCTATTTTGCTGCTGGCTCTCTCACTGATCTGAACAAGCCATGTTTTTTCCACTCTCTCGTTTAATATTCTACACAGGGTAACTTCAGGAGCCACTTGGGTATTGTCAGTAAATCAATGACTCTGAGCACGTTCAGTTTGGATTCAGGGACTGTGCGTGAGTGTGATTACTGAGCAGAGGTTAGAGCAAATAAGTGGAGGATCTGATCAAAAGCTAAGAGTTTTTTTGAAGCTGCTGGGCCTTATCCATTGCCTGTTTGTGATGTTGCATCTCAGTAAAGCAAAAACACATTGAAATGACAGTGCTAGACAAAAAGCTAAAATATATGATGTCAGGGGCTGTATTATTATTATTATTATTACTCCTTTTTTTTTTATAGTGTCAGCATTTACCATAGAGTAGAATAGGTACAATTAGTAAAGGTATTTACAATTCAATACAAATTCTTACTCCGACGACCTTACAATCAAGAAGGTAAGGGTGGGGGTTTAGACAGATGCTAGATGGCAGTGATTGAGGCCGTAAACTGATGTAAGTGGTTCTGGTCGGGTTTTATACTGTAGGTTGTGTGTGTGAGCAAGCTGGTAGATTTTGCAGTTTGTGATTGTGTATCATCAACTTGTTACCAGTTTGGACATCAGTACTCTGTATCCAAAATGGCTGCAGTGGCCACCAGTGGGGTGCAGGGTGCAAAAAAGCCCCCCCCCCCCCCCCTCCTGCTGAAATCAGTGCTACATGGAGTGCAGTTGCACATCCTACCATCAGTATTGCTAGAATCCTGGGGTGATACTGCAGGTGAATCTCTTCACAGGATCACTGTAGTTTAATAAGAAAGTAATATAGAATAATTTTAAACTATAGCTAATAACAAGTACCAGTTGAACATTATTTTAAAACTTGCCTTTTCCCACAGTGATCTAACTCTGCCTTTTGCCATTTTGAGCTGTCAGATGAATCTTTCTGATCCACCCACATTATTATTTTTGTGAATGAGATACTATTGCATTTATTTACTGATAAGCCCATGAGGCATTTTTTTGAATCTGTGTTAATAAGAGATTGTTGCATGAATTATTTATAAGCCCCTCCATTGTTTTCCGTGCAGTCACCTGGGTCCGGGGAAGCCAACTACAACAGCAAAATCCTCATGGGCTTATCAGTAATTAAATACAATGATCTATTGTAAAGAAAGATAAGAATCTCTTTCTTTTTTTATCAGTAGACCAGAAAGACTGCAGATCAAAATCCAATGTTTTTATTGTAAGAAAATGTTAATTATTTTAATATCATTCAATAGGTTGCTTGTTATTACCTATATCTTTAAATTATACCATATTTAGAAATCCTGCTGTGTAACTTTAACATGCTTCTGAAATAATATCTGAAATTTTTTATAAAATCTTATACTTAGATGACTTTGCTTATGTCATGGGGAGTTCGTTCTGCCTGTAATTTGAGGGGGATATCCTATGTGGGCTTGCTCTTCAGTTAAGTACTATTGTCAAGAGGCTATATTAAGTGACAGCCTTTCAACAGAACTGAATATCCTGTTCCTTCCAGGTTTCTTATCCTTTTTAGGAACAAATTCAAAATGTCTGTCTTCATTAAAGCAAAACTGTATATAATAGTTAAAAATCCAAGGTTGTACTTATTTATTTTAAACTTTGGAAATGTCTGTACATTATCAAGTCAAGTTCCCAAAAAATAAAATAACCACATATTTAACACTTCAGGGGTCCTTTAATACTTTAGAGTATCATATCTCCTGGACACACACAATTGTATTGCTTCAAGAGCAGAAAGAATAATGTCAGTTTTTCTCAGTAATCCTGATGTTATTTTGACCCACTTGTGATGGACAAAACATTCCCTGTGGTGCTGTCAGTGTATAGAGAGTGCATCTGATGATCACACACTGTCTGCAACGTCAGGTGAATGATGCATGATATTGTATGCAGTTTGGGTTCATGAATCCTTGTTGCTTATATACAATGTATATGGAAATGTGTATGGTAAATTTTGTGTATTATATAAATATTTTAACTAGGTGACTTAATTTTATCCTTCTCAATGTAATCACATATATAGTTGTGGATCTTGCGATGTTGGTGACGTTTGCGATGTTGGCAATGCAGCTGCGTCCCTTGAGGAGGCGAGAGCGCAACCGCGAGCCTTTCAAAGGGAGGCGAGCCAGCGGCGCCGTCACACATGCGAGCCGAGAGCCTTGTGTAGAAAGGCGAGCCGGCAACGCCGTCACACATGCGAGCCTTGGAAAGCGAGGCCAAGCAGCCCCACAGCACTTAGGCTGCAATGAGTGCCAAAGGCGCTCATTGCAGCCAGCGGCACTGTCACACATGTCAGCCTTGTGAAGTGAGGCAAAGCAGCGGCGCAGTACTTAGTCGAAGCCTCAGGAAGCGAGGCTCACCAGCGGCAAAGCACTGTTCAAGCGCGTAACTCTAAACCCCTCCCAAAAAAAAAAAACATGTACAAAACATTATAACACACAGCACAGTGGGAGACACAGGAAGCCGGGAGTGAGGTTGCAAGAGAATTATACCTATATTTGGAGTTTTTCAGCGACGAAAAACGCGAAATTTCAGAAACAGGATGAAAACGAGGTTTAGCAACGCCAGGCTCGCAAAACTTACAAAACACACAATGCTGAAGACAGTAACACTTACACGAACAATGCCAGGCATGCAGGACTTTGAAAATAAAACCAACAGCAGTCAACACGCTCCACACAACCATTCACCACACACACCAAGGAGAAAGACACAAGGAAGGGACGGGGAAATGCTGGAGACACATGGGCGCTCATGAGAGGGGAAATGGGGGAGGGGGGAAATATGCTCAGAGGGCCAATAGCCTTGCATTGTGTGGCAAACAGCATTGCCAGCCTTACAATTTTACTCCCGTCATTTTTGACGGGCAATTTCGCCGAAGGCGCTCATTGCACGCCGAAGGTGCTCAGAGGACCAAAACCATTGCCAGCCATACAATTTTATTCACGTCATTGTTGACGGGCAAGTTACTAGTTGTTATATAAAAATTATACAACACATTTCTAAGAAGCCATCAGAATAGCATGACACATGCATGATCCATTTAGGCTAAGGTGATAAATAAGACACGACGACTGAAAATGGGAGAACAACGGGCCACAGCTTTATTATAACAATTGTAAACAACAACACTTAACTTTATTTACATGAACTATTTTTATTATTTTACCGGGGGAGGAGCCCGGCCACGGACAGTGACCTCACGCTTTGAGCCTTGCCCAAAGCCCCAATGCTTATATTAAGCACACCCTATGAGGTAGGGCCAACGCCCACTTAGGCCAGTGGGCCGGGCAACTCACTTCCTGCCACGGAGCACGCGAGGGACGCCTCCCGAGACTGCGATCCCCCCCTGCTGGACTTCAAAGCCAAGGCCTGTAAAACGCTCTCCCTAAATTCTAGCATCATTAACTCCAGCCCCATTTCTGTAAGGTGAACCTTGTCCTTTCCGAAAAAATCGTCTGCACCGGCCGGCTCGAACTCCTTATAACGGATTGCGACAAACCCCAACTTTCTAAAGAAACTTGCGAGCTGCTGGTTGATCTTCTGTCTTGCTTTATCCAGACAGACCGGGTCGCGCGCGTTACGCCAAGATCTTCTTTTTATCATCTTAGACCAGATAAGAAACGTGCCTGGGAACTTCTTCATCCATTTTTCAACATCTCTTTTCATGACTTTCAACATCCGTCTCATGGGTACCGTTCCCAGAACGTTCCCGCCGGCATGAATTAGTATAACGCTGGGCTGACCGTAACGCTGCGCGTATGTGTCCAACAGTCCATCCAACTGCGCCCATCGCAGACCCCGAATACCGCACCACCGAACGTGCAAGTCCGTAACAGGAAAGCCCAGTTGTGTCTTTTCTTCGGTAACTGCAGCTAACTTGTGGGCCCAGTACACATACGAATGGCCAACAATCCACAGTTGCTTCTGTACTCCTGAAAGCAGAAAGCAACAACCATTACACCACTGCACTCGGCCTCACATAGGAACGAAAACGCTCTGATTCCCATCTACCGATGCATTTTACTGCAGAGTCAGGCAAACCCAACCTGGCTGCCTCCGTGGCTGCCCCGATGCGGAAAGAGTGTGTCCCAAATTCCGACTGCTCAAACCCGAGCCGCTGCAATGCACTTTTCAACACTTTTTTGAATTGGTACCGTGATAGTGCCGTCCCATCGGAGTGTACCAGCAGCGAACACCGTCCCGCCGGTCGCTGCGTAAGGTACTCCTCTACACAAGCATATAGGCAACACTCTGTGCCAACCTGATGCAGAACCACCTCTCTTCCTTTTCCCACTTGGTCGGTCTTTGACCTCCGTAACCAAATTACTACCGTACCTTCCTTCAGGCAGGTATCTACTACTTGCAGACCACCTGAACCATGTCTATTGTTCGCGACGAACTCCCCTATCCTAAACGCTTCGAAGAACGCCAGGGAAAAAGCCGTTCGGAAAAGCAGAGATTCAAAGGAGTTTCTGCAAACCACCACCAACACCTGAGCCATTCTCAGTAACAAAGAAAAGGTAATCGTCCGCCTGTTATCCGGCCTGCGGACACCGTTAAACATTCTGTGCACCACCTTGCGCACTAGGAACTCCTTTGTAAGGTCCCTCTGCCCGGCAAGCTTAAACATAAAAGCCAGCGCCGTGACCTGTCTCCCTACTATGGCTCTTGTTTCGCCTTGCTCGGTGCACCGCAGCAGGTACCAAAGCAGGATCCCTATGGTCTTATCTTACGTAGTAGCACCACCGGCCGCTGCCACTAGGCCATCCCATTTTGCCCACACGTGTCTGTATGCGGTCCATGTTGCCGGAGCAACAGACTGTCTCACGAGTCTCGTCACCTGGCAGCTCCAAGCTCCCAAAGTTCTGCGGGAATGCATTCCCCTAGGGTGTTCGCCTGAGGGGCCAATGCCCTGAAACGATCCTCCTGAAACCGAGAAAGTGCATAAGCAATACCGTTCTCACCTGAAACCATATAGCATAGTACAAGATGACGGAGTAATCTTATCACCGGTATGGATGTTGCAGTGATGTTGTTCACGGCCTCCACCACCCATATCTTATCCGAGTGGAATATGACTCGACGGTCCCTGAAAGTCGTACCCCATATGTGTACTGCCACCACCATGGGGAATAACTCGAGGAATGTAAGGTTCTTTGTTAAACCTGCTACTTCCCATTCCTCCGGCCACACCGCGGAGCACCATCTCCCTTGGAGATATACACCGCAGCCAACCGGTCCAGATCCATCTGTGTAAAGTTCTAGCTCTGCGTTGGTGGCGCCCTTCTTTTGAAGAAGCGCCCGCCCATTAAAGTCGGCGAGGAAAACTGACCATACCTTTGCGTCGTCCTGCATAACCCTGGAAACTTTTATGAAGTGGTGCCGTTCGCAATACCTATAGTAGCGAGTGACATCTTTCTGTAGAATATCCTCCCCATGGGGATAATTCTACATGCGAAATTCAACTTCCCTAAGATAGATTGCAACCGTTTGCAACCATTGTTGTGGAGTCGATCCGAATCCCCAGAAAGGTCAACTGATCCGTGGGGCCCTCCGTTTTGTCGTGGGGCAGTGGTACCCCAAAATCTTGACAGATTCCGGTGAAAACCTCCAGCATGAAACGGCAAGCGTTGTTCCCAGCTGGACAAACAAACAGGAAATCATCTAGGTAGTGCGTAATGTTCCTGTACCCAGTTTCCAGGCTCGCAACCCATTGTAAGAATTAGCTGAAAGCCTCAAAGTAAGCACATGAGATCGAGCATCCCATGGGTAAACATAGATCGCTGAAATAGCTGCCGTCGACGAAACACCCTAGCAGCCGGTGGCTCGACGGGTGAACCGGCAGCAACCTGAATGCTGCTTCAATGTCCACTTTCGCCATGAGCGCCCCGGTGCCCGCCCGCCTGACCAATTCAACTGCCCGGTCGAACGATTCATAAGACACAGTAGCCTGGTCTTTTCATATACCGTCGTTCACCGAACGGCCTCTGGGATAGGAAAGGTGTTGTATTAACCTAAATTTACCCTTCTCCTTCTTGGGGACAACCCCAAGCGGAGATACAATCAAATCCTGAATAGGAGGGGATGCAAATGGCCCCGCCATCCTACCCAAATTGACCTCGTTGATAACCTTGGCTTGAGCTACCCCTGGGAATTCCCTGGCTGACCGCAAGTTCGGGACCAAGAGACCCTGAATATCAATACCGCATGGAATACGGAATCCCTCCCGGAAAGCTTCTTCCAGGAGGCGCGCGGCTTTGGCGTTGCCCGCCAGTTTAGCCACGGCAGCATGGCGGGGAGGCGTATGGCCGTCCTGCCCTTTTGCAGGAGGCTCTCCCCCTCTACTCCCGTCTTTTGTTCTACCGCATCTGGCCAAGGGATGCTCACCCTCGCAGTTCGAACATGCGTGTTTGAACCTGCAGTTCCGGGCCCATCTACAGACCCCTTCATTATATGCGAAGCAGGTCTTGGGACCCGCTCCTGTGGTGTGGATGGGGCCCTTTGCACCACCGGCCCCGCTCCGAAAGGGCGGCCTGACTCTCATCGGTGTCATAATGTTCAACCAGTATGCCACCGCTTTGTCACTCCACGCCATGGTTGGCCTTGAGGCCAAGTACTGGCGAAATTCCTCGTCGTCCCGCCACCAGGCCGTGCCTCCATAGACTTTGTGGGCATTGCGAATTTTGTCTATGTAAATGAATAATCCCGAACTCTGTTCGGGGTGTCGCTCACATAGTACGCAGGCCCAGATGTAGAATGCTTGCAGCCATATATTGAAAGTCCTAGGTAACCTCCCAAAGGACCTACGCCGATCATCTACCTCCCTGAGGCCCCTCTCAGCCATTTCCAGTTGTCTAGACATGGGGAGAAGGGAGAACAATTCTACGAACTCCCTCCTCCAGATCTTTTCTTTAACCTCTTGGGTAAGATGCGCACCTAAGTTATCCAACGTGCACAAGACTATTGGTCTCATGGCTGCGTCGGTAACCCCTGCATTGGTACTGCCAGCTACTGCAACAGGAGCGCCTACCGGCTCGGATGTCCCGGTGGTACCTATTGCCTCGGCCGGAGCTGTCCGCGCTGTCGCCACAATGGCAGATGGCTGGGGCCACGCGCTCTTCGCTAGCCCGCCTATCCAAGATCCCATCTCTTGCTCACTGACCGTAATGTTCTGCGCAGCTAAGAGGGTCTTTAATGACCCAAAAAACGGCCGCCCTGACCCGTAGCCCCCCCCCCCCCCCCCCCCCCCCCCTCTCGTGGCTCTGTTTACTGATGGACGGGAGTCTGCTAGCCCTACAGTGGTGGGATGGGAATAATTTTTCCTGGCACCGCCAATATTGACTAGGCCACCAGCCACCGCAGGCTGATCCTGTTCAATGTGCTGCGGACCAAGCGCAGAAGGCATGGGAGGTCCCAGACTGTCCTGCACCCACCTGACCCCTGGCTTAGGGCCCGGGTCCTGACTTCAGCCAGTAAAGCCTCTAAGCCTTCTGGATCCATATTGTAGCTAGCAGGGGGACACACATGGGGGGGAAAACAACAGGCAGCAGCACCAGATACTGACACACACAGACACACACACAGCACAAGCAAAGACACAAAAACACACAAAAACGGAGGGAAGAAAAAACACAAAACACACAAGTTTAGCCTCAATAGTATTGCCCCTTATGTGCTGGTAAGCTGGGGATCCAAACTCAGGGCCCTATTAAATTCGAGCTGCGGATGAATTCGTATCTCGCAAAGGCCCATCGTAAGTCGATTTACGATATCCGAGTCGACTTGCGATTGACTTGCGATTGACTTGCGTAATTTCGGACTACTTTGCCGAGATTTGCCTCCGATAAGCGCTACGTAGTAAGTAGCGGACAAGAATTCCTTGCGTAGACGCTCGTATCTCGCAAATTCGCTAAGTGCACAAAAAACCCACGTAAAATGGTTTACGCATTACGTACAGACAACTTAAAAATCTAAAAGTGAGTTTAACAGAGGAAAAGCATGGAAGGCCATTACAATTGATTTAACCATCCCCTCCCCCCACCAAAGCCAAGGCATTATACAACCAATTAGTTGTTACATTTTGAATGAAAAGCCATGCTGCAGCTTACATAAACCAAAATTAAAGACACACTACCTGATTACATAAAAACACTAAAACATCCAGAAAATGCAATATTAACCCTGTTATTTTGTATACATGTTGCTCATCACATCTACATTTGGGAACACAAATATGGGGCACATGGAGAATGTGAATATGTCCTGTTCAGTCTTTCGGTCGGGTCCCACTCTGACCCTCTGGCACTGCTTTCTTACAAGTTTCCTATGCCGGTGAGACCGGAGTGGGTTGTCAGTTCCTTCCCCAGTGGTTTGGGATTTGGCCCTGCATTCAGCTTTCCCTCTCACCCCCACAATGACCCTTAATAAGATAGCTCACAGCTTCATTGAAATACACAATACCTCTTGTTTGGTCTTTCGGTCGGGTCCCACTCTGACCCTCTGGCACTGCTTTCTTACAAGGTTCCTATGCCGGTGAGACCGGAGTGGGTTGTCAGTTCCTTCCCCAGTGGTTTGGGATTTGGCCCTGCATTCAGCTTTCCCTCTCACCCCCACAATGACCCTTAATGAGATAGCTCACAGCTTCATTGAAATACACAATACCTCTTGTTTGGTCTTTCGGTCGGGTCCCACTCTGACCCTCTGGCACTGCTTTCTTACAAGGTTCCTATGCCGGTGAGACCGGAGTGGGTTGTCAGTTCCTTCCCCAGTGGTTTGGGATTTGGCCCTGCATTCAGCTTTCCCTCTCACCCCCACAATGACCCTTAATAAGATAGCTCACAGCTTCATTGAAATACACAATACCTCTTGTTTGGTCTTTCGGTCGGGTCCCACTCTGACCCTCTGGCACTGCTTTCTTACAAGGTTCCTATGCCGGTGAGACCGGAGTGGGTTGTCAGTTCCTTCCCCAGTGGTTTGGGATTTGGCCCTGCATTCAGCTTTCCCTCTCACCCCCACAATGACCCTTAATGAGATAGCTCACAGCTTCATTGAAATACACAATACCTCTTGTTTGGTCTTTCGGTCGGGTCCCACTCTGACCCTCTGGCACTGCTTTCTTACAAGGTTCCTATGCCGGTGAGACCGGAGTGGGTTGTCAGTTGTGCTGTCATTCTCCCACCCACAAGCGCAGCAAACACACACAGAAGGTTTGCAGAGGCACAATGAGCACCAGCCAACTCACCTCCATCAGGGGTAATTGCCACTTCTCTTATCCAAGGAAGTCCCACGACATTGCTGGTGGCCATGTGCCAAGATGACCATTCATTCCCATTTGGTGACCTCCCATTATGTTCTGCTATTCATCAATTTACATTAGTTTCGATTGCTAAGTGATGTTGGGGAAGTGCGTGTGAGAGCAGAATTGACAGACAAATCAATAATCACTGGAGAAGGAACTGACAACCCACTGCAGTATCACCTATCATCACCCTTTTAGGCCCACAGGGGAATGTTCCTACTCCCCATTCCCGCAAATTGTACTTGGCCTGTGCATTAACCCTTTATTATGCATAGATTGTAGATCACTTAGATGCATTATATGATATCTAATGCTATTAGGACTATTATTCCTCTTAGTATGTATGGATCTATTGCAGGTTAACTAGTGCTCATTAGTTTACAGCTATAGTAATGTGACACTAATGTGATGCATGTGGATGTCCCCTAACCCCAACCATTGAAAACACACCGACATGGGAAGAACAGAATAACACAGCTTTATTTTTGGACACAGACCACAATCAGCAGTGGTCAAGACTGTGCATTCACAGAACGGTATAACAAAACTTTATTTTTGGACACAGACCACAATCAGCAGTGGTCAAGACTGTGCATTAATATCATGGGTGTGGTGTGGGCGGGTCCCGAGAGAGCAAGGGGCTAAATTAAAAAAAGGGGATACCTACAGGGGTCAATCTAATAGTCTAGAATAAGCATGATGCATAGCACCTACCAGGGTCACATGCTGCAACCGGAACCAGAAATCTCTCCATTTAACTGAAGAAACCATTAGAGTGCACGGCACTTACAACTTGTCTGGATCTGTTCAATTGAACAAATGATTCAACCTCTGGACTGTGTAATCCAATCCAGTTTCACACATACAGTATGGTGTGTGAAATTGCCCACAAAAATGAATGGTCAACAAAAAACAAAAAAGGCGGAGGAGGCTAAAAAAAAATAATGACAATGCATGTACAGTAAAGTGCTAAATACTGTACCAATATACCAACTCACCTGATTCCCATCTGCAAGCATTACTAACTATTAGCTAGGTCTATGGATAATGAGTAATATGGGCAAATACCCATTAATATGGACAGGACACAAAGGCCAGCAGCCACATTCACTGTTTCTTACATCAGACCCAAAGATCTGTTCTCAGACCGATATTGAGGTCAGGATCACATGCTTTATTAGTGCATATATTAATGCTGGCTGTCATTAACATGCCATTGGGAGACTTTGCAAGTCCACCGCCATAGCGGTATTAGTCTACATTTCAGCTAGCAATAATCATGTCTGAGATATCTGGCAATATGATAGCTTTAAGATTGTGGGAGCTACATGTTAAGGAGGGGGCTGTCATTGGAGTAATGTCTACCTGAGAGGAACTGGGAAAACCTTACGCCTCATATAATTCCTCCACTATGCTTGCAGATGCAGGAGATGCCTTCATGGGCCTGAATTGTACCTAAAACAAATGGAAAGAAAAACATAAAGAGAAAACATAAAATCTAAGGGCCTAAAAAAAAAGGGGACTGCAGCATCCCTTTCCAACAGCATTCCCAAGTGACCATCAATTGGTGGCATGCTCAACCGAACCCTACGTGTCCACAGAGAAGAGGATCATGGACCATGTGATGGGAGGTAGCCATCTGCATACAAAATGTCACCATCACATAGGCAAAGATCCAAAACTCTGTAGCCAGGCTAGATGAGGTCAGCATTGTGACCAATAGATTGTCACTGAGGAGTGCTGTTGAGAAGGCACAATTATGTCCACAGCCCCTAGGTCCTCCTCCGCCTGGGCACAGGACCTGCATCGTCCGCGGCCGGACGCCGTCTCCTTGGTGGTGGGGGAGCAGGAGGAGGTAGTGGCACCACGGGTGGTGGTGGCGGCGGAGGCATGGTGGAAGGAGAGGAGGGGCCAGGCTGCTGTTGGCTGGTGACCTGCCCCGTTCCCAGCAGCCTGACCAAATGCTGCTCCAGCCTCCGATGATGGCTCCTCTCCTCCCTAAAGCGCCTGTCCAGGCTGCGCCTCATGCCAGAGATGTTGGCCTCAATCCTATTCACGGCGGCCAACAACTCCAGCAGCGCAGCCTCGGTCGTTGGTGGTGGGGGCTCGGGTCCTGCTGGCAGGGCCGGGTGGGAAGATGGCGGGGACAGAGTGGGGAGGATCTGGGACCCGGCTGGAGACAGGGGCTCTGATGTTGTTGTCCCCGGTGGCTCAGAGTGTGGGGAAGGAGGAGCTGTGGCATATTCCACTCCTTCTGAGGGCCCCGGCGAGATGGCAAGTCTTTGGAGGAGGGGGACAGTCGGGCTCTGGACAGGGGGGCTGTCAACGACCACGACCTCCCCCTCCGAAGAGCCAGGGCCCTCGGATGAGCCTGTAGCCTCCTCCCCCTGAGCGGTCTCCTGCGGGGCGGGGGCTGACGGCCCCGCTCGTGGCTCATCACTGGACCCAGACCTCCTACTGGATGCTGAAATAGAGAAAAGAAAGGTACATGTCATTAGTATGCTGATCAATACATTGATATGTTTTCACTCCTAACTATCTGACATCTAGGCCTGAACATGGATGATTCTCCTAATTGCAACTCCCATTAGCTCTCATTTGCTAGATTGGATCTATTCTTTGGTTTCTTGTCTTGACCTCTCCTGGCTCCTAACACTGTCTGGATTTTGCCTGCGGTTTCACTCCTAACTATCTGACATCTAGGCCTGAACATGGATGATTCTCCTAATTGCAACTCCCATTAGCTCTCATTTGCTAGATTGGATCTATTCTTTGGTTTCTTGTCTTGACCTCTCCTGGCTCCTAACACTGTCTGGATTTTGCCTGCGGTTTCACTCCTAACTATCTGACATCTAGGCCTGAACATGGATGATTCTCCTAATTGCAACTCCCATTAGCTCTCATTTGCTAGATTGGATCTATTCTTTGGTTTCTTGTCTTGACCTCTCCTGGCTCCTAACACTGTCTGGATTTTGCCTGCGGTTTCACTCCTAACTATCTGACATCTAGGCCTGAACATGGATGATTCTCCTAATTGCAACTCCCATTAGCTCTCATTTGCTAGATTGGATCTATTCTTTGGTTTCTTGTCTTGACCTCTCCTGGCTCCTAACACTGTCTGGATTTTGCCTGCGGTCTGTAACTGCATAGGCTGCATTGGGCGCACCAGTACATGGACTCTATTGCTTAATTACTCTTGGGGTGGCCAGGAATGACAGTGATTTTTCAGCTTCATGGATTTAATGATACATCCATCCATCCCTTGTTAATTCCATGGAGCTGACATGTCAGTGTCCTTGTTGGTCACCATGTGTAGTGTGTGTGATGCACATGTGGTGGCATGTTGGTGTATGTGATATTCACCTGAACTGGAGGCTGGGTCGTGCTGGGCCACCGGGGATGAAGCTCCAGCTGCGGGCGATGGTCCTAGAAAGTCCCTTGCGATCCTCTCCCACTCCTTATAGGCGACACTGTGTCCCTCCGCTTCTCTGGCCATCTTCCTTTTCACCGTGGCCCTGATATCCACATATCTGTGCTTCAAGGACCTCAAGCCCCTAGGAACCGTGGACACCTCCTTCATCACTTCCACTACCTCCTTCCAAGCCTGAGCCTTAGGCCCAGGCTTCGCTTCCCTTGCCACAAGGATGACGGGCCGGTCACGGATCGCACCCAGGAGGACCATATTCTCCTGGGGCGTATAATTACGGGCCCTGCGCCTGCCCTTGCCAATAGCCCCTTGCTCTCTCGACTGTGCTGGGGGACCCTGGCCTCCCTGCACTCTTCCTGAGGCCTGTCCCTTCCCCAAACTACCCCGCCCCCTGGGAACAGGCCCCTTCCCCTCTGTCCCTCCTCTACAAGTGCCTCTGTCTCCCTCCTCCTCCTCCTCCTCCTCCTCCCCCCCCCCCCTCTGGGGACCACTCCTCCTCCTCTGGGGACACCTCCTCCTCTGGGGACACCTCCTCCACCCCCTCCAGGGACACCTCCTCCTCTGGGGACACCTCCTCCTCCGGGGACACCTCCTCCACCTCTCCTCCACCCTCCACTACACTCTCCTCACTCTCCTCACTCTCCGCTCCTCTCCTCTCCTCCTCTCTCCACCTATCTCCTCCCTCCATGCTCAAATAATACAAAAATAAGGATAACTCAAAATAAGTGTAACTGTTATATATGTGAAGGAAACAAAAGTGTATGTTCTATGTGTTTTTACTAACTGTTGGGGGATGCGGTGCAAAGGTTGGGGGGGTGGGAGGTGTGTGTTGTGTGTCCTAACGCTATGTATGTCTCTATGTGTCTTTAATCTATGTGTCAGGCAAATATGTGTAATGTGTAAATATGTGTAACTCTTACGTGTAAATATGCTAGTAATAAAATACAAAACAATCAAAAAGAGTGCGCCTACAAATCAAAAGAACGATAAAGAAATAAAAGTATTACTGGAATGTCTGTTGGAAAGAAAAGATGTGTGTGCTATGTGTATTTAATAAGTGGTGGGGGATGGGGTGTGTTGGGGGATGGGGTGTGGTGGGGGGAATGGGTGTGTGGGGTGTGTGTCCTAACTATATATATGTCTCTATGTGTGTTATTTAATCTATGTGTCTTGCAAATATGTGAAATCTGTAAATATGTGTAATGCTTAAATGGAAGGACTTATGAAATAGACAATGCAAAAAGAAAAAAATAACTACAGTAATCTCCCTCTCTCCAAAGTACTAATCAAACTCTCTCCCACCTGCTCCTGAAACTGCGTGCTAACTCCAATGGCTCTTACAACACAGTCAGCGCATGGGTTTGTATCACTCACATTTATAAGCTCATACTGTCAATCTAATTCTTAGCTCGTACGTGATTGGCTGAGAGGCGTGTCTCGCTAGGACGTCCCCTTATCAGCTTGCGAGCGCGCCAACAGACTCAGCCAATTACATACGCACGTATAGTGTCAGGCCGCCAAGTGCGTATGTAATTGGCTGAGAGTCCCAATACATACGCACTTGGCGTCCCGCGTTGGGCTTCTCAGCCAATTACATACGCACTTGGCGTCCCACGTTGGGCTTCTCAGCCAATTACATACGCACTTGGCGTCCCGCGTTGGGCTTCTCAGGCAATTACATACGCACTTGGCGTCCCGCGTTGGGCTTCTCAGCCAATTACATACGCACTTGGCGTCCCGCGTTGGGCTTCTCAGCCAATTACATACGCACTTGGCGTCCCGCGTTGGGACAGCCAATTACATGCGGCCAAGTGCGTATGTAATAGGTTGAGAGGCTTCTTGACCTAAAATCATCAGCTGGAATGCCATGTAAAGATCCACAGGTGACCAATGGCAAAGCAGAAATTAACGTGCCTAATACCAGATCATGCAATCAACAAGCTATATAACCCCATCCCCAACAAGTCATCAGCATGTCTGAAACAGCATGGATGATCATGAGAGAGGGATGAGGGCTCGGATGAGTGGGCGTATGAGGTTGAGACGCTTTTGTGCAGCTCAACTAGCACAGTATGAAGACCAGGAAGCAAGGTGTGTGATTGAGGGGGTGATGGGGAGTGGCAGAGAGGAATGTCTGGGAGTGAATGAGGGTGTGAGTGGTGATGTGATCCATGCTGGGGCAGAACCAAGCCAGGCAAGGGAATTACCACAGGCCATGCCTAGTATCGTGGGGGTGGATCAGGGAGGAGAGAGAGCTCCAGTAGCACAGGGACAGAGGGATATAGGGCCACCTGCACCCAGGGAGGCTGACAATGTTGTCGGTGATCAGCTGCTGGGGGGAGTACAGGATGTGTTGGCTCAGGCAGAAGGGGGGGAGCCTGACCAGGAGCCTGACCAGGAGCCTGACCAGGAGCCTGACCAGGAGCCTGTGAGGAGGCGGGCACCCAATGTGTACAGGGAGAGACTCACATTAGAGGGGTTAACTGATGGGGAGGTGTATGAGCGTTTTCGGCTGACCCGTGCCAGTCTTGTGGAGCTCTATGAGGTTCTCAGAGCGGACCTTGAGCCTCGCTCACGGGCAAATAGAGCCATCCCAGGAATGACACGGATGTTAGTTGCAATACACCTCCTTGCTTCTGGGAGCTTTCAGACCACCCTGAGCATAGCCGGAGGAATGTCTCAGCCAAGCCTCTCGAATTGTCTGAGTGCATTCCTCCGTGCTATTGGTCGGAGAGCTGCCAGATACATCAGTTACCCTAACACTGCCGAAGAGATCTCGAAGGTGAAGTTCGATTTCTTCCAATTAGGAGGTATCCCCAATGTGCTTGGTGCTATTGACTGTACACACGTGGCACTGATACCTCCTAGAGAGCAAGAAGCGCTGTACAGAAATCGTAAGCATTATCATTCAATCAATGTACAGGTTGTTTGCGATGCGAACATGCGCATACAAGGTGTGTTTGCAGGCTTCCCGGGAAGTGCTCACGACGCCTATATCCTGCGAGCATCCGGAATCTATCACATCTTTGAGTCCGGCAGATTTCCATCCGGATGGCTACTGGGTGAGTACACATTAGTAATGGCAGTCAACCATATCTTACTATGACTGGATACAATAACACATACGGTACATCATGTTTCCCTCTATTGATCTGATGTTCACATGTGCATTACGGAGTAATACGACCAAAGCCAGAACATAATAGCTCATTGCTGGCCAGAACCCTGTGTTAGCTTGGCCAAACAGTATGCAGTTCACAACAACATATGCCAAAAACCACAATTGATTAATCATTAGGTATATGTTCTGATGCATTCCATTGTATCCTGTGACATGGACATCTCTAGTCTACATAACGTGTTGTGTGTTCTTGTACGGCCTATGTAAGTGAGATGTCTTCAGAATTCATCTGATAGAGGAGAATTAATATTGTTTGGCCAACTTTTTCTTGCCTGAATATATCCCGGAATAAACATGAATTAGCTTACCTTGAAGTTATCAAAATCTCCAAGGTCTTTTGGCATTTGCGTTTGATCGTGTACGCCCCTGGGAAATTCCACCTGAATTAGCATCACATTTACGTTCACAAGAATACACGATCACTCTTCACCTCAGACCTCTGGCATGTGCTCGTTACAAGAACTGCAACAGTGACTTCCTGCTCTCTACCAGAAGGGTCGCAATATGTACCCTGTTGTATTTCCCTTGTATCTCCGCCTCATGTAAGTGTCCTGTGGGTGTGAACATCTGGATTTTCCATTTGTTGAAATTACATTATAATTGATCTGAAGCTTCAGATAGAATCCATGTGTTAATACCCTAGTAATTATCCTATCAGATGCATCCATGATCCATCTCCCTTACATATATCTTTAACTGTGTATTAGCCACAGGGATGTGTTGATAGGTCATGATGACGATATTTGGCCATATGCTTTGTCAAACATCACAACATCCTATTCATATCAACATCATATTTTATTTACACCAGGTGATGCAGGATATGGGTGTTTGCCGTGGTTGTTGACCCCTGTGAGCAATCCCCAGACTCGGGCAGAGGCGCGGTATAATGCTGCGCATAAAACCTGCCGGAATGTAATTGAGCGCACCTTTGGTGTACTAAAGATGCGCTTCAGATGTTTACATTCCACTGGGGGGGCTCTACAATACAAGCCCCAGAAAGTTTGTCGCATCATCCTTGCCTGCTGCTGTCTGCACAATATAGCACTACAGGCCAACTGTCTGGGGGACATTGATGCGGCTCCGCTACCTGTGGAGGAAGAGCCTTTATTTCACCCTGAAGTGGATAATCTGCAGGGGTCACAACAACGTGCCCGCCTAATTCGTGAGTACTTCACATGTAAGTACATACCCAATATGCATGGAACACAGTCTAATGTATCTGGATTATGCCTAACTCCCAAATCCACCTTTATCCATCGCCCTTGTCATACAGAATTCCAACCAGTCCACAGTAGAGGAGAGTTCCCTGACGTTGTCAATGTTTGTACACTGGAACAAGCCACATGATCAGTTACAGGTAAGTAAGCACACATTCCCATACACATCTTAAGTACTGACGGTTAGAAACATCAATGGCATAGATAATTTGAGTGGATTATATATCCCACTATGTCAATGTATATATGCCCCACGTTACATTGTTATCTAGTAATTTATATTGAAAAAAGACTTTAGTCCATCAGGTTCAACCTCTATAGATCTATGATCTGCAATACGCAGAATTATTGTTAATTGATCCAGAGGAAGTCACCGAAAAACAAAAAGTGAAGCTTTGCCAATTGTCTACACAGGGACGAAAAATATAACATTCCTTCCTGACCCCAGATACTGGTGATCATATTCATCCCTGGATCAATACTCCCTATCTCTTTATCCAGGATAGCCCCTAATGCCTGTTTGGTTTTGTAATGTAAAAAGATACCCAATCCCTTTTTAAAGTCACCTACAACCTCTACGGACCAGGATTGCTCACATTGTCTGATCCTGCAAAACCACATGAAATGGGATCCAAATGTGGTTGAAAAATACCATACACACATACTTTAGTCTAATTTGTGACTGTAATCCTAACATCATATTAACCTTACAGAGCTGCTGTCGTGTGTCAACTCTTCTTTAAACAACCTAGACATGGAAAAACATGACCAGCAACAGAACTGCTACATCAATGTAAGCTACATAGCGAGTATTTGTGTAATAATATGGCCACGTATGCTGAAGGACACAAATAACACATCAATCACTTTATTAATATCAGCCTATCTCTTTCCAGGATACAGCAGATAGGTAAGCGGTGATAACTAATTACGATCCACAGCGCACGTGTCCTGGTGGAACAAATCACCTCGTGGATGAGCTTGGGACTGCGTCCAAGGTAAAACACCACATTTGGCTCTCCACAGATGCATTAATGTGTAATCTATGTGATATTCCTACATCATTAGCCAGATGAGTAGCTCGTTTCCTTTGTAGGGAAAGAACAGTGAAGACGTTTGTATGAAATGAGCAACATATATCGGTACAGTGGATCGAAAAGGTCTAAAGTCTACACACCCCTGTTAAAATGTCATGTTTCTGTGCTGTCAAAAAATGAGACCAAGATAAATCATTTCAGAACTTTCTCCACCTTTAATGTGACCTATAAACTGGACAACTCATTTGAAAAACAAACTATAATCAGTTAAGTAGAGTGAATAAAAAATCAAAAAAGAAAATCACAAGGTTGCATAAGTATGCACACCCCTAAACTAATACTTTGTTGAAGCACCTTGTGATTTTATTACAGCACTCAGTCTTTTTGGGTATGAGTCTATCCGCATCGCACATTGTGACTTTGCAAGATTTGCCCACTCTTCTTTGCAAAAACACTTCAGATCTGTCAGATTGCGATTCCATCTCCTGTGCACAGCCCTCTTCAGATCACCCCACAGGGATTTTGGTCTGGGCTCTGGCTGTGCCATTCCCAAACTTTAATCTACTTCTGGTGAAGCTATTCCTTTGTTAATTTGGATGTGTGCTTTGGGTCGTTGTCAAGCTGAAAGATGAAGTTCCTCTTCATGTTCAGCTTTCTAGCAGAAGCCTAAAGGTTTTGTGCCAATATTGACTGGTATTTGGAACTGGTCCTAATTCCCTCTATCTTAACTAAGGTTCCAGCTGCAGAAAAACAGCCCCAAAGCATGATGCTGCCACCACCATGCGTCACTGTGGGTATGGTGTTCTTTTGGTGATGTGCAGTGTTGTTTTTGCGCCAAACATATCTTTTGGAATTATGGGCAAAATGTTCAACCTTGGTTTCATCAGACCAGAACACCTTTTCCCACATGCTTTTGGGAGACTTCAGATGTTTTGTTTTTTGGGAAAAATGCAGCCTGGCTTTGATGTTTTGCTTTGTAAGAAAAGGCTTTCATCTTGCCACTCTACCCCATACGCCAGACATATGAAGAATACGGGAGATTGTTGTCACATGTACCACACAGCCAGTACTTGCCAGATATTCCTGCAGTTCCTTTAATGTTGCTGTCGGCCCTCTTGGTAGCCTCCCAGACCAGTTTTCTTTAGGTCTTTTCCTCCATTTTGGAGGGAGCTCCAGTTCTTGGTAATGTCACTGTTGTGCCATATTTTTTACGCTGTCTTCCATGGTATATCTAATGCCTTGGAAATTCTTTTGTACCCTTCTCCTAACTGATACCTTTTAACAATGAGATCCCTCTGATGCTTTGGAAGCTCTCTGTGAACCATGGCTTTTGCTGTGGGATGCGACTAAGAACATTTCAGGAAAGACCAACTAGAGCAGCTTAACTTAATTTTGGGTTAATCAGAGGCACTTTAAATGATGGCAGGTGTATGCTGACTCCTATTTAACATGATTTGGAATGTGATTGCTTCATTCTGAACACAGCTACATCCCCAGTTATAAGAGGGTGTGCAGACTTATGCAACCACATTAGTTTTCTTTCATATTTTCTTCCCTCCACCTTACAGATTTCAGTTTGTTTGACAATTGAGTTGTCCAGTTTTTGTCACATTAAAGGTGGATATAGTTCTGAAATGATTTTTCATTGGCTAATTTGTTTACAGGAGTGTGTAGACTTTTTATAACCACTGTAAGTGACGAAGTAAGCGCTCTGGGAGCATGTGCAATGTAAATCTTGACATGTTCCTTTTATGTTTCAGATCGCAAAGATTAGTCCCTTTCCACGGTCAGAACAAGGAATGATGAGCATTCCCACGTTCCAGGACTATGCTATTGTCACATTGCATCATGTATGTTCAGATGTCAGTCATCATGTGTTGCATCGGGTGTGATATCACATCCTCTACATCGCTTTAGATGTACCTATTGCTTTAGATCTGCCATTCTCTCCTCTACTTGGACTATTGTGAAGCCTGTATCATACTTCCTTCCAGATCTCTTCCTCAGTGCTGATGTGATCCTCCCTGTACATATGGGGAACAGTAACTCTAGCCTTGGAACATAACTGTTAATGAGGTTCCATTTACCTTCAGTTATGAATATGCAACAGCAGATAATAGAGATGCTCATTCACAGAACAGAATACACCTCGAACTGGCCAGTTGGTTGGTAGTTCTGCTAACACCTGAAATTATTTGGAACACACTGATATGGTCCTGGTCATGTTCCCATCTGAGTGTCCAAACTTATGTATGTAGAGTCTTCTCTCATAGTGCCATTTCCAGTGACATGACCTACGGGGGTTCTAACATTGACTGATTGAGCACTTCTACCTCTGCAGTTGCATAGGAGTGTGTGTTGCGCGCACACACAAGACTACAGATTACTTCTCCCCATGAGCATATCTCCTTCTGTATTGTTGGTTTTGAATATTGAATGTTAGCCTGATATATTTAAGAATATAACTGATATTGCCTCACGTTGGCTGATGCACTGTATCTCCCCCCCTCAACTGATCATCTATACCAATGTCACCCCCCCCGCGTGCATTCTGGCCCCATGTCCCTATTTCCGTGTGTTACTGGAACTCTGTATCCTACCCACCTCCACCATGATACTGAGCATGCCTGTGGTAATTTGTCACTGTGTGGCTTTGTGAACAATTAAACCGTTTTTTTTTTCACTCAATGTTTGTGTAATCCTGTATATTTACCATGTAACAATTCAATTCCCCTGAAAGTCAGATGTGCTCATCACCATCAGTTAGTGGTGTAGCTATTCGGGGCAATCTGCGTTGACATTACTACATAATCATGAATGTCGATTCATATCATTCAAGTTGAGCCCTTCAAGTCACTATATACAACCCTGCAGGTCTCTAGACCTGATTTCAGAATTCCCACCCCTCCAACTTGCACCTACATGTATATTGGCAAGGGCCAGATTAATGTAGCATATGTATCTATGTAAACACACACAGATATATGTATTTAACAATGACACTTCATTCTCTCTGTATTGTCGCAACTAGAAAGCATGATATGGTACAAACACACAGAAACAGTGATAACAGTATAACAATCATACTTTATTGCATACACAGAGTACAAACAGAAATAGACAGGAATGTGCATTAATATCATGTGTGTGTTGTGAAGAGATCCTAGTATGGCAAGGGGCTGTGGCAAATCTGAGGACATCTGAAGAGGAAACAGACAACATCATCAGGGTAATGCATAGCATCTCCTAGGGTCACATGTGGTCAGGACCCCACAGTAACCAACAGCATATAACACGACATCTAATCAACATAACCATTAATGCGCATACAACAACCATATGGTTGCCAGAATAAACAGACACTATAAAACAGGGATCATGTCATACTAAGCGATTTCACACACAGTGTGAATTGGTCAATAGATGATATGAATCTGGAAAACAGAGGTAGGAGGTGTTAGAACAATCATAAGCTGTTATTAGAGTACATTGTTTTTGCTTTTGACACTACTCTAAACCAACTAACATGAACATCATCTCCGAGCAGTAAGAACCATATGTATTCTATCCTGTTCAGTCAGCCTTCCAGGAAGATGCTTAGGATGTGGAATACGACAAGGCATGCTTCACTGTGAACACAATCCTTCAGCAAAATGTACTATCACTATCTATGTGGAATAGTTGTGCCATGCTGATATCACATCTCACTTCTAAATGGGTGGTACCAAGGCCAGACAGATTACACTGTTCACATTACCCCTAAACACATGCACATTGATCATGAAGTCAAACCCTTGAAATTGCCACTTTGGTTTGGATGACATGAAAAAACTGAAGCCAATTTCATAATGTTAACGGGATGGAATGCTATAAACTTATGTGGAATTGCTGGTTTGGATTAGCAGATAGTAATGGGACTGTGCAACTCGATAGCCTGGACACTGATCATTATAATGGAAGATCACACAGTCATGTTTCTTAGTGAAAAGATATGGAGTCATATATTTAATTTCAGAGCCATCTGCAGTGGGGAATAATCCTGATAGAATGCCCGTTGGGAACTGGGTTGAGCGTTTACTCACATGATGGTATTGTACTGCTCGAAGATGAAGAAAATGTCTTCATAGTTGTGTGATTTGGCTATTAACACCTACAAAGACAAAAACAATGTCTCATTCCGAACAATATTATGATTAAATACAGCATTTAAGCTCAAGGTCAATCCACATTGAACATCAATTGTTAAAATGTTCAACATAACCAGACATGTACACACTCTGTAGCCAATATTATGTCAACATGTATAACAATCTGTATTCTGTGAGGAGTGGTCAGGAGGCCCTCTCGGATGGTCCTAACACCTCCTACTCCGAGTTAGCGGCCCCCCACCGTCTGTGCCCGCGGCCCGTCTCCCTCTTCCACGCCTTGGTGTGGGATCAGGGGGTGCCACTACAGCAGGTGGCTGGGGTTCATGGGTGGGCGATGTCTGAGATGAGGAGGCAGACATTTCAGGTTGAGATTGGACCACCGAAGGCTGGAGAGGTATGGGCTGCCGACGGAGATTACGCAATAATGCGCGTCTCTCCCGGCTTGCGCGTTCCTCATATCTCTCCATCCTTCGGTTGTGCCTCCTCATCTCAGCATATATGGCCCGTGTGGTGGCTGAAATGACCCGATTTCCAGCCAGGATGGCCCTGCTGACTGCCAATTGATTAGCACTGATGGCCAGCATTTGACTTGAGAGCTGGCTTTGGGCCTGGTCCTCTTCATCAATGTGGGACATTATGTTCCGTAATTGGGCAGGGAGATGTGGCAGAGGACCTGGAGGTCTGGCGGCTGGCGGCTGGGCGGCTGGCGGCTGGGCGGCCGGCGACTCCGCGGCCGGCGACTCCGCGGCCGGCGACTCCGCGGCCGGCGACTCCGCGGCCGGCGACTCCGCGGCCGGCGACTCCGCGGCACTTCCTCCCGGGGCACTTCCTCCCGGGGCACTTGGGGCCGGTGCACTTGGGGCCGGTGCACCTCCTCCCGGGGCACTTGGGGCCGGTGCACTTGTGGCCGGTGCACCTCCTCCCGGGGCACTTGGGGCCGGTGCACTTCCTCCCGGGGTACCTCCTCCCGGGGCACTTGGGGCCGGGGCACTTCCTCCCGGGGCACCTCCTCCCGGGGCACTTGGGGCCGGTGCACTTCCTCCCGGGGTACCTCCTCCCGGGGCACTTGGGGCCGGGGCACTTCCTCCCGGGGCACCTCCTCCCGGGGCACCTCCTCCCGGGGCACTTCCTCCCGGGGCACTTCCTCCCGGGGCACCTCCTCCCGGGGCACCTCCTCCTGGGGCCCATGGTGGAGCCCAGGCTGAGTGCGGTGCCCCGTATGTCGGGGGAGCACAGTATGAGGGCTGTGCCCAGGGTGAGGGCTGTGTCCAGGGTGAGGGCTGTGCCCAGGGTGAGGGCTGTGCCCAGGGTGAGGGCTGTGCCCAGGGTGAGGGCTGTGCCCAGGGTGAGGGTGGAGCACCAGATGAGGGAGGAGCCCAGGATGAGGGAGGAGCCCAGGATGAGGGAGGAGCCCAGGATGAGGGAGGAGCCGCTGAGGGTGGAGCCGCTGAGGGTGGAGCCGCTGAGGGTGGAGCCGCTGAGAGAGGCACAGGATGGTGTGGCTGGTGCAGGCCCTGAGGTGGCCACGCCGAAGAGGGCCCGGGCATCACTTCCCGCTCCGTATGAGCAAGTGATGTGGATGGTCCCGGGCCCTCCTGAATGTCCTGGGCCACTTCAGCTCTTCCTGCCTCCTCCTCTTCTGAATCTGTGGATACTGCAATGGAATAAACATATATTTCAGTTGGTTGCCATACACAATTGCCAGCTATGCATTTACATATCATTGACATCATGGTCACCTGTGAGCGACTGTGGTTCTTGTGTTACACAGATGAGCCACGGGCTGCATAATGAGCATTGTGGATCATGGCTCATATGAATGTGTACTGCATGTGCCTCAGACACGTGCTCTGCTGCATCTGCTGTGCAGTGTGTGAGACTGACCAATCTGACCAGTTTCCAGCAATGGTTGTTAATATGCAGCTGAGACATGGGCCAGGTTAGGACAGTATATGACACACATGCAGTGCTACAGAGTCTGTATCCACATATGCCACACAGGCAAATTTTTATTCTCAATCGCAGTGGAGGCCAAAGTCAGGCCTGCAGTTGTGGATAGCCATGCTGCACCCAGCTGAGAATATCATTCTCCAAGTCATTAAGTCTAATTGACTCATCTGTTCACATAAAGGAAATCCACATATACAGGCCTGTGCGCAGCACAGCAAGTTTGACTTTGGACACCCTGCTCTATTGCAATTAATCTGGATATAATTAGAAATTGACATATCAGGGAGACAAATTATGAACATGATAGGTTTGCTACCAGGTCTGAAATGGTTATTGTCGCCCCATAAATTTTTAGTCAACCATAGGGCTTACAGTGCTATTGGATGTGAATTATCCCAGTGTGTGGGCAGGGGTGTAGGAGGCCATATAATTCTTGAGCAAGGGTGGGCAGGTTCGGGCCTGGAGGGCCACACAGGTGAGCCAATCGCCTTTTCAGTCATCCTGATTGTCTCACCTGTGCCCAAAAAGGATATCCTGAAAGTCCGGCATGTATGTGGCCCTCCTTACCCACCCCTGTTCTAGAGGGATACAGCTCATTATATACAACAGCCAGAACACAAGCCTATTTATACATACATACATACATACAGCATGATATCCTGAAAGTCCGGCATGTATGTGGCCCTCCTTACCCACCCCTGTTCTAGAGGGATACAGCTCATTATATACAACAGCCAGAACACAAGCCTATTTATACATACATACATACATACATACAGCATGATATCCTGAAAGTCCGGCATGTATGTGGCCCTCCTTACCCACCCCTGTTCTAGAGGGATACAGCTCATTATATACAACAGCCAGAACACAAGCCTATTTATACATACATACATACATACAGCATGATATCCTGAAAGTCCGGCATGTATGTGGCCCTCCTTACCCACCCCTGTTCTAGAGGGATACAGCTCATTATATACAACAGCCAGAACACAAGCCTATTTATACATACATACATACATACAGCATGATATCCTGAAAGTCCGGCATGTATGTGGCCCTCCTTACCCACCCCTGTTCTAGAGGGATACAGCTCATTATATACAACAGCCAGAACACAAGCCTATTTATACATACATACATACATACAGCATGTTATCTGCAGGCTTTTAGCCAGCCCATCCCCCCACAATCTCAGCCAACCATGTGTGTGATATGATACTCACGTTGCAGGGTGTTAGCCCAATCTGTGTCCACCTGCCCCGGTATTCCCACCACAGATTCAGAAGGGATGAAGCGCATCACTGTCCTCTCCCATTCCTTGTAAACAAAAGGGACCGCGGGCCCACCACCAGTCTGACGTGCTGCTGCTGACTCATCGGACATCCTTCTTTTCACCGCCATCTTTAAATCATCAAATTTGTGCCGCACTAACCTCCAGTCCCTATTAGTAACCCCTACTGCCGACACAGCTCTGGCAATTTGGGACCAGGCCTGCTGCCTCTGGCTGGCATTAATGTCTCTGCCACCACATATAATTCCCTGGCGGGCACAGATTTCCCTGAGGAGAACCTGGATCTCCTCTGGGCTGTAATTGGGGGCCCTGGGCCTTGCCACAACCCGTTGCCTTACAGACGGTGCCTGGTCTTCCTCTTCTATCCCTGGGGCCGCTCCCTCATCCCCACTACTTCCCACCAAGGGATCAGGCCCCTGACCCTCTGCCCCTTCCACTAGAATTCCTAGCTCTGGGGGCACTTCCCTCCCCCCCTGCTCTCCTCCTTGCTCTCCTCCTCCTCTCCCTCGACCTCCTCCTCCTCTCCCTCCTCTCCCTCCTCCTCCTCTCCCTCCTCCTCCTCTCCCTCCTCCTCCTCCTCCTCCTCCTCTCCTCCTCATCCTCCTCCTCTCCTCAGATGTTCTCCTCACTCTCCTCCGCGCCTCTCTTGCCTTACCACCTCCTCTCCTCTAAACTCCTCCAAAACAAAATTAACAATAAAGCAAGATGATCTTTGTGTTGGTTTAGGAGGTAAAAAAAGATGCAAGTATTATGTGTAGTATTATGTGTGGGGGGGAGGGGGGGGGGGGAGGTCGTGGGGGGAGGGGGGGGTGTAGGTGTGCAGTGGCCTACCACTAGGTGTTGCTATGTGTACGTATTAATCTATGTGTGTGAATTATGTGATATCAGTAATTATGTGTATTGTAAACAAAGGGTTAAATTATCTGCTAGTTCAAAATTGAAATTCTCTCCTCTCTCCTCTCTCTTCTCTCTCTCTCCTTGCTCTCCAAAAACCCACCAACGCCTAGACCTGTGTGTCTACTTGCAAAAGCTCCAGCACAGTCAATTATGTTCTGTTTTTGGCTCCCTTTTAAAGGCATACTGCCGTCAGGTTAAGTGGTACGTATCACGTATTTCGCGCTCTTTTCCTACGCAAAGGGATCCGAGATATCGTAACTCATGCGCAAATCCTAACGTTTACGCATTCGCATCCATCGCTCGTATCTCGCAGCACTTGGAATTTAATAGCGTCGGAAATGGTTTCAATTTTCAACTACGTAGGCCTTGCGTTTTCACCTTTTATTTACGCAGCTCGAATTTAATAGGGCCCTCAGTATTTAACCTTCCTACTTTTAATTTATTGCTGCAGGACCTCAGACCTTCTTCCGTTTCAATCGGGAGACCGCGCTGCTGTGAAAACGGCACGAACGCGGACGACCGACACGCCCCCAACGCAGCTGATTGGCTGACAGGCCTCACAGGCTCCGCTGGGTCATGCGACGCTACGTGCTGACCCAGGAAGCCTGTGCAGCCTCCGCATCATACAGGTTGTCACCTTCTGAAACCACCCCTATTTTTTTCTGATTTGCCTCATGCAAGGTGCCATATTTCACAGCTATGGCCTAATGGGCACACCCAAAGGGATGGACTTCAAATTACCAAGGCATTACATGCAGTCACACAGCATGGCACTATCTACTTGCAGCAGCATGATACACTATTACTGTGAAGCCCTTCTTCTGTGGGAGAGGCTTTGAGTCATAGTTATGGAACATAACACCTTAAAAAAAGAACATAAAGAAAGTGGAGACTCCATGAGCGGAGAAACTGTTACTCTGGTGGCTTCTTAAAAATAAGCCAATTTTAAATTTTGTGACAACTACGTTCAATAGGATAACATTAGTTAACAACAAAAAATTGTCTAAGGAGCCCTTTTAAATATAATTAAAAATTGCATTATTGGGTTGACACTTCTATACTCTGCAAAGCATTTCAGAAATCAACTGGTTGCATTATTATTGTTATCAATTATTTGGAAATGCCAGCAATTTATACATCTCAATACCACTGGTGTAGATATAGTTTTAACTAGCAGTTAGCTATGTTATGATGTGAAGGCCCTGATCTTGCAAGCACATAATCTAGGGGGTTAAATGACTAGTCTATTGCCCTAGCAAGAAGGGCTAATCATTTTATTTATATGTTGAGCATTAATACAATTTATTTCTAGTGATTTAACAAACGCAACATTCAATAAAAAACGTATTTGTATAAATACGAGTATCAGCCTCTGTCTGGACTGTTGGTCTCCACCCTTCTAACATCATCTAAGGTGAAGAGGAAGGGACTGGTGCAAGTCTAAAATTCTTTAAGAGCAATTTCCTTAGATAAAGGCTAACTTGAGTGTAGATAAGTGGCTACTTTGAATCTACATAACTATTAAAAGCTTGGCTTCCACCTAGAACGCATTGCCAAGTAAAACACTTTAATGAAGCAAGTCTCCAGTAAACAAAAAGCATTGTGTTGATATAATCTTGTACCTAAACAAAGCAGCACTGCCTGCTACACAAAGCTGACTCCAATATTGGCAGTATTGAATAATTGAATATGTATTTTATGAATGAATTAAGAAATCTAGCTTCTGCTGTTAGGGCATTGCATTTGTCCTTTAAATCACAGCTTTTCATCCCACTGTATACCATGTACATTCTAATTTAGTATAGATGGGCCTTGATGTTTTTTACTAAGCATTTAAATCTATTTTTCTATATAAGGCCTTAGAGTGGAGGGCTACAACAGAAGGACCAGCATGCAATACATATGTTTTTCTATAAAGATTAGACTATAAGCTCTTTAGATACAAAAACTGCCCTGCATTGCTGCCCACTGGGACTTATTATGAAGGACCAGTGCACAATGTGGCTCTGGGCTCATATATGGATCGAAACCACACATGCTGATTGCAGTCCAGACCACACACTTGCAATGTGTAATTTGGCATGTATGTGCCCTGCAGCGCTCAGCTTCTGAGAATGAATAGGCGCAGTAGTGTGGAGGTCACATATGAGGAGCAGAGGCAATCAGTGGGAAGCAATGTGTGGAGAGCAGATAGACAGAAAGACTGCATCCTTTCAATGAATGGGGAGGTTGTGAGATGAGGCTTCTTTTATTGCCAACACTGGCTAAATTATTGTTTGTGTGTCTACGGATAGATTGTATATATTTCATGAACTAAAATGTTAAAAACCATAAATAGTACAAAATCATAAAAAAATAAAAACCGGAAAAATGGAATTCTGTTCCGGATCAGTTTCGTACAGATTTAACAATCCATATACTAAATGACATATAAAAACAAACAAATGCCACAAAGGTATTAGCCTCCCATAATAGCTCCAAGTCATATGATATATGGCTGCACAAAAAACATTGCTGCTGGGTACACTATACATCTGTATATATCACATAAATAAAGAGATATGTGTATCTTCAGGATCCTCAAACACTTCCTCGGATCTGGAAGCTGATTAAAGGGTCTTGTGGATGTCAATTGTAGTTGACATATAAATGAAAGATAGAAATATTGCATTTGGCTTACATCTCATAAAACCATGTCACTCTAAACCCGTGGAGAGAAGTTGCTTGCAAGGGCTGCAAACAGTCCAGGATTTCTGTGTCTTTCTGTTTGTATATTCTGGTTCTCTCTGTTTTATCACAGGTAAGTTACTCAGTTTCCCCCAATTTTATATCTCCACCTAAATCAATTATCCAATTAAAACATTATTTCTGTATGCTGCAGTAATTTTATTTTTCATCTGTGTTACTGCATATTCACAGCTATCTCGATATTTTTTAATTGTTAGAATGAATTTCTTATATCATACAGTGATAATGAGCATACACGTCCTGGATCTCCCAAGAGGAAGCAGGAATATAATTACTCCCTCCACACATAGAGCATTCCCCTGAGCTCTTGTTTGCATTCCCAAAAAGGAAGAATTAGAAACGCCACCACAAAACAAGACAACCCGCTCAGTATACAAATAGCTTCATTACAGTGAATGTAGCCTAGTGCTAAAGTGCTGCAGTGGTGGTGGGTACATGAAGCAGTTTCCTAGCAGAGTTGGTGTGATCAGAGGAATATCTCGGTCAAAAAGCTTTTTAGCCAGTTTTCACTCCACATGCTACATAGCTAGATTGCTTTATGTATATTGTACCACTAATGTTATATTTTAGATGGTATCTCGTTTTATTTGTATTCACTATAATACGCTTGAATACAAAAAAATGGATGTGCCTGGAATGTTCTCCAGATCTGTAATGAAATATTTACTAAATGAAATCAACAAGATATGTGTGAATAGGTCCAAAGCTGACATTCAGGAAAAAAAAACTTAATCGATTAAAATGCATGTATTGGTGTGAAATTGACTAATCCACATGAAATAGATTTAACCACATGAAATTAAGCCGTCCTAAATTCAAAAAATTATTATTAATATTATTATTAGCGTTTATTTGTAACGCGCCAACATATTCCGTAGCGCTATGCATAAGTTAAGTTAAAATGCTGATTCTCCCCTCTCAACTGATTTAACAATGTTTGAGCTAAGCTGCAACAATATATATATATATATATATATATATATATATATAGTAGACTCTCAGTTATCCGGCACCCACCGGGGTTGGTAGATGCAGGATAATGGTAGTTTCTGGTTGCTTGAGAGTCACTATTAGCTGCACATAGGATGCTCTGCTAAGTATATCTGTCAGTGAGAGCTGTTCTAGCAGCAGCAGCTTTCACTCCTCACTTACACACAGGTACGTTCGGCTGGAGGGCGCGGTGCTGAACCCGGGGAATGTAGCGCTAACACTGCACTGGCTCAGTCACTGATGCCTGTCTGCCTCCAGGTAACACTGAATTGCAGAGACACACAGTGGATGAAATCTAGGTGCCTGTAAGAATTTTGTAGCAAGACAACCTGGCTCATGGCATTTGTTGAGCCCTGTAAAATTAAATTTTTATTTAAAGTACTGTATTCAATTTATTTTTCTGGTTGCTTGAGTTCTGGTTAACTGAGCGTCTACTATATATATATATATATATATATATTTATATATATATATATATATATAATGCACTGTGCTATTATCCAGCTTAGGGATATAGACTTAATTTATATAAAGCATTTGGTAAAATAGCAATAATAGGTTAGAAAGTGATGCTGTTACTTTGTTAGCGACAATAGCACATTAATTCCTGTAGCTTATCAGGGGCTAAGAAGCTAAGAGGTTCTTCACTGAAATAGCAATTATCACATAAACAACAGCAAGGGATCACAATCCCTTGTAAAGCTTAGTGAATCTAGAGAAAAATGTTTCCTCTTTAAGCCAATCTATTCTCCATACTGAAATAGATAGTAAGCTCTTCTAGCTTCTATAGCCCTCACACATATTCCTCATGTAACCTATATTTTATATGACAAATGCAGTTGCTTTAACTGTTCTACAATGAAAATGAACTGATTGTATTGAGCAATAAAGTAGCTCTGAAAAACATTATCAGGTATAATAGATTGCAAGCTCTTTGGGAGAGGGCTTATTTCCCAATACATAATTAGATGTAAAATGTACTTATTCCCTTCATTCCTTATCCTTAAGACTGAAAAATGCTGAGACTGATTGACCATCCACACAGATACTGTGAAACATATATATATATATATATATATATATATATATATATATATATATATATAATGTGTACATCTTGTGTCTGGTTGGGCTGGTAGACCTCACAGCTTTATTGAAGACCCTTACCATGACAAGGTAGCGATCAAGAAGGGAAACAATGGTATATATATATATATATATATATATATATATATATATATATATATATATATAATATATTATGCATATATTATTAAACATTGTATTGTGCAAAACAGAAGATATAGTTATAGATAGATAGATAGATAGATAATATCGTTTTTCACAGTCCTAACATTGTATGAAGTTTGCAAAGCCAAATCTACAATATTATATTTACTGTACCTGTGAGAGCACTGGTTGGTCCCACTCAGCAGTGTTGTGCTGTCATTGTAACATCCAAGGTGGGCAGGTATAAATCCCAGTGTCATGTCTGAAGACAACTTTTTGTTTTTGGGTAACAAGAAGGATTCCTTATTAATAGGATAGTCAGAGTGTTGCCTCCTAGTCGGGTCTTTCAAATCCAGAGATGCTTCCGTGAGTGTGATCCTTGGATTATTTCTCCCCCATACCCTATTAGGATTCTTAAGACAGGAGAGCAGGAGGGTTCAGGCTTCTCTCTGCTGATATGGCTGTAGCTTTCTATAAGTTCACTTGTTCATAGTCCTGAGAGATATCTGGCAGATGAGGCTCCTCCTCATTAGAAGGGAGGAGGCTGAGAAAGAGGAGGATGCAGAGAGCACAGGCAGAAAAGATGAACTTGCACATTGCTGGCACAAAAGCATAAAGACTTGTAAAAATATTATTGCACATATTTGATGGCACATTCACTAAATATTTATTGCAGGTCATTGTGGGAGTTGATATGTTGCAGCTGTCCAGATCAAGCTGATATGTGTGTCTTAAAAAGCCACTGTAGCTTGGGAAGTGTGCAAGAAACCAACAGCACTGGCAGCTATGTCATTTCTGAGGATAAAAGCATTTGTACATATGGTCAGTCTTTTTCTATATGGTATTTAAATTACTCATTTTGATAATGGACAAAACTATTTTAGAAACCTGCCTTAACATTTTTTTATTTATATAAAATTATTCTTTTCTGCTGGGTTTCCATTTTCTTTTCTTGGAAACTAATAATTTTTCCATTACTCCTAACAGGAGGACTGGCAGTTTTAGATGACAAATTCACATTGTGCTGCTAGACTTCTCCCACCTTAGGAAGTTAATCAGTGGAACCAGATGGTAGATTGCAGAGGTGTATAATGGCATATCAAAGTTGAAAAATATAATTGAATTATGTTTTTATATTCCAAAAACATTTAGCCTTCTTAGTTTTTCAAGATAGTATGCATTAAATAAAGGGCTTCAGTTCCCTTTAAAGGACCACTGTTCAATGTTAAGTATATAACAAAGTAACATTAGCAGCTATGTAAGCTATTAGCATGTAGAAATGTTTAGAAAAAAAAATAATTTCCTGTGACTCCGCTTGGAAAAAAGATCACTGTAGTGGTGTAATTATATTTATGCTAATTAATTATTTAGGGTAGATTTGCTAATCACTACAAGAGCCGGGAAGAGCCGCAGTGGCAATTACACCCATAGGATATAGAGCACAGTTAAGCACAATGCAGGCCTTAAAATGCTTAGTGAATTTCCCCCATAGATACATTTCTTTTTTTTTATATACATTCGCATTTTACTAACCATTTTATGCTTCCTGCTCCGTGTATCATGGCCCACCTACTCATGCAAAAGTAGAAGATTTGCACTTTAAGACATTTGTAGAAAGTTTGGCAAGAAAAATAGCTTCTATCCAACTGAGATGGTGTCTAGAGTTTGTCAGTGGGAGTCATGAAAAGCAAATCATGGACATGGTGAGTAAGAGCAAAAGAATTTGTGGAAAAAATATATTTAGAGCATTGCGTAAAAAAACAATACATTTTAATTACATGTATTACATATATAAATAACACTATATAAACATACAGCCTTATTAAATTGCAATTCGGCAAATTCTAAAGGGCTCTATATAAGCACAGAGCATTTTTTTTTACAGAAGTTTTTAGTTAGTGAAGAGTTAGCTTTTGGATAGAAGTTCACTAACTAAAAACTTCTGTAAAAAAAAATGCTCTGTGATTATATAGAGCCCTTTAGATTTTGCCATATTGCAATTTAATAAGGCTGATAATTAGCACGACTTGGCAAGAGCCTGATTAAAAACAAGAGAAACACACTTGAGAACAAATACATCTGAACTAGATTGCCCTTTGGGTGGGCCACTCTGCAGTTGAGGGTATTGAAGGACAATGGGAAGTGATATGCAATATAGAGACACTGATTGCCTTTCATGGAGTACAATCATTGTGATCTCCATTCAGAGAGTGTAGTATGAGGAAGATTGTGAGTGCGGTCCTGTTTGCGGTGAGGTGTGTTGTGGGGATAAGCAGACTACAGACCCATAAGGTTTACTGTGTGAGGATCAACCTGAACCCCAGAATCAGTTTAAATTTGTTTCATTCATAAGATGACCTGATTTAGAGTATATGAAGGTCCAAAGATGGGGATCAGAGGTGGAATCAGGAACAGCCAAAGGTCAGGCGGGGCATCAGGCAGGCAGATTCCAGAATGGTCCAGAATTCATGGTAAACTACTAAGTAAGTGCATGATAAGGCTCTAACGGCAATTATTGCGAACGTGTAGGTGGAACAATAGAGTTACTATGTGCTAGATATCCTGACAGCAGTAATAATGATATTTGTAGTATTATAGTTATTAACTTTAATTTTTAAAGCACCAACATCTTACGCAGCACTATATACAACAGAGAAATGCATTAAACACAGGATAAATGACACATAACAGTATAGTAAAACATGTTGACACAAAATACATAGAGGTCCCTACTACTGAGAGCTTATTTTCTAAAGGAGATAGTGATACGTAGTGAGTGGGGAGATGACTAACCAGTGGGAGTTCGCAGGAAGTGACTGTGCGTTATGTGAAGAATGAGCCAACAGGTAAGTTGATACCTGTAAGTTATAGATGTGGGGGCTATGGGTGATAGGCTTCGTTGAAAAGGTAGATTGTTAAAAGCTACTAAAAACTGTGAAAGCTATGGAAGAGTCTGACAAAGCATGTCCTGTAGACAGGAGCAGGAAGAGGTAATCATAGAGGAGTAATGGTGTGGATGCTGATCAGTGTGTATTTATATTTGCTTATGGCCTGCTCTAGAAGAATTGGTAAATTAATATTATTATTATCTTTATTTATAACACAACAACATATTCCATAGTGCTGTACAAGGGTTAAGTACATGGCAAAAACAAAATGAACACCTTATAAAGAATGGAGGGCCCTCAGCCTAAGCTACATATCTCCTGTGTGTCCAATAACAACCTCCAAAGTATTTCTTTCACAGCTGGCAGAATATACCTCTTGGAAAGTGGGACCACATAATGTAACAACTGGCCTACAACTGCATATTCTATTCTTGCTCTTCCAATTTTTAACCATTTAACACTTCACTGTCTAAGTACTTACAGAAAATAATTAAATGTGTTGTTGTTAAGTCAGGCCTGACTATTTGTGATTATTTTGTGTTTTAGCATACCAGTTCTGTCTCTCAGGTACTACTTCTCTGACCTCTTACAAGTTTGTAACAGAATTGTGCAACCAAGGCCGACTTCTCCTCTATTTTTCCTCTCACTGCTCAACATTGGGTGCACTACCATGCACAGTTTTGGCCACTTGCTTCTCTTTATCTACAGCTTTTACTTGTGGAAACTAGTACGCTTATTTAAGTTTTACCACATATTTATAAGAACATCTTTCAATAAAATGATCTTGATTCCTACAGATGTCTGATACCAGACGACTAAGTCAAAGCTAGCAATGCCCTATAGCTCCATAACTATTAGGGTTTGTTTCTGATTTATACTAGTTCAGTTGATATTTTTACATTGTATATTCAGATTTGCGATTATTGTAACTAATACGTTAAAAAGAGATTAATTATAAAGTAAATAAACACGGCATATCACATATAGTCCATGGTGAAGGAGATCATTGTGGATAGAAAATAATATATTTGTTATAAGTATTTAGTATATTGCCAATCTGATTTAAACACACCTGAGTATACAGATCTTAAACCTTTTTATGTTTTTGTTCCAGTTTTTAAATGCAATATATTGTTATTGTCTTATATTATACATTCTAACCTGACTTCACAATGTTGGTCTTTCTTTGGACCCTCTCCTTTTGTTTTGAATGAGTCCTGTGCAATATCTACCTCTTTTGGAGTATCTACTTAATAGGCTATGCAGTCAGGAGAATAAGGCCTCATCTTGCGAGCATAAGATTATGGTTCTTTTGAAGAAACGCAAAGAAAGAAAAAGAGGACCCATACAAGCAGCTGGTTACTATGAACTAAAGTTCCTACAGGTTATGTTGTTATTATTTCTCATTTTATTATTTTGATTGTTTTCATATAATTCCCAACTTTATTTTTTATTGCAACATCATAGTGGGTCACTAATAACTTCCCTCTGGGGCATATGTTGATTTTATTGTCATGTCACCTACTACCCATTTGATAGCTCTTCTTAGATGACCTTCCACGATCAAAAACTCAGTTTCCACTATATTCACACCATTACTAGTATTATACTTAACTTCACCTCATCACTACTCATCCAATCACTATATAATTTACTGTTTCCATCTATGAGTCATTTTCTCATACTGTAGATCACAATTATATACAAGCAATTATGTATTTCTGCCAACAACCCAAGGCCTAGGGCAACACATTTCTAGGGAGCCCTGTACCTCTGAAGCTGTTTGTCTGTCTTCAGAAAAATCCCAATATGTAGTGAATATTTATATGACCATATTTTGTGTGTGTCGAGTATACACAAGGGAAAGTATAAGTAGTAATGGAGGGACATATATGTGAATAGGCCTATGGCAGTATAAACTTCCTTAGGATATTATCATTACTAATCGAGATAGAAAGGAACTGAGATACTTGGGTTCATCAATTAGATTGCACATTATTCTTGGTAAGCATTAAAGTCTACCATAATTTTGAGAGACACCAACTTCTATCCTACACATTGCTGTCTTAGCAATTATGAATGTACTGAGTTTTATCCAAAAGTCTTTTTTGGGACCTAGAAAATCCCCAGCACATGAGTCAATGGAAACAATAAATGTTCATGACATTTTTTACAGAAAGGCACCTGAATATTTTTTTAAGGTACACATTTCTCTTTGCCTTAAATTAGAGTACTATACACTTTTTTATAACTAGGCTTTATTGACTTATTTTGCTGCTGACTGAATCAAATCGAGAGCAATAAGAGTCTAGAATAAGGATGAAAAGGTTTGTGATTCTTTAATTCCACCAAGAATACAATTGTGCACATAAATATCCTCTTCTAATATGTTATGTATTTTTTCATTTATGCCTCTTTATTCAAAGCCTTAAAGAATTCCACGACTGTGTAATTTTAAGATTCACTTACAATGAGAAATTGACTTTCCAGCCCACAGAATACCGGTTTCTAGATGTCAAGACATTGTCTACTTCATTGAAGATGAGAGAAAAGAAAAGGGGGAGATCTGTATCTGCTGTTATTGGAGAACAAAAGGCACTTTTAAGCTGCCACCATGTGCTCTTATCAAATGATTGGAAGTCTTGAGACGTTCAAAGCAGATGATAATTGCATGAATATCTAGGAGCATTTTATGTTACAATATAACGAGGGAGCTGTCAGTTGGAACCTCTTTATTATCAAAGGAAATCTCAATATATCACTGTTTGCATATTCTGAAATTATTCCTAGAGCAAAACCAACATTACACTTGGGAGTAACATTATAGTATAGCAATTAATCATAAAGCAGATGATAACGAATTGAGCTCTTCCCAAGGCTAGGTTACATCATACCATAAGTGTTTTGATTTAATTAATGCACAATCAAGCTCTTCTTAAATAGCATCTTAAGCTAAGTATATGTTGTACTATCCATTTTTTCTTAAGCAAATTATTGCTGAGATATTTACTATTGCTTGGGCTGCATTTTTAGGCAGATATGAATAGTAATTAGTTGTTTTGATGTGGTAATCAGTGCCACTGTTTTTGCAATATATAATAAATCAAGAACAACCTACCTCAGTGTTACTATGTCGTTAGATCCCCCACTCTTATAAAATACAGGGAGATTTATATTTGCTTGCAAACCAACATGCCAAATGCAAAATAACTTGTGAGTTATTCTCCATGTGCTCTAGAAAAAGAAGCAAACTTGCTAACAGTAACAGAAGATGATAGCTTTAATTCATATGACTGCATCTGTAGCAGCCACTACCTGGCTGGACAACTTAAACTTCCCCTGCATATGTTTGTCTGATCCAGTTGTAACAGCAGTCTATTCCTGTCCACCACTCTCTTATCTTGCTACTATCACATGCTACTATCCATCCTACTACTTAATCACAAGTATGTCTGTCTGCTACATAGGTCTGTTCCTGTGACTACTGTGCCAGTCTGCCCCTGTCACCTGCTCTCCAGTTTATCAGCCTTCCCAATACTTCCTTGACTCCAGAGTGGCACACAGGTCACGAGTTTATTACTGTGTCACAGTGACCTATTTCTGTTAGCACTGTGCCAAATTACTCCAGTCACCTACTACTGCCTTCAGTGTGTCACTTGCCACTGCATGCCAGTCTATTATACCTACCTGTTCATGTCTGCCACTGTGCCAGTTTTCTCCAGTCATATGTTATTGTCTACTAATGTGCCAGCTTTGCTACTACCTCCACCTATTTAGTGGTACACATTGGGGTACCTCTGTGACCTCTCCCTTCCCTTTTTACCATCTAAGGATCTCCCTTGTGCTTGAACATGCCCTTACCTTTTGTTTGCCTGGCCTGTACTTTTTCCTCCCTCCTACACAGTGCCTGAACTTTATCAGCTTAGGTCTTCCCATTCTTGGTGATCAGGTCAATAGACCTCACCATTACAATCAGTAGGAAATGTGGACAACATAATCAAATAAAGTCGATAATTTACAAGAAAATTTACAATTGTTATTAAAAAATATAAATCATTGTTAGATAACAGACCTTGAATGTTACTAATTCAGGAAGAATAGTCGTACCAAAAGCCTTCTTTCTGGTCATTTTTTTTTTTACAGCGATGTAAAAATAACAGGAAAACCTTGTCAGTTAGTTGAATCAATATAATCATTAAAGCATTTGTCATTATTCTGGTTAAACCAACGGGACATGCACTAATACCCCCACTGTGATAGTTAATTACTGACCCCATTTAAGAGACATATGAGAGTCTTCTAAATTAATTTCTAAAACATTAATTTGAAGCCAATTAACACTAATTTAGATTTTTTTTTTTAAATAACAATCATTGGAAATATCCCCGTTTATGCAGAAAGATTTATTTTTTACCATAACTGGTAAATGTTTTTTACCCCTTCAAATTATATTATTACTAGGAACTTGCCCGTCAAAAGTGACGGGATTAAAATGCTGTTTGCCACACAATGAGAGGCTTTTGCTCCTCTGAGCACCTTTGGCGCTCATTGCAAGCCTCTCCCACTCGCAGTGCTCATCATGAGCGCCTTTGGTGCCCATTGCGACCCTTTCCTCCCTCCTACTGTATGGGCCGCTCATTGCAGGTTTTGTTAACCTGCAAGTTTTGTGCTTGGGAATGCAATGTGTCTCTTTCCACCATCTCCCCCTGTCCCTTCCCTGTGTGTTTCTCCTCTGTGTGTGTGTGTTGACTGTTGATTTTATTTTCTAAGTCCCGCGTGCCTGGCGTTGTTGGTGTAAGTGTTACTGTCTTTGCAGTCATGTATTTTCTAATTCCCATGAGCCTGGCTTTGCTCAGCCTTTTTTTCATTTAGTTTCAGAATTTTTTTCGTCCTCCATTTTTTTCCTCGCTTAGCTGATTTAGTATTGACGAAACCCCCCAAATATTGCTCAAATTCTCTTGCAATCTCACATCAAGGCTTCCTGGCTCTTCCCGGTGAAGTGTGTGAGGCGAGCAGTGCAATGGGCGCCTTCGGCCCTCATTACAGCCTGTGCCGCAAGGTCGACTAAGTCCCGCGTGCCTCAACTGCTCGCCTCGCTTTACCATCGGTGCTCATTGCAGCCTGTGCTGCGTGGTCGACGGCTCGCAAGGCTCTAAAGTGGCAACATCGGAAGCATTCTGAACAGTCGCAAAGATCCACAGCTATATATGTGATTTATTCAGTTATTCTTTATGTAGCCTTTAAAATGTTAGGACCACTGCAGTGCGCATACAACAGACTTTCTTTTGTGCGTTTAATAACCATTTATATCCTCACAGAAGTCTTTGCCTCCTTACCAGCAGTAGGCACTTGGCACAATTTTTAGGACAGCCTTGTGGGCAGATTATAATTTTCTTTTTATTATATCCCCTGTAAACCTAAAAGAGGTGGAAAGAAGCCATTTAAATGATTTTTTTTTAAAGCTACATTGAATTTCTTTCTCAATTATTTAATTTCTAATCAGTTACTAAATACATAAATTAACCCACAGTGGTCCTTTAAGGGAGACTCGAAAAATGATGCCATTAAGTAAAATGCAGAGCACAAAATTCAATTGGAAAGTTACTAAGATACCGGGTTATTGTGGTTCAGTTACAAGTGTCGAGAAGAAAAGATCAGAATTCAAGATTTGTATAAATTACACCACATTAAATTCTGTCACTAAATTTACAGCCTTGTACTGTATTGTCTGTCTCTCTCTCTGATCTCAAGTGTCTCTTATTACTCAAGGCTTTCAATAGGCTTAATTTAAAAGGTTGATTTTCAAATTAAAGCAGAAAGTGGGGAGGGCAGGATCTGAATATGGGAAGCAATGATTTTTAAGTAAGAGAGAGCAGAGAATATAACATTATTAGGCATTCAGAACTCAAGTTCACAGATGGTGTGCATAATAACACAAGCTGGAGCAAATGCCATCCTGTTCCAATGACATGATCTGAAACAATACTTCTGGAGTTTATGGTATCAATTTAAAGCATATTATCCCAACATATTATTTAGTAATGAGAACAAGCATTTGTGCTGTGCATTATAGTGTCTTGAAGAGGAGACATCTGATTCAGATTTATGTATATATTTAAATTATATTTATAGTATAATACATTTTACATTCATGATTAAAATGAATACAAATGACTTTTCTAACACACCCACAATACATATATTTGTCTACATGCAACAGTAAGCTGCATCACTTTTGCTCACCCTGTGCATCAATATTAGTGATGCATCATGTTATTGATGCAGAGCATGTGACCCCAGTGCAGTGACAGCAAGACTGACAAGCACAGCCTCAATCATGGCTGGCAAGAAATTGGCTATGAAGGCTCCTATGTCTAGGCACACCTTGTCCAAGGATGGACTCATTTACCTGCAGTGTGCTTCTGTCGTTTTTTGGATTTCCCGGATATGATCTTGAACTGTTACCACAATTACCCATTTGAACATAGCCTGTCATTCTGCTAGTTTTTGTGACCATCCTGTTTGCTGTTGACCTGACTGAGATTTTAGTTGCCAGCATCTGACCTTGGAGTGGAATTCAACCAACCTCAATCTATCCATATCTGGACACTGCTCTCTATGCTGTACCATGCTCTGTTAGTCATACCAGCGCTACTATTTGACTCCTGGATATCAAAAATATCCTTTGGGCACCAATTACTTAGGGTTATCTTCAGCTTCCTCAGACTTTAATGATCCTTGCCCAAACAAAAACTGACAAAATACTGAATATATAAAAAAGAACACTTCTTATATAAAAGAACACTCCATAGCAGCATATACATATGTGTATACCCAGACACATGTATTATTTGTGCTATATATTTTGTGAGTGTGTCTTCCTAAGATACCAATGAGAAAGCTCCATGATATTATGAGCGAAACAAGTTTGATTATTGTTATTATTTTATTATATTTTTATTCATTTTATATATTATTATTTTTTGTATAAATGTATTTCATCTCTATTTATTGGCTACAACAATTAATTTGCATCCGGTCTGCCTGGACTTTTTGGGACTACCTTCTGACCCTTGAAGATACTATCTGTAAGGACACCCCATGGACTGATTCGTTTGGAGGTGTCATTAGCTTATAGACGTTGATATACAGTCAGGTCCATAAATATTGGGACATCGACACAATTCTAAACTTTTTGGCTCTATACACCACCACAGTGGATTTGAAGTGAAACTATCAAGATGTGCTTTAACTGCAGACTTTCAGCTTTAATTTGAGGGTATTTACATCCAAATCAGGTGAACGGTGTAGGAATTACAACAGTTTGTATATGTGCCTCCCACTTTTTAAGGGACCAAAAGTAATGGGACAATTGGCTGCTCAGATGTTCCATGCCAGGTGTGTGTTATCCCCTCATCCCATTCACAAAGAGCAGATACAAGCTCCAGTGTTCATTTCAAGTGTGCTATTTGCATTTGTTAACTCTCAATATGAGATCCAAAGAGCTGTCACTATCAGTGAAGCAAGCCATCATTAGGCTGAAAAAACAAAACAAACCCATCAGAGAGATAGCAAAAACATTAGGTGTGGCCAAATCAACTGTTTGGAACATACTTAAAAAGAAAGAACGCACCGGTGAGCACAGCAACACCAAAAGACCTGGAAGATCACGGAAAACAACTGTGGTGGATGACCGAAGAATTATTTCCCTGGTGAAGAAAACACCCTTTACAACAGTTGGCCAGATCAAGAACACTCTCCAGGAGGTAGATGTATGTGTGTCAAAGTCAACAATCAAGAGAAGACTTCACCAGAGTAAATACAGAGGGTTCACCACAAGATGTAAACAATTGGTGAGCCTCAAAAACAGGAAGGCCAGATTAGAGTTTGCCAAACAACATCTAAAAAAACCTTCACAGTTCTGGAACAACATTCTATGGACAGATGAGACTAAGATCAACTTGTACCAGAGTGATGGGAAGAGAAGAGTATGGAGACGGAAAGGAACTGCTCATGATCCAAAGCATACCACCTCATCAGTGAAGCATGGTGGTGGTAGTGTCATGGCGTGGGCATGTATGGCTGCCAATGGAACTGGTTCTCTTGTATTTATTGATGATGTGACTGCTGACAAAAGCAGCAGGATAAATTCTGAAGTGTTTCAGGCAATATTATCTGCTCATATTCAGCCAAATGCTTCAGAACTCATTGGACGGCACTTCACAGTGCAGATGGATAATGACCCGAAGCATACTGCAAAAGCAACCAAAGAGTTTTTTAAGGGAAAGAAGTGGAATGTTATGCAATGGCCAAGTCAATCACCTGATCTGAATCCGATTGAGCATGCATTTCACTTGCTGAAGACAAAACTGAAGGGAAAATGCCCCAAGAACAAGCAGGAACTGAAGACAGTTGCAATAGAGATCTGGCAGAGCATCACCAGGGATGAAACCTAGCGTCTGGTGATGTCTATGCGTTCCAGACTTCAGGCTGTAATTGACTGCAAAGGATTTGCAACCAAGTATTACAAAGTGAAAGTTTGTTTTATGACTGTTAATCTGTCCCATTACTTTTGGTCCCTTAAAAAGTGGGAGGCACATATACAAACTGTTGTAATTTCTACACCGTTCACCTGATTTGGATGTAAAATCAAATTAAAGCTGAAAGTCTGCAGTTAAAGCACATCTTGCTCGTTTCATTTCAAATCCATTGTGGTGGTGTATAGAGCCAAAAAGATTAGAATTATGTCGATGTCCCAATATTTATGGACCTGACTGTACCTCATACTTATGAGGGTTGAAATTTTTGAGTGCATTACCTTATGTGACTTGTTTTATTTTTGTTATTAAATAATCTTTTATTGCACTATTTGGGGGGGTGCGCTCCCCCCCCCCCCCCTTTCCCTTCTTTTCTCATTTGTCTTTATATATAAAAGAAGCCTAAAAAAATTATTTGACTGAAGTACACAGACAGAACTGGAAGGGAATTCCTAAGAGTGGGGCTGCTCTTGTGAAGTCCTGTAGGGAACATGGAAAGAGGAAATGGGAAGAAGAAATGGTAGGATGTGAGGTGCAGATCATATTGCACAGAGTGCGAGTTTGAATGTATTTGGAGACAAGACTTGAGATACAGGGAAATATGGTTTGTAAAATAGGGTTAGGATTTTGAATGTTATGCTTGACAAAACGGAGGGCCAATGTAGGGACTCTCAGAGGATCATCGATGGACGAGCCTGCCAGAAGCATTCAGAATGGACTGGAGTAAAGACAGTGGACAGCCAGTTAAAGGACTACTGTACTTCAAGAAAAAGGCTTTTGTTTGTGAAGTATGTAACAGACAAATAACATTAGCACCTGTGTAAGCAAAGGACATAATAATATTTTTGGGCAATATCCATTTTAAAAAAAAAGTTAAAAGGGCGGTGGGGCTGAGAACACAGAAGACTTTGATAGATAATTGGATCAGACTGAAATTGACACCACAATCCTTCCTTTCAGAGACCCAGAAGCAGTGAGTTTTACATCAATAGATGCAATCATACCTCTTGTTAAATATGATCAGACACAACGTTTTCATATGTATTTTTTTCATTGTACATTCTTTGCCAATAATTATGATTCATTGATACCATATTTTTAAAGGGGCTGTGTAATGGTAAAAAAAAAAGTAATGACCATTTAAATGTTGCATCTAGCATAATCAAAGTCCTGTTAGTCCAATAATATAAAGTTATGAATTATTGCTATATTTCAAATTCATCTTTGCTAACTTCCAGGGGACTGCCATATGTTGGCCTCTTTCCCTCCTCTCATCCCTCAGAGAGAGTCACTGTTTGAGGTGGGTGGCAGCAAGTTGTAGATTTCCATGTTTTATCTTCTAATGCCCATAGCATGGCCAGCAATTTCTCTATTTGCCAAAAAGATCATGTGGTGCAACCCTTGCAGATCTTGTGGATAAATACGAAGAGTCTGCAATATGAAGATTCACAAACTGCTTCCTGCTCATACATAAAGTGACACAACCTGAAGGATGGGAAGTGGGTATGAGCAACAACAGAAACAGAATGGAAGTGGAAAATAGACAGTTCCCTTGATTTATGCAAAAATACATTTTTGTTTTTACATTTCCTTTTTTTTCTGTAATTTTTTACCCCCGTCCAACCCTCCATGGCCCCCGTAGGCCTCCATGGCCACCCCTCCAGACCAGAAATTGGCCTATGCCTGTTTAAAAATGAGCATTTCTACTGTAAGATGTGGCAATGTGGAGCAACTCAGCACTTTGGGGTTGTGTATCAGGGAAGAGGCAAGATAGCAGGTGCTGCATAACAGCAAAGTACAGGAGTGATGGGTTCTATGAGCCAGAGCATAGGACATAGGGATGTTTGCTCTAAAGGTGGGTCATTAGAAGAGTGGAGAAAGCTGCAGACAGGGTGCTATGTAGGGAAGTATGCTAAGATTGGCTGGTGCTGACTGGGGGGGGATGTTGAGAGGGCTGGGTGCTATGTGAATATGGCAGCTGAGAAGGATTGGCTGCAATGAAAAGTTAGTATATGCAGGCAGAGGAGCTTTGCACAGGCACAAGGTAAGGGAAGCAGAGCAGCTATGGGAAGGGGACGGGGGGGGGGGGCACTTAGTGAGTTAACAACAAGGGGCAGTACAAACATGTCTTACAGCCCAGTGTTTTTTGCGCACCATTCTCTGTGCCACTGCTTTGTATATTTAGGCTAATAGGGTCATCATTGTGTAGATATGCATTTTTTTATTTTTATTAACTCAATGATGTGGATAAAAATCCAGTACAAAAGAATTACATGATAAAATAAGTACATTTATATAAAAATATCCAATGGGTTACACAATGTCTGCCATAAAGAGTTTACTATCTAGTTACATTGTGCTAGGTACAGATTAGACTTTTAAATGGTCATAATATGTTTTACCTCTACTGTGTACCATTAATCATGTCATAAATATGACATAGAATATTGAGTTGATCATACAAAAGGGTTTATTATATCTGATAACCTTTACTAACCGTTCAGATGAAAAAGAAATGTATACAAATCTCTCATCCAAAATCTTCTATAAATGAGTCTCTGCTTCTTTCCACCTCCATTTATATCTTGTATATATCTCTGACAAATACAGGATGTGTCTGTGAACTCCAAATCCCCCAGGAATGAAAGGTCAAGATGAGAGCTCCTGCTGGGTTACGGGAAGCTGCACAGAAATCCAATTCAGACATTGAACCCTGTGGAGTCTGACAGTAATACATCTTAGTATGTGCCTAAAGACAGCTCCTAGTGATCAGAATCCAAAGGGACATGTACCCTGTAGTTAAATGGGTATATACTCATTAACCAAGTAGTATATAAAGCTTATGAAACTCTTACATTTCTCATTGGTGTAAAGTGATAATGAATATCATCCAATCAGTATTGTTTTTGGCTTGCAAAAATAACACAAAACCTCTAATAAAATGTTGGACCTAACCTGTTATATGCACACATGCCTTATCGCTGGGACGCCCCGATGTAGCTGTCTGTAAGTGGCCGGTAAGTGATTAGGGATTTTCGGGTTACGGTTAGAGGGTTAGGGGCGGTAAGTGGTGTAGGGGGTTTAGGAGCTTAGGGATAGGGTTAGAAAGCAACTTATTGGAGGTTAGGGTTAGGGTAAGAGGGTTAGGAGGTTAGTTTTAGGGCCGGTAACTGCTGTACGGTTGTTTTAGTTAGGGCCGGCAAGGGGTGTAGGGGGTTAGGGTTAGGGGGTCAGCTTTAGGGTTAGGGACGGTAACTGCTGTTGGGGGTTAGGGCCGGCAAGGGGTTAGGGGGTTAGGTTTAGGGTTGGTAACTACTGTAGGGGGTTAGGTTTAGAGTTAGGGCTTGTAACTAGTGTAGGGGGTTAGGGGCTTAGGGAGTACATCCGGATGCGGGATGCGAGCCCGCCCGGCACCAGGAGGCTTCCCGTGCTGTGCGGGCCCATAACAGGATAGATCCAGAACGTTTGTGTAGATATATGTGTATGTGTGTGTAAATGGGGGCATATTTAGGTTTCATGCTGCCCTAGGGACAGGGCTATATTTACCTTTTTGGAGCCCATAGGCAGTGAAGTGAAGAAGCCCCTGTGAGTACGCAAGGTATGCACGGACCCATTTTTGTTGTAACTGTCTTGTTCTAGATGGTAACCCCCTAGTAGCCAGTCTATAAACTGCAACATTTCATTCAAGAACCATTTTTTTTAAGAAGTGGCACCCCTCACAGGGATCCCCCCCCACACACACACACACAGATTTTTCAATGTGTGTGTTTATGTGTAGAGAACCAGCTGTGTGATATTTTTATACTATATGCGGTATCCCCCCCAGATTATCTTTGGCTCCTACACCCTTGATATATATATATATATATATATATATATATATATATATATATATATATAAAATGTATATACATGGTTGACTAACATTATTATGAACACCAGCTAATATCCCGAATAACCGCCATGTGCAGTACAGACAGCAGCTAGACGGTGTGGTAGTGAGTCAATAAGATGCTGGAAGGTTGGCAAGGGCATCTGGAGCCAGGGGCGTAGAAACTGGGGGGAGATACCCCCCCCCCCCAATTATATTAGCAGGGGACACAAAATATAGCAAATTTACATTTAATCTTGCATTACCAGATTTGGTCACTAGTATGTCTTTCCCATGAAAGCTGTGACCCATAATCTATATGATTATATATTTATATTATATATATGTATGCTAGTTAAAAAAAACCTGCTTCCAGCTCAGAGTTCCGAGAAAAACAGTTATTACACTGCATTTTAGGAAGTTGAGCTGGGACACACAAACGTGCCCACAAATGCCTCGCTCTTCATTCCGTAGCCATTATCAAACATGGCTTCCTTTAAGCTTATGCATGCTGTATTACACAGCTTTAATGCAAAGCCAAGGTCAGAATAAACACAGGCTGAGTATCCAATCCATGTACAACTGTTTCAAGCTTACTGGCTATCATCAGAATGGAGCGGTACAGTAGTACATGGAGCGGTACTCCACCGTACAGTAGTACAGTAGTACATAAACACACTATATATATATATATATATATATATATATATATATATATATATATATACTAGCGACTTGCCTGTCACAAAAATGATGGCAATAAAATTGTAAGTCAGGTAATGCTGTTTGCCACAGAAAGTAAGTCTTTTGGTTGTGTGAGTACCCTCGGCACTCATTGGGAGCCTTGTGCTGACTGCCTTCATTGCGAGCCTCTCGGTTTGTGTATTTTTGGTTATCAGAGCTCCTTTGAAGCTCATTGCAAGGTTTGCACTGATGGAATTTTGGCTCGCATTGTGAGCCTCTCCCCTGGTGTAGTTTTGCTCCTCTAAACACTGTTAATGCTCCTTGTGTCAGGTGCACGCTGAGCGCCTTTGGCGTTTATTGTGATCTTGTCGCCTTTTTTTTTTTCTGTCTATGTATGTTTAATGATAATTAATTAATTAATTAATTAAATCATAAATGAATATACCTATTTGTAATTAATATATGCAGGAAGCAATATCCTGAAGAGTTAACAATCTGTTTTGATGTTCCTGCAGCATACAATGTAGATTTGCACTGTTGGTGAGCTGAGGTGTGTCAGCAACGTGTGCAGTGTGTAGTGTAAATAGGCTGCGTGCACGAGGGAAAGCCGTTTGTTTAGTGGTGTACTTCCGCATTTTATAATGGTAACGTTATTAGTTTCCAGTTAGTGTGGCTGAGATAGTGTATGTGTTATGCAGGTGTGGAGCATTTTGCGTCCTTCCTAATAGTGTATTTTGTACCTCGTATGGTTCTGTGTAAAAGTCGTAGGTGCCTGGCGGTGTTTTGCGTGCTTAGGGGTCGTGTAAGTGATTAGGGATTTTCGGGTTACGGTTAGAGGGTTAGGGGGTTTGATTCCAGTCAGTGAACCAAGAGGTCACACCACCCTGAAGCCATGCAGAGTTGGGCCTGGTCAGTACTTGAATGGAAGACCACCTAGAAATACCAGTAGCTGAATGCTGTGGCCCGCTGCAGAAGGAACTGGCAACCCACTCCATTATCTCTGCCATGAATACCTAGTGGATCAGCATGGTGTGTTGCAATCCATGAGGTCACAGAGAGAGGGACACGACTGAGCGATGCAAACACATACAATTAGTTTGGACACATCCTTCTAAGAAAGTAGCAGCAGAGACAGCTGAAAAAAAGAAAAACATACCTAACAGTATAGAATAACTGCAATTATTTTTTACAAATGTAAGTGTTGTGTTTATTTTGCTGTTTTCCTAAACATTTAACCTTAAGCTTTTTCACTTGGTTCTTATCTGCCTTCAAAACACATTTCTCTATTTACCAATTCTTGAATGATGAATCTGCCACACTTCAGAGACACCAAGGAGCCTCACGGAGCAGCCTAGAATTAGTAGCACATTACAACAGATGGCATTTTGATTGGCTGCTTCAGTCGAGACCTTGCATCAGTTTTTGATAAAGCTTTTTGCCAGGAGGGGCTCAGCTGGTGGTGTTCATGCAGATGATTGGCAATTAACATGCCTGCGGGTTTTTCTGCCTCATATATAGAACTCAGGTTTCCATTGATTGCTACTCTATAAAGATGAGTCCTGTGTTTGTCTCTGGTTGTGTGCTCTCGAGATGTCATTATGTTTTGCTGCACAGTGCAATGGCCTTGAAAAAAAAGACTGTTGTGTTCCTTTTTTTGTTTGCTTGTGTTGCTTTTAGTTTCAGTTTAAATTTATTGCATGTTTAATGAACAATGAGCTAATTGTTTTAATAATGCTTAGATAATATGATTCCTATTTCATGATTTCATAAAAGTAGTTTTCAATATTAAATTAACTTTAAAAAATGTGTGTTTCAGCCTTCAGTTGAACTGATTGTCTCCACCCTGATATGGTCATCAATGGGTAAGTGGAAGGTTTGGCTGAGAGACAGGTCTAAATCTGATTACGGTATATAACAGGAAATGTTCCTGTTTTGTCGCCGCCAGCAATGGCATGCAGTGGCTAGTCTTGGTGGCTTGCCCAAACTTTCTTCAATTTGTTAATTGGGTAAGTGTTAGATTTCGGGTTTACAGTTAGGATTAAGGATTAAGGTTAGGTTTAGTGTAGTGGCAGATGATAATCTTTACATAGTAAAATAGTGGTGTGCACAGCCACTAACCCTAACCCAATCTCCTAAATCTAACCGGAACCTAACCCTAAGAACAAATTGAAGAAAGCCTCCTACTGGCTGCTGCACCCCAGTGCTGGCAGGAACAAAATAGGAAAGGTCCCAGAGCAGATGATCAGTCATAGATTGCCCTACAGCAGGATTTATTTTTATTTTTTCTTAATTAAAACCACTTTAACACAGAGAGTCTGCTGTGTGAAAGTGGTTCCCCTCAGTAATAAAATGGCTACTGAAGGCCATTTTGTTCATGCAACTTTGTGTCTGAAAATTTAGCTATCCTGTATTGCGAACTCTCATCATTGACCTTATAGTGAGTGAACGGAGAACAAGCATCTGATTTCAAAAGTCAATTAAATATTGGTTAAGAAAAAAAAAATTGAATATCAATTTTATTAATGATCAATGACCAATTTAAACCTCCAGATCCGGTTGCCTGTGCTCTACAGTGGTCCTTTAAAGTAAGTCCACTTGCAATCACTTCTGAAGAGAAAAACTTCACCAGTAAAAAACATAATATTAATTGGTCTACCAGACACCTTAAATATTTAGAAATAAATTTGACACCTAAAAAGAGGATTTATATAAGGTCAACTACACTCCTCTCAATAAATCTTTGGCAATGGACTTAAATAGGTTGTCAAATTAGGCTTGTCTTGGTTAGGGAGAATCAATACAATTAAAATGAATGTCCTACCCAGACTGTTGTATCTGTTTAGAACTCTACCTATCCCATTAATCTCTAAGGAATTATCGAATATCCAAATCTTTAGATTTATATGGCAACAGGGCCCCTTAAGTATCTCAAACAAAATAATATTCAAACATAAAACACAAGGTGGCTTGTCATGCCCAATTAAAAAATATACCGTACTTCAAAGCAGCACAACTATCATTTCTAGTGATAGCACATTCCACACATCATCAACCAGCGTGGATTTTCATTGAGAATCAGAGTATGTATCTCCTCTCGTGGGATACAGTTATCTGGTTGAATGATCTCCCCCCTACTTTAAGAAACCCCTCAAACCCAAGGGCTAGGCTCACCTTATTAAGTTGGAAATGGGCACGCCAAAGCACAACTATGTTTCCTACCTCCTCCCACTTGAACCCAATACTAACACATCCCCTTGCTCCAAAAGACATGAGCATCTTCTCTCAACATTGGTGGAGGTCGAAGACACTAGATGAGCTTGGCTTATGGCTGAAAGAAGCACAAAGTCTATCCATTGAGGCAATGAGAGAAATACATGATCTACCACTAATTGAGCACTATAATTATTACAGACTGAAGCACTTCGTATACACAATTGTCAAGTCTAGGGGCAAGTCTGAGCTAAATTGTTTTTCTAGAATTTGCAGGGACTCGACTGCTTGCTTAAGGTGTGGTAGGCGAACTCTACAAAATATTTACTGCTCCCACTAAGTGTATTAAAGAGAAATATATTAAAGTGCAGTGGGAACCAGAGAAATGGAAGGTGTCCTTGTCTAATATTTTTCTTGAGACATCCATAAAAGTCTTGCATAGGACTTATATTACCCCTGAAAAGTTAGCCAAGTGGAAAAATTCAGAAAGCCCTAACTACTACAGAGGGTGCCAAGAGGTGGATTCATTCTTACACATACGTGGACCTGCCCTCAGGTACAACAACTTTGGGGCAAGGTTGCACAATTAGCATCTGACATATTTCATAGCCCCATAGCTCCGGTCATGGAGACGTTTCTCCTGGGGATTCCTATAGGGGCCCTCTCCTTCTCCCAAAATAGATTGCTCCAGTTCGTAACACTGGCAGCTAAAAGTCACATTGCAAGGAATTGGAAGTCTAGCGTTCTGGACTTTCAACTAATAAAAAAGAAATTCAAATTAATTGCGATAAATTAAAGTATCACCCACTTGTTAGAAGACACAATAAATACGTTCTTGGAGATTTGGGTCCAATGGAGGGAATATTCAGGGATTAGACTGGTGTGATGGATTTGTGAGTTGTTACCTAGCTCTTTATTGGGAGGGAAATTGGGAGGGGGGTCGGGGACCTGGGGGTCGGAAGGAGCGTCAGAAATGATACATGTGGAAAGCGATTTTATTAAGAGGTCTAGATCAGCCAAGGACTAATTGTTACATATTGTTGCATTTGGTTTTGTTTTATTTTGTTTTATGATGTTAGATAATTTTGATCTACAAAAATAACCAGCCTTTTTAGGAAAAGAGAGAAATATCGATATAAAGGTATAAGTGTTAAGTTATAACATACAGCTAAATATAATCAACATGTTTAAAGAATGAGGTAAATATTGAAAAGGTGAACAGTATAGACAGACGAGGTTATAATCTGGAATTGAACGAAGTGTATTAGATTTCACATGACCCTGGCAAGATCCATTAGTTTAGCTAAATAAACACACTGACCAAGTGTTTCTTGGGAAAATTACGGGCCACAGCTTTATTAAATCAACCATAATCCAATAACCAATTAACTAACCACCAACTCAAAGGGGAGGGAGAGAATCAGCTCAATGGCTGGCACTGAGTGAGGAAGGAGCCCGTGAAACGAGCGGAAGTCCCGCCTCCTCCTCCAGCCAATCAAAAGCGCCCAGGATCCGCCGGGTCACGCAGCGCTGCGTCAGACCCGGTGTGCCTGGGACTGCCTCCGCGCCAGCCATGACCCTGGCAAGATCCATTAGGCGTTTAGCTAAATAAACACACTGACCAAGTATTTCTTGGGAAAATTACGGGCCACAGCTTTATTAAAGCAACCATAATCCAATAACCAATTAACATAATTAACGTTGTTACATCACAGCTCAATTAAACATCCCGTAGGAGGAGCCCGGCCCAGTCAGTAACCTCATGCCCTGGAACCGCGCCCATAGCCTCCCAGTGGTTTACTAAGCACGCCCATGAGGCAGGACAACGGCCACTTAAGCCCGTGGGCCGGGTGACTCACCTCCCGCCACAGAGCAGGGGATGGATGCCTCCTGAGGCTGTGATCCCCCCCTTGCTCTCTCAATAAAGCTAAGGCCCGCCTAGCCCCATCCTTAAGCTCCAGAGTAAACAGTTCTAAACTTATCTCTGTTAAATGAATCTTATTGGGGCAAAAGAGTTATCAGCATCTGCCTAATGGTAATGAAACCCAAGTTCCAACAAAACTAGCCGTCTGCTTGTTTATATTTTGCCTTGCTCTATCCACCGAAACTGGATCCCTTGCATTCCGCCATGATCTCCTTTTGCTCGTTTCGGACCACACTATGAACAAGCCTGGGAACTGCTCTAGCCAAAACTTCACATCCCTCTTCATATCTTTTAACATTACCCTCATAGGTATCTCTCCCAAAACATTGCCCCCAGTATGTATAATTAAAATGTGTGGGCTACAGTGATGCGGAGCATTGCTCTCCAACAGGCCATTCACTTGTGTCCATCTCAAGCCACGGAACCCCAACCCTCGTACTTGCGCGCTCGTCTCCAGGAAGCCCAGCTGGACATTGTCTCCAGTGACTGCGGCTAACCGGTGAGCCCAATACATGTAGGAATGGCCAACGATCCACAGCTGTTGAATTTCTGCAACACCAAAACAAAATCCAATTAGATAACCCTTTCTGGCTGTATGCAGGACCTAAAATGTCGCGACTCCCATCTCCCAATCTTTTTTAACCATGCTCTCATGCAGACCTAGCCTTGCCGCCTCTGTAGCGGCCCTGATCCGAAACGAATGGGAGCCGAAGTCTGCTGGGTCCAGGCCTAACTGCCGTAAGGACTTCTTCAACATCCTTTCGAATTGAAACCTTGACAAGGCCTGGCCATTGGCATGCAATGGCAGTGGCCTGACCCTGACGACCTTTTCTCCAAGTACAATCTTACACTTGCCCGGAGGCAACACTCCATTCCAGTCTTGTACATGACCACTTCCTTTCCTTTTCCGGCCTGATCCGTTTTTTGACCTCCTTAGCCATACCAACAATCTGTCACCTTCCAGACAGATGTCTTCTGCCAGCAGCCCCCCGAACCATGCCTGTTTTCCAAGACCAGTTCCCCAATCCTGAAAGCCCCGAAGAACACTAGGGAAAAGGCCGTCCGGAAAAGCAGAGATTCGGAGGAGTCCCTGCATAGCCCACCCAACGCCTCCCAAAGGCGTAGTAGCAGAGAGAAAGTGATTGGGCACCTCCTGTCCACCCGATGCTCCCCTTTGAACATGTCTTTGACCGCCCGGCAAACCACAAACTCCCTTGTTAAGTCCTTCTGCCCTGGAATCACCTCTCTCTGCACTCTGGACCAAGGACCACAGCAGAATTCCTAAGGCCTGCTCCTCCAAACCCTCGCCAGCGGCTTCTTGAACCATGTCGCTCTACCATGTTCCATCCCTTCCTGTAGGATACCCACATCGTCGGCACTACTGACTGTTTGACGTAACCAGCTACCTTACCACTCCAAGCTCCCAGAGTTCTGGAGGTATGTCCTCTCCGTGCTCCTTCGCCACCCGCGCCAGTGTTCGGAACCGGGTTCCTTGCAACCGAGAAAGGGCATCAACCACCCCAACATTTAGGCCGGGCACACTCTCAGTCCTCACCCAGACGTTCCCTGTAAGGAACCAAGAACCAAATGCCGTATGAGCCGTATCAACGACCCAGACGCCGCCGTTAAGCTATTAACTACTGGACCACGTTCGGGTTGCATGATTGAAAAAGCACATGACGGTTCCAGAAGCCCCAGTGCCACGGATGAACCGCCGCGGTGATGTCCAACAGCTCCAGAACCGTAGCATCATCTGTAAGCCTTCCCTGCACCCATGATGCATGCCAAGGTGCTGAGCACCATGCGCCTCCAAAAGATGCTCCCACTCCGACCACCTTGTATCCTGCATAAAGGTCGAGCGGACCGGTCGTCACCCTTCTCGGATGAATCGGGGTGCTCCCATCGAAGTTCCGTAGAAATGCCGTCCACACTCATGCATCCTCCTTCATAGCCCCAGACACTTTTATAAAAGGATGCGGCTGTGATATTCCTGCCGTAGCCAACGACATTCTTCTGCTGAATATTCGACCCATTGGAATGATCCTACACACAAAATTCAGTTTTCCCAAGATGGATTGTAGCCGCTGCAGCGACGCTCTTCTTGCGCCTGCTAGGGCTGCCAGTTCTGCAGACAGATCCAACACTTTCTCCATCGGCAAGCTGCCAAGCGTCCAAAGTGATCCTAGTCCCCAGGAACGTAAATTCCGTGGTCGGCCCTTCAGTCTTTTTATCTGCCAGGGAGACCTCGAAATCTTGACGTATCCTTGAAAAGGTCCTCAGTATGAAGTCGCAAATGGCGAAACCTGCGAGACCCACAAAAAGGAAATCATCGAGGTAATGGGTAATCCCGTGGTAACCTGACTCGATGTGCACTACCCATTGCAACGTACTGAAGTCTTCGCAATAGGAACAGGAAATAGAACATCCCATGGGTAGGCAACGGTCCGCGAAGTACTGCCCGTCAACGAAACAGCCAAGGTACCGATGACTCTGAGGATGCACCGGTAGCAACTAAACGCAGATTCGATATCCACTTTTGACATCTTGGCCCCAACGCCCGCTGCCTAACCAAAACCATGGCCTGATTGAAAGGGGCGTAAGACACTGACGAATACTGTTTGTCGATCCCGTCGTTAACCGAGCCACCCGGAGGATAGGATAAATGCTGGATGAGGCAGAATTTTCTTGTTTCCTTCTTCTTCACTCTGACTAGAGGGGGAATGACCAAACCCTGGAAAGGAATGGAGGGAAAGGGCCCCGCCATCCTGCCCAGTTCTACCTCAGCCCGGATTTTTATCGGACGCCACCCCGGGAAACTCCTTCGACTTCAAGTTCTGGAGACGCGACTCAGGCCGTGCGAGAGTGCGCGGAATCTTGAACCCTTCCAGGAAACCCTCGAGTAGCAGGGCGGCCGCCCCAGCTTTAGCCGGCAACCTACCGAAGCATTTCAGCCACCTCAGCATTGCGCCCAACCCTATGGGGATCTGTCTCCCCTCCGCAACTCGCACAGACGTGCTTGAAACGGCAGTTTTGTGCCCACCTGCAGCTGCCCTCGTTGAATGAGTGTCGGACCCCTCGACCAGATGTACCCACGACGACGGGGCCCCTAGCCCGTGAAAGGGCGGCGCTGTCCGCATTGGTGTCATTATGTTCAGTCAAGAAGCCACCGCCTTATCGGTCCACGCCATCTCCGGTCGGGAGGACATGTACTGCCGGGATTCCTTATCATATCGCCACCAACTCATTCCACCACACGTCCAGTGTGCGTTCCTGATTTCCTCCAGATACACAGACAGCCCAGAGCATTGTTCTGGGTGTCTTTCTCCCATGACGCAGGCCATGATGGCAAAGGCCTGTAACCAGTTGTCAAATGTCCTCGAATATTTCTATGTATTCCCGTTGGCAGATTATTTCTTTGACGTCCAAGGCCAAATGCGCCCCCAATTTGTCTTGTGGGCAGACGATGGATGGCCTCGCAGCCGAGTCCCGTACGCCTCTCCTGTTCCACTCCTCTGGCGTGTACTGCTACACACGCCAAAGGTGTTGCGGGGTTGGTGAGCCCCGCACGGGGCGACCTCGCTGGAGGGGCCCCACGCATGCCCCGACTTCCCCGTCAGAGACGGCCATGTTGTAAGCTTCTATAAGGGATCTCAGGGACATTAGAAATTGAGATGCCGTGAGGGAGCCTTCGCCCCAGATATTCCAAGCTTCTCACCTGGCTCTCCTTGTCCTGGGGCCACTGCCAGCCTGGGGGCCACCTGCCGCTCTGGATGAGAGGGCGTACCTGCGTGTCTCGACCGCCGAGGACTCTTTTCACCCCCCTTTTGCTAGCCCAGCTGTAGCTGCAAGACCGTCTGCTCCGAAACCTGGATCTGCCTCTGGCTCTGGGAAAGCGTGAGGAACAATCGCTAGAACTCCTGCGTCTATCCCTTGCTTGTGACCGAACGGTCTGCCCCCCCCCAGAGGACTACTCTGCGACCATGCTAGGGCGTAAGGATTCCCTCCGGCTCGGTGGCCTATGGCGGTCGATGCTATCCATACCCCTGTCCTGCCCCTGAGTCACTATGGGCGTCCCTGTATCCGTAATGATGTCAGGGATGGGTGAAGTGCGCTGTGGCGTAGCTCTCTTGTCAGGGGATTTCTGTCTCTTGTCTGGTGTCGAGGAGAAAATCAAGGGACTGTACCTGTTCGCTGGCTTCCGGACCCTGGTGGGGCGCGTCTGCCATGCCACCTTGCCCGCTACTGGAACCATGTCAATGACCACCAGACTGTCGTCTGCGGCCATCTCTTCGATCACCTGGTCCCTTCTTCCTCTGGTGGTCTCTTTTCTCTTCTCAGCCTCTTCTTTGGCATTGCGTCATCCAATCCAATCCTAAACTTTGCTTTAAGCTGTGTAATACAGCAGGCATACACTTCAAAGGAGCCATATATAAAATGATTAAATGGATTCAAAGAGTAAGGTACATTGTATCTCATCTGCATGTCCCCGCCAAGTCCCACCAGAATGCAGTACGATGACTGTATTTCTGGGAAATCTGAGCAGAAAACACATTTTGTAACTTATTTTTAGACTTTTAAAGGGACTTATACATGTACTATTCATTATATATATATATATATATATATATAGTAGACTCTCAGGGACTGGTGGATGCCGGATAAATGTGGTTTCTGGTAGCTTGAGAGTTACTATTAAAAGAGGCCTAAATTAGCTGCACATAGGATGCTCTGCTGAGTCTATTTGTCAGTGAGGGCTGTCCTAGCAGCATCAGCTTTCACTCCTCACTTACACACAGGTACGTTCGGCTGGAGGGTGCTGTGCTGAACCAGGGGAATGTAACACCAACATTGCACTGGCTCAGTCACTCATGCCTGTCTGCTTGCAGGTAAAACTGAATTGCAGAGACATACAGTGGATGACATCTAGATGCCTGTAAGCATTTTGTGGCATGACAACCTGGCTCCTGGCATTTGTCGAGCCCTGTAAAATATCATTTTATTTAAAGTACAGTATTCAATGTTAAAAAGAATGCCGATACTGTTCTAGTCCATGTGGATGGCCTAATATGTATTAACTCATTGATTCCCGAGATCAATATAACCCCGAATTGAAACATAAAAAAAAAAAGCATAAATACACTAATTACGAGCTCATCCATTATGTACATCCTGGTTAACCTCCGACCCTTTCCCACTATCCCTACGGTGCTGTTTCACTACATGCTAATGACCACCATACAAATGTTTGGCTCATTGCACCAACTCCACAGCACACTGCTAAATTTCCTACCGATCTCTACTGACTACATGCCAACATGTACTGTTTGTTTATGTTTTCCATGACCAGTTGAACTGTTTGTAGTTTTGTAAAGCACTTTGGATAAAATTCTATATAAATGTAAGTTAATAATTAAAACTATTTTGTCATGATATATTAGTTGGAAACAAGTTTTGCTGAAAATTAATGATGCTTACAAAAGAGGAAATTGTTATTTTTACAAATATATTTAAAGCATAATAAGTATTTAACTGTAAGGCAGATTGGTGCCAAAAATGGAGGAACTAAATTGCCTCAGATCCATTGAAAATAGCTCTAAGGGTTGTCATCAATAAATGCCGATGAGATCTGACCAGGTGTGTGCACAGGGTAGGAGCATGTGCTTCTGCTCACATGGCTCAGTCATTGCAGACTTTACACTCACAGGCATTGCCATAGAAATTTCCAGGAACAGGGCTAGATCTATTCACTATTTTGCTATAGGCCATTTTTAGAATTGCCAAAGGGAAGAATGCAATGATTGGTATGTTGTAGAAAGGAAATGGAAGTATAAAAAAATGGATTGTGGAACAAACAGAAGGATATTTGGAAGGAAAGACATGAAAGGAACAACACGGGAAAATAAATATTCAACTGAAGGAAAGATAGGGGATAAAGTTGCATTAGGGAAAATTAGAGTTGAATATGGAAGAGATGAGGTATGGGAGAGGGGAGGAAAAAAAATAAAAAGATGAAGGAGAAAAGGATATCTATAGTGGGAGTCAAATGAAATAGACACTGGGGGGGGGGGGGGGTTAAAATATTAAACTTCCTTTTGCCTGGGTGGCCCCAACTCTTCAGCTGTAGCTAGAGGATGGGCTTCTATCTCTAAACTGCTCTGGGTCCCAAACTCACTTTCACTAACTAGAACTGTTAGAACTCTAATCCACAACCTTGATTTCAATAGTTGTTTTAACCAATACACGATGTCCTTACATTCATTGCTGCCTGTGACGACCCAGGGGTAAGGGGACCAGGTGTGCCCTAAACCATCCTGCTTTCAGGTTACAGTATAACCCCTAGATTGTTAAGGTTCTGGTAATCTCAGTGACCAGCTGCTTCTTTGGGTATCAGGAACACAGGATGAGGATGCAGGAACACAGGAGCAGGTATAGGTCCCTTTAAGCCAGGACCTAGCATGGTACCAGCAAGTGATTTAGATCAAAGGCGCTTTCCCAAGAATGACAGTACACCTTAACTATGTACAACCAAACAGCCTTTATTGAAGAAAACACACAGGCATTTATGATGAATAAAACAACGGGGAACATCCCACAATACAACAGGGGAGTGACTAGGGTTGAATTCCCCACCTAACTTATAGAATCCAACCAGGGAAACAGTGACCAGGACAGTAATATGACAATGGAGCACACAACATTGTTAATCCCATCATACAGTACACTGTTAGTAATCTGACCACATATTGGTGCAGAAATACAGTCATTTAAACAGTGTGTAAACGTTGGTGATTATGTATTATAAATCATACATGCAAAAAGTGTGAATAAGGTGTAAACCTGGTATGAATGCCCGTAATAAAGTGAGTTGGTACAGTGGTTAAACAGTAGCATATTTTTAAAATACCTTACACACTTATTTGACATTGAACCATAAGCCAGGTTAACTGTGCCATAACACTAGGGACCCGCTGAATGTGTTATGAAATGTGTTATGAAATAACAATGGCAGGGTCAATGGCTGAGCTCTGGGTTACTCCAGCTGGAACATTTTTGGGTTACCAGCAACAGCGCCATCTTGAGGAACAAGATGGTGGCCCACATTTAGTAAAATAGATTTTAGCACCTATAACAGCTAAAAAAGATAATATCACAGTGGTAAGGACAGTACAATATTATGTCTGCCCAGTAAGTGAACACCCAAATATTAGCATCCCTAGTGTAACAGCGAGCAACATTAGCATTATGCACCTGTTTATAAGGTTATTTATAGAGTTAACCATTGGTAGCAGGCTTTGCTGCGGCCAGAAAAGCAGTCTTTTTCCCCAATTCATGGATAGAAGCATTGTGCCGGGCAAACACATCCCTATAAGCTCTTGTAGCGCGTTCCATACGCAAGTTGCAATCCTATTGGTCAGTTCAGAAGTAGGCAGCCTGCTAATTGGCTGGAAGCCAATCCTAGGGACAGAACTGAAGCTCCAGCTTGGAGTTTCTCCAGGCTCCAAAGTGAGCTAATCACAGGGGCCTACGTGCCAAGGAAATGTGAACTGGCCAATCAGCAACAGGCCTACAGTCTATGGGTTTTAACATGGGGGATTCTTCCCCACAGACTTTCATAGTAAAAGCCACAGGCAATGTTATATGGTTCCCAATGGACTTTATTCTGTCTGAGGGGGGGCTTTTGGCCAGTTAGGGCTGAAAAAGTGGGCTAAACCAGGGTTCCCTGTGACCCCAAAAGTCTGGTCATAACACTGCCCACCTACCAATTGCATATATATTTATGAAGACCCGACGAGCCCCTTTATTGTAAAACTGCCAGTGACATCCAACAAATATGTGTACTTCTATGTAGAATGATGTACCTTATTCAAATGCCAGTTAAAAGTGTTTCTGATGTTGACTGAAAGTTGATAAATGCTATCAGTTTGTCCAAGCTCAAGGAGGGGTTAGAATGTGCTATAGACTCTCTCCCGCTTTATAATTGCCTTAGATAAATAGACCCTCAATCTATTTATAAACAACTTGTTTTCTATATAGAATATATATATAGAATGAAAAACAAACATAGTCTTTCCATTTTTATATTTTATATTATATTATATTACTTTTTCAGAAGTGTGCGTCCTTGTAAACCAAGGAGCTTTCCAGTGCCATTACTGATGGTTCTGGCAGTTAAATATGCCATATTCCCATTGTATAAATATATGCTTCAAATGCAGACCAAGTCTCCTCCCACCTCAGGAAGTTGATCAGCAGAACCTACAGTAACATAACTGCATATAAAATATATCAGGGTGTATTATTTTAATTCCCATTGTAAAAACAGTTTTAAGTGTAGTTCTTAAAATGATTAAGTTTACATATTTGAACACAGTGGCTCTGTAAAGGTGTGGCCTTTTTGTTGAATGAATGAATTTAATTTGGTTGTCTATTATTGGAAATCAATTTCCACCCAGTGCACTGTATTAGCCTGCAGCTCTATATGCTGGGAGAATTGGAGAGCAATCTCTGTGTATAACTCTATAAATCATAAGTATGATGTGTAAAATTGTAGGTTGAACACATGTCCTCATTGATTTAAATGTTGATGCATGAAATAGGCTGGATTGTACCTGTTGGCTTCACAAAAAGCCCCCAAGGATGCAAAGAATGATTAGATCATCTCTGAAGACACAGCTCTTGTGTTGTAAAGTATAGACATGAATCAATATTCTCAGCAAGAACTGGATTTACAAGTCGTCACAGGAGTCTGGCTAGGGGTTCACCTGCACACTGTGACCCTGGCTCTTAGCGGACCACGGTTCAGAGCCAGGTCTGCTTTCATAGTGACATGGTAATTAAAGGTTGCAAAATTTTTTTAGTCCATCAAGTTGTTTTTTTTTCTCTGATAATTGTGAATTCTTAATTAATTGATATTTTGAATAACTAAACTTCATAATTATAAATAAACAAATAGCAGCTACACTTTTAGCTTTATGTACAATTATTCTTAAAAATTTGCTGTCACTCTACCTAGAAGCTGGTTTCATCTTAAAGAACATTCAGAAGTGGAGATATATCATGCTTATTATCTATAGAGTGAATGATTTATGAGATACTTAGGACTGTTTCTGTGTGTCCTTTATGTGTCTCCTTTAGCTGCTATATTCCCAGTGAGCAGATAGTTTGCACTGGGAGAGTTAATTGGAGCTTAATTGCATAAACTATAATAAATTGGATAACAGTGAATCTGTCCAATGTCATTTGATAGCATCTTCCAAAGCCCTTGTAAGAAACTTTATCTGCTTAACTCTTTCCCTCCTACGTCCCAGCTGGCATTGACAGGTTAACTAATCTCTTTCTCTTTTTTTGATAAGGAATTTGGCAGATGGTTGAGTCAAGGATGGGGGCTGAGGGTAAACTGAGAGGCAACAGAGGGAGGGGGGTGTCCTTCTTAATTGTCAAGCTCTAAAATATAATTACTCCAATCTGTGAATCCAAGAATAAACTATTGAGAGAAGTATGAAACTAAAAGCTATAAAATCAAAAATAACTTGTCGGCACATACAATTATGTTCATTCATTTATTTTTGTGTCACAGCAGGCGGCAAAACCATTTTAACGGAATGCCCTTTCTTTTGCTTTGGCGCCTCTGCATTACGTATTTATTTATAGAGCTCTCAAAAGTTTTATTTAAGCAATTTATAAAATAACTAATTTTTGTTTTTCGGGTACATAACGTTTTGTCCTAAAACACAGTGTGTAGAGGGTCTGTTTACTTGTTTAGGAGAGGACAAACCATCTGGCTCCAGGATAATAGACGGTGCACAATTTTTACAGTAACAGGAGTTTTGAGAACAAATGCAAGATTTTATATTAATAAGTAGTTACCAATACAGAAGATAATTTTGATATAAAATATTTATCAAATAAGTAATCTCCCTTGAAAAGTAAGTTACATGATTAAATAATAATTAAAGCCACATTAAACCAGTTATCTCCTTTTGGATATCTACTGTGTCGTGGTGAAGAGGCTTGCATACCTCAGTGAAGCTGTGAGCTATACCATGTAGGGTCAAGTCATAGCAAAGAGGTCAGAGAAATCACGGTCAACTGGAAAAGGAATTGGCAACCCACTCCAATATATTTGATAACCTTATGGATGAGTACAACTAGACAAAAGCAGTGCCTGGCATGATGAGATCCATAGAGTCACAGAGAGTCAGACATGACTGAATGACTAAACAACAACAAACTTATTATATAGTTATTAATTATTATTGTTGTTGTTGATATTCCGTCCTGTCTGACTCTCCGTTGCCAGTTCCTTTTCCAGTGAACAGCAATTTGTCTGACTTCTCATTTATGACATACCCATCTTGGGTGACCCTATATTCATGGCCAGCTCAACAGTTTGGAGGAGGAGCCCCTGCAAGTGAGTACGCATTGTATTCACGGAACTATTTTTGCCTTTTCGTGTTTTGTTTTTTGGGTGTAAGTTCCTTTTCCTGTTTTAACTATCTTGTTTTAGGTGATAAACCCCTAGTAGCCAGTCTATAAACTGCATCATTTCAGTTTTTTTTTAAGCCAGGAACCATTTTTTTTAAAATGGTGCCCTTCACAGGGAAACACCCCTCCGCGGCTGCCTCATTGGCCTGATGGGTAATCTGGCTATGCCAATGTTCTACAGCTCACAGTTTCATTGAAGTACACAAGCCCTTCACCACAACAAGGTAGCAATCCAGAAGGGGAATTCATTATCATTAGATGTCAAAGTTCCTCTTCTCACATATATAGGGGATGCCATATTGTCTCTTTGTCTCATCTCTTCAATAATGTCATTGGGTGTGATGGGTTTTCAGCAAGCTGTGAATCTCCACATTGCAGCTAATACAGGTACACACAAGACTTTCAGAGGATACTGGTCCACACAGTCACATGTACTTAGCTCCTGCACTGTGAGCTGGAATATGAAAGTTCACAGTTCGCTACAACGGCAGGTCATATATTGTGTGTGAAGAGGAAGAGAAGATTAGCTTTCTGTTATTGTCTTAATATTTACAAAACTGTATTTATGCTCACAAATTGCTAAGATTTTGTATAAGTATTTTGGTGTTTCAGAATATCCTCCATTTATGATGAAGGTATGAGTATATCTGACAATAATGTCATACTAGATTTATATACACCAGGAGTGTAGGAACTGTGGGGTAGTGGGATAACCCCTGTTTATTGTGCTAGGAGATTGTGTATATATTGTACATTAAGGGCCTCATTAAATTCCAGCCTCGTAAATAAGAGGCTTCTACTTAAGCCCTACGTACTGCACAGTTTCTCTAACTTACAATGCTATTAAATTAGCCCTGCTGCGAGCAACGTATGAGCTACGCAGCAGGGCCGTACGTATCTACACTGCGTAAATGTACATGAGGAGTGACAGCCTGCGAGATGATATCGCAGGCTCCCACTCCTCCTCAAGTGCTGCGGGGGTCCTAAAAGGGACCTCCGCGGCAGTCCCCCACATAAGCCCTGCCGTGGGGGTTACTCCAAAAAAACCCCAGGCACCTAAAATTAACCCCCCCTCAATGCGGGGGTCCCCGTCGGGACCCCCGAAATGTCCTCACATGAACACCTTGCTGCAGCGGTCCATAGGAACCCCCGCAGCCCCCACACATTAACCCCTTGCAGCGGGGGTCCGATCAGGCCCCCGCTGCATTTAAAACTTTTAAATTCCCTGCCGCGGCTCCTTAAAGGGCCCGCGGCACACTATTACCCAATCCCGGCCGCGGCACCTAAAATTAACCCCCCTCTATGCTGGGGGTCCCCATCGGGACCCCCGAATTGTCCCCACATAAACCCATTGCAGGGGGGGCCCCGATCTGCATAGATCAGGCCCCCCGCTGCATTTCAAACTTTTAAATTCCCCGCCGCGGCTCCTTAAAGGGCCCGCGGCACACTATTACACAATCACGGCCGCAGCACCTAAAATTAACCCCCTTCTATGCTGGGGGTCCCCGAAGTGTCCCCACATAAACCCCCTGCAGTGGGGGGCCCCGATCGGCACCGATCGTGACCCTGCTGCAATTCAATTTTAAATTTCCCGCCTCGCGGGTCCTCAAAGGACCGTAAAGGTCCTGAAAGGACTCGCACTAAAAATACTAACCCCAGGCAACTATAATTACCCCATTAACTCATGGTGGTCAATCCAGACCACCATAAGGCTCTATTTAACCCATTAACTCATGGTGGTCAATCCAGACCACCATAAGGCCTAAATTAACCCATTAACTCATGGTGGTCAATCCAGACCACCATAAGGCCTTAATTAACCCATTAACTCATGGTGGTCAATCCAGACCACCATAAGGCTCTATTTAACCCATTAACTCATGGTGGTCAATACAGACCACCATAAGGCCTAAATTAACCCATTAACTCATGGTGGTCAATCCAGACCACCATAAGGCCTAAATTAACCCATTAACTCATGGTGGTCAATCCAGACCACCATAAGGCCTAAATTAACCCATTAACTCATGGTGGTCAATCCAGACCACCATAAGGCCTTAATTAACCCATTAACTCATGGTGGTCAATCCAGACCACCATAAGGCTCTATTTAACCCATTAACTCATGGTGGTCAATCCAGACCACCATAAGGCCTTAATTAACCCATTAACTCATGGTGGTCAATACAGACCACCATAAGGCTCTATTTAACCCCATCAGTCCCATAAGGGTATATTATTACCATTATGGGCCTGTTACAACCCAATATTAACCACATAAGTGCCATGATGGTCCTCAAGGACCATCATGACACTAACTACAAACACTACACTATAACCCCCAATAAACCATTTAATCTAAACTAACCCCCCTCTACACTAATCTATTAACACTTACACTACCTACCTACACTACCTACCCCCTAATAAACCTCCCCAACACTCTAATTACAGAAAAAAAACCTACAGTACAGAAAAAAAATACATTACAACCCCACCCCCCACTACAGAAAATAAAAAAATACATTACAACCCCACCCCCCACTACAGAAAATAAAAAAATTACACACCTGAAAAGGAAAGACAGATAAACACAATACAATACATACATATAATACATTACATACATTACATACAATACATGACATTACATACATTACATATAATATATTAAATATAATATATTACATATAATATATTACATACAATACATGACATACAATACATGACATTACATACATTACATATAATATATTAAATATAATATGTTACATATAAAATATTAAATATAATATATTACATATAAAATATTAAATATAATATATTACATATAACATATTACATATAGTCCAAATCAAATACCCCCTATATATCTAACATACAATCTATTTAATTTAAAATAAATCCTAACTTTATCAAATACATCCCCCTATCTATCTAATATACAAAAAATCCTAACTACATACACAGACCCTTATTCTAAAATAAAATAAAATAATTACAGTCCTAACTACACAGACCCTAATTCTAAGCTAAAATCAATAAATTAAGACCACTTACCCTTAAGATGTTGCTTCAGATCACTAACCTATGGGTCAAACAAAAAAAAAAAAATTAGTACAAAACATTAACATCCAATAAATAAACATTCTATACATTCTAAATAATATACTCACCTTTACAGCATGTCCCGTCATTGTTTAGCTCTTCCGGCGCGGCCCTGTTAAAAAAAAAACACAATACATGAATACATTAATACAATATATAAACAATAAATAAAATACACATATAAACATCTAAATATACATTTAACTTACCTCCCCGCGATGTCCTCGGCCTTCTCTCCTTCAGCCCCGGCTGGGCCGCGGAACCATCCGCGCTCTAAAAAAAAAAAAAAAAACTAACGGAGGTCTGCACTGGCGGACCTCCCCGACGCTAATGAACCTCCCGGAGTCGTTTCCGGGAGGAAATTAGCATTGGCGGCATGTGATTGGCTGAAAAATCTGTCAGCCAATCAAAAGTCGTCAATGTAGGAGCCAATCAGGATGCGCAGATGTCTTCTACCAATCACTCCGTGGGGGTGTATACCATAGTGATTGGCTGAAGGCATCTGAGCCTTGTGATTGGTTCCCAGAAAGATAGACAAGTGTTTTGGCCAATCAGGGTGGGATATTGGGGTGTATCCCATCCTGATTGGCTCACACATTGACGACTTTTGATTGGCTGAAATTGATAGACAGCTTTTTCAGCCAATCACAAGCCGCCAATGCCAATTTCCTCCCGGAAACGACTCCGGGAGGTTCATTAGCGTCGGGTAGGTCTGCCATTGCAGACCTCCGTTAGTTTTTTTTTTTTTTTTAGAGCGCGGATGGTTCCATGGCCCAGCCGGGGCTGAAGGAGAGAAGGCCGGGGACATCACGGTGAGGTAAGTTAAATGTATATTTAGATGTTTATATGTGTATTTTATTTATTGTTTATATATTGTATTAATGTATTCATGTATTGTGTTTTTTTTTAACAGGGCCGCGCCGGAAGAGCTAAACAATGACGGGACATGCTGTAAAGGTGAGTATATTATTTAGAATGTATAGAATGTTTATTTATTGGATGTTAATGTTTTGTACTAATTTTTTTGATTTGTTTGACCCATAGGTTAGTGATCTGAAGCAACATCTTAAAGGTAAGTGGTCTTAATTTATTGATTTTAGCTTAGAATTAGGGTCTGTGTAGTTAGGACTGTAATTATTTTATTTTATTTTAGAATAAGGGTCTGTGTATGTAGTTAGGATTTATTGTATATTAGATAGATAGGGGGATGTATTTGATATAGTTAGGATTTATTTTAAATTAAATAGATTGTATGTTAGATAGATAGGGGGTATTTGATTTGGACTATATGTAATATATTATATGTAATATATTATATTTAATATATTATATTTAATATATTATATGTAATGTATGTAATGTCATGTATTGTATGTAATGTATGTAATGTATTATATGTATGTATTGTATTGTGTTTATCTGTCTTTCCTTTTCAGGTGTGTAATTTTTTTATTTTCTGTAGTGGGGAGTGGGGTTGTAATGTATTTTTTTGTTTTCTGTAGTGGGGGGTGGGGTTGTAATGTATTTTTTTGTTTTCTGTAGTGGGGGGTGGTGTTGTAATGTATTTTTTTTTCTGTACTGTAGGTTTTTTTGTTTTCTGTAAGGTAGTTTTTTTTTGTAATTAGAGTGTTGGGGAGGTTTATTAGGGGGTAGGTAGTGTAGGTAGGTAGTGTAAGTGTTAATAGATTAGTGTAGAGGGGGGTTAGTTTAGATTAAATGGTTTATTGGGGGTTATAGTGTATTGTTTGTAGTTAGTGTCATGATGGTCCTTGAGGACCATCATGGCACTTATGTGGTTAATGTTGGGTTGTAACAGGCCCATAATGGTAATAATATACCCTTATGGGACTGATGGGGTTAAATAGAGCCTTATGGTGGTCTGTATTGACCACTATGAGTTAATGGGTTAATTTAGGCCTTATGGTGGTCTGTATTGACCACCATGATTTAATGGGTTTATTTAGGCCTTATGGTGGTCTGTATTGACCACCATGAGTTAATGGGTTAATTTAGGCCTTATGGTGGTCTGTATTGACCACCATGAGTTAATGGGTTAATTTAGGCCTTATGGTGGTCTGTATTGACCACCATGAGCTAATGGGTTAATTTAGGCCTTATGGTGGTCTGTATTGACCACCATGACTTAATGGGTTAATTAAGGCCTTATGGTGGTCTGGATTGACCACCATGAGTTAATGGGTTAATTTAGGCCTTATGTTGGTCTGTATTGACCACCATGAGTTAATGGATTAATTTAGGCCTTATGGTGGTCTGTATTGACCACCATGAGTTAATGGGTTAATTATAGTTGGGTTTAATATTTTTAGTGCGAGTCCTTTCAGGACCTTTACGGTCCTTTAAGGACCTGCGAGGCGGGAAATTTAAAATTGAATTGCAGCAGTGTCACGATCGGTGCCGATCGGGGACCCCCGCTGCAGGGGGTTTATATGGGGACACTTCGGGGGTCCCGATGGGGACCCCCAGCATAGAGGGGGGTTAATTTTAAGTGCCGCGGCCGGGATTGGGTAATAGTGTGCCGCGGCCCCTTTAAGGAGCCACGGCGGGGAATTTAAAAGTTTTAAATGCAGCGGGGGGCCTGATCTATGCAGATCGGGGACCCCCGCTGCAAGGGGTTAATGTGGGGGTGCTGCAGGGGTCCTGATAGAGACCCCTGCAGCATGGGGATGTGTATAGGGTGCAGGGGGAGCCTCACACTGCTGTTTCGGGCTGTTCCGAGGCAGCACGTAGAGGCTTTCGGATCCCTTGTGTGGACTTTTTGTCCACGTAGGGATTCTTACGATATACGAGAATCATGCATAGATTTAAGGCTACGTAGCTCTCTCGGAGCCTATTCTCGGCCATTTTCTCGCAGTCATATCGCAAAGCAGGCTTCGAGAGATTCGGTACTCGCAAACAGCAGGAAAACTGCCTTTGCGAGCACCGAGAGAACTACGAGGTATAATTTAATAGGGCCCTAAGTGTTTATGTGTCTCACTTTATTTCCTTACTGGGAAGAGAGTTCCTTTGTATATTGTGTCGCTATTATGCATATATTATATTTATAGTGTAAAAACGATATTTACTACATTTATTGGACAGAGTATGTGTATACTGTATATTGTGCATGTATATGTGTGTTGTTATTTTGATAGGCTCCTGTTGAGTAAACAGACATTTAAAGCAATGGCTACTCAGAGTAAAGCATAACTGCACATCAGCTAATAGATAAAATAATAAAATATTGCATTTACTATACAGTGTATTTTTTCAGAAACGCATATTGTGAGCATAGCATCAGTGCTTCAATGTTTTCTGGATGCAGATAGGGAAGGAGACCTGTCAGACAGGGCATTATAGCCTTTTATAACAGGGATGGTCTACCCTGGTTTGATCTCCAATGGTGGGGAAGGCCATAATGTAGGGGTTGCAGTTTGTATTGCCATCACCCACAAGCCTACTCTTTTCTATCAACTCCTTTATACATAATAAAATCATTACAGATTAAAGAAGCGCCCCTCTGCATGGCTCCCACACCACCAGGTAACAGAATTAAGGACAGCTGGAGTTGACAAAGAAAAGCAGGACTTCATGTTATTTTTTTCTTATCATTGCATTATTTTTTACAATATCTAATATGCATGTAATAATCTATGGTGCTGTGATGTATCCTCCCCTCTTACATCCCTGATCTACACATAACGTAGCACAGGACATTCACTTCCCTTCACTCATATGTTCTAACTGTGTCTGGAGAATTAATCAATCCAAGATACTTAACTTCTATTTTATATTTTGATTCTAACATCACAATGAAGAAGTTTGTTGTATCAATACCTTGAAAGCTAAATGGATCATGAGTCAATTGCTGAAATATTTTACAAAGGACGTATTGATTTTATTAAAAATCAATAAAAAAGTCTGCTGTAGTTTCATTCTCTTAATATATCAGAAGAAACATGTAAAAAGTGTTTTTTAAGTTTGCTACACATCAGTGAAATTTATTATTTCTGTCTTGAAATTGTCCAAACAACAAATATCCTTTTATTTGCTTGAAGTTAGAGCTCTCTTTTTAATTACCGTATATGAACGAAAATACTTTTTTTTCTGCAAAAAGAAACATGTCGATTAGGATTATGTTTCACAATAGTCATTGTCAAAAGTGTTTTTGGAATACATTTTGAGGGCTGTGAGTTCCCCAAATATTGTACATCTGGATTGGTTCCTCTGAAAAGGAACTGTATGATTATATTTTTAACAATCCACCTTTCAGCCTTTGATGCCAAATTTTACTTTCCTGCCTCAGGCTATTACTGGCACATGGTACATTCCTTAACTGTCCCTCAGCAAAGATATTAGGATCATTTGATGTCCATTCTCCAAGATCACACATTATGCATTTCTCAGAGTATGATCTACAAAGGCTCCTTTGACTACTACAACTCCGGGGAAGGAAAGATACTTTTTGACGTCTGTACTGAATAAAAGCACTATACATAACGCAACCACATGCCTTGTGCATTAGGAACATAACGTGTGGATTCCAAGTTCACAATGGCTTCCAGGTACAGAGGTCAAAATGCGTAAACATGTTTAGTGTCCTAAACTTAGTCTTATCATTTAGAGCAGATTAGAAAAAATAAAATGGTGATCCAAATAGGTATTATTTGCTGTCCATTTCTAAGTTTCCAGGCAAACCTTACAACTGAGAGATCAAATATGTAAAATATGAAATGCAGCAAGTTACCTACTCAAGAGCAAACAGAAGAGACATTTCCACTCACTTATCAATCTGACTGCATCCCAAATGTGAAAGGGGAAAGAAGAGTTTATATGTGCTGTCCATTTAAGATTGTAACCCACCTGTAGTTGCAGGCATATTGCCCATTTGACCACAAAGCGGCACTGCTTCTGTTACTGGTTTCTTCTCTGTAGAATGAGTTATGTAGGCTATCTAGACAGATTGGATTGGCGTGGGAAGGAAAGTTAAAGAGCTGTTCTGTTAGGGTTGAGGAAGCTGCAGATGTTAAGTGGTGTCAAGTACTGTAATTGATACCCTTTTACCCCTTTGGTTGTATTAAATGGTGTAATTGATATCCCTTTGAACCATCGTCTGCGCTTAATCACAAAATGAACATACAGCCTTATTAAATTGCAATTTGGCAAATTCTAAAAGGCTCTATATAAGCACATAGCATATGTTTTTTACAGACGTTTTTAGTTAGTGAACTTCTATGCAAAAGCAAGGTCTTCACTAACTAAAAACTTCTGTAAAAAAATATGCTCTGTGCTTATATAGAGCCCTTTAGAATTTGCCGAATTACAATTTAATAAGGCTGATAGTTCCTATGCCAGTCCCTCAGTTTAGACTCTTCACAACTAGTATGTAAAAATATGACTTATATACTGGTAATTTTTAAACATTATGAGCTTAATAAATGCACTTTATAAATATAAATGTTATTCTATAAATCTATAGTGTTAGAAATTGGTTATGCAATGGTGTTGTCCTGAGAAGGTGTAAATCTGATGTTCCAGCATCTCTCATAGATTTACATATAGGTGAGATTGTAAGTACGTCCTTAGCACACTTGACAACAGCCATGCCGCCATGCACGCGCTGACAACTGCGCGCCAGACAAGAGTGCGCCCGACAACTGTGCACCACCCAGACTGCAAGTAGGCTTAGGGGGTCTTTGTGTTAGGGCCAGGCTTACAGGTTAAAGGGTTAGGGGTCTTTGGGTTAGGCTTAGGAGGTCTTTGGGTTAGGGTTAGGCTTAGGGGGTCTTTGGGTTAGGGTTTGGCTTACAGGTTGAAGGGTTAGGGGTATTTCAGTTAGGCTTAGGGGGTCAATTGTGCGCGCAAAGGTCAGGGTGCCCTGTAAGGGGGCATCAGGGAAATTTAAAAGAAAGCTATACAGGATTTTACATATAATCTTTATCCTTACCCAATATTAATGTAGGTTACATTATTCTGCACACGATGTGGAAATTGTCACCCTTGTTTCATATATGAACACTAATTATTACAATGTACTGAAATAAACATAGTAAACATATAATAAATTATGATTACAATTATAAAATGTTCATAAAATTAATACAATATTATATAAATAAAAAAATAATATTTTGGATGCCTACAAGAAGTGAATAATAAATAATATCAACAATTCTTATTTTCAATAAATGTAAAATACCATAGAAAAATAATTTGTTGGTGTTTATGAAAGGGTTTAGTATCAGATTTAATTTAGTATTAAAAAAGAGAAAAGCAGAGCATAAGTAAATAATTTCAATACTGTTATAGTAATAATGAAATAATTCAATGCTTTGCTCACAGAAGGTTCTGCAAATAAAAATGGTGCAATGATGGAGAGCAAGTGGCACTTGAATCGTATTTATCTCTCAGATTATACAGTGATCCATGCTTGTTCTATTTTTTTGTATTTAATCATACTTATTCCACCTCCTTTACTACACATATTTAAATTTTTTCTGTAGGTGAAAATATGGTTACAGGTGTTGTGTAATTTGAAAACTTGCGCTCTTTTGACAGCTCACATTTGGCACTCATTTTTCAACAGCGCGCTACTGTTGGTGCGCTGATGTTGGTGCCCTGTTGACGGCGCGCAATTGTGTGCGCAAAGGTCGGGGTGCTGATGAAATCTATTGATATTCCCCAGCCAGATGACAAATTAGTTACCAGATCTGATTGATGTAGAGGAGGAAATAGCCCCAAATTTAGCATAAAAAGCCAAGTAAAAATATGGATAGAGTTCTAGGGAGATTCTTCATGGAGAATCCTCCAAAAAAGAGAGCAGCGTTGCTGAGGAGTTCAGAGATCAGTCTAAGGCAGAAACCAGAACCTGATGGATATGGATATTAAATAATTTGCTGGCTATAGTTACAGCCTTTTGATTTATGTACACAATATAACTTTTTAATTATACCTTATTTGTCTGTTTGATTTTTCACGTGCCCAAAATAATATATAACTTGTAGGAATTTACATAAAATGTCTTACAATAGGATCATTTTACTGACTGTATCTGATTAGGGAGAAATGGAATAGCAGCTTGATCAGAACCAACACAGCCAATCCCAGGTGCTAGACCTGGTATTAAGTACTGTAATTGATACCTGTTTACCCCTTTGATTGGATTAAATGGTATAATTTTTATCCCTAGACCTGGGCACAATAAAGGTTCTATGGCTTCAGAGGCTAGTAAAAGAAGATGGAGAGGTCAAAGACATATAAAATAGGATCTGACCAGTTCCGAGATCATTGGGCGCAGGACCTTCAGGACATGGCTAGGTTATAGCACACAGCCCTTGCCCTATCTTTAGGCTTACCCCAGTCCTTACACGTAGCTCTATAACCATTACCTAGACCAACAAGTGGTCATGTAGGCAGTGGCATAGCTAGGGGAGGTGGGGGAGGAGAGAAGCGGTGCGCCCCACTCTGAGTCATCTGACCCAGGAGAGGAGGAGCAGAACATCAGTTGAAAACTACTTGATGTGCAAATTTATTTCTGTTCACTAGCAGGCACTTCACACATGGATGCCACTATGAAAACTGCAGAAGTCAAAAGGATGCTGTAATGGTCCAGCATTCATATCATTGAAGTTGTAAAGATCAGAGTAAGTCATGAAGAGGTTTCATCTTGCTGTTAAGATGTTACAGATTGTCCACAGTCTGTCTACAAGCTAGGGGTGTTTCTTAACAAGTAGGTATCTCACACTCTAAAATATGCATATTTTGGGAAATATTCCTGGTATGATTTATGGCAGGTTGAAAGTTAGCAAATAAACTGTGAGAAAGAAATTGACATCAGAATGTTCTTCGACCTACAGGAAGATTAATTAAGACTAGTGATTAGTATTTTGGGGATCACAAAGAGAATGACTAGCTGAGGTATTCCCGTTGAAATGTATCTGTTTAACTGCTTTCTAACTAAACAATGTGTTTAATACCTATTTTATTTTAATAATTGTTGATTGTTTTATACATTTTTGCATATTCACTTAACTATATTTTTTAGAATATCCAGTAAAAAATGATTCTGAGTAAATACTTTTGAATTCATTCTTACTATGTGTTCTTCAGACTTTCTCTTTACTGAAGGACACTTAAGGAGTAACATTTTGCAGGACTGAAACATATAAATAAATCTCTACAACACCCTCTGGACTCGTGGTCTTCTGGGACTGGCAACAGGACTTTAATGGACACAAACCCTGTAGCTTACTGACCCAAGGGCTATTCTGATGGTCATAAGAGTTTTTAAAAGGATAAAATGACTATATCACTGTGGAGTTACTTTGATTTATGTTATTTTGCCCAAAGCCCAGAGTGTATTCCCTGGTTCCCCTAAGATTAATTTCCACAAGGTTGATTGAGCCTAGAGAGCTCTGGGCCAATTTTCAATTTGGGAACAATTTTCCATTAGGGATATAGCTATACCATTGGGCTAGTAAAACAATTTTTAGCTTAGTTCCACTTTAAGGGTGATCGGTAGGTACTTCTAGTAGCCAAACGCAATAACCAGTACACTCCCAGCCCAAGGGCAGGGCTATGGTCAGGGTAAGAGGTAGATAAGGCTCCAAAAACGTGTGTGGAGATTCACAAACCAGATTAAGCCATCCAGTAAAATTAACAAGACTGTCAAATCAGTCAGCAATATTTTTTTTATTAACCTTTATTTGTAATGCTAAACAGGGTAGATACAAGTCAAAAACAAACTTAACAAATTCCCAAAAAATGGAGGGCCCTGTTATTGAGTTTAAAATCAAACACTTGTTTCAATAGACAAAAGTCAAGTGGTGTCAAGTGCTCTGCAAGTGATACCCTTTTGATCCCTAGAACTACTTTACCATGGCTATTGTTCGTGGATGCTCTCCCATGCAATAATAGGGAGCCGGGTTTCTAAATGATTATGGAAGTCCTGGTCGGCCACGAAATGTGAATACACCTTGGGGCCTCCCCAAATCACCTAGGTGATTTCCCTCTGACTCAATAAAGGTATCTCGATCCAAGAGGAGGTCAGCAAGGGATCAGGTAGCCCAACAGCATAGTCCCCTGTTTTCACAGGGCCTTACCACTTTTCCCTCCCTGCTCAGGAGGTACCATGAACCAGACCCACTACTCTCCACTAGGTCCTCCAAATAGCGCAAAGCCTCCAATTATCTAACACTTACACCTCTCCACGCAGGTTAGTCCCAGACCCCTCACCCAGACACTCTGTCTCCAGCAGTTACACTACCTAATAAACCCATGCTGTGTCAAGATCCTGCTTGGAGGTAGCTGATAACTGGGTCGGTAGACCTCTCGGTACCTAGGTGGGGAAGAAAGAAGGCTGGCACCAAGTACTTGCCCTGGTACCCAGTAACTTGTCCTGAAACTCTGCAACTTGGCCCTGCAACCACATCCTGGTCTAGAGAATCTACAACTTGTCCTATCCTCCATTAAGCTATCCTATGTGTAGGCATACTGCTATAGCCCTTTTAGAGATGCTATGCTACCTGGCATCTGATGGACATCAGGATGCCTTCCTAATTCCTAATCTTTATTGTCCCTCAAAGACCTCTGCCTAATCCGGTTACCACTGGTGCCTTCCTCCCCATTGGAAATAATGGTTACCTTAGGTCATGTGTGGATTGGGCTGATTACATTTCCTGGGCCTATGAACTCTCCTCTGATTAGACATTCAGTCCATTATCCGGACCAATAGGAGAAGCTCCAATACCGACATTGAGAGACTGTAAGGCGGAAAGTTCAAACCACGGTGGTTTTCTGGTTATTGGTTCCCTGCCAGCCAATCACAGACCCACTGACTTAGCCCCTGTTGTAATTGGCAGCCCTGATTTAGGAAGGAAATTCAAAGAAGCTTTTAAAAAGTTGTAAAACAGTTTTATGAGTTTTTCTTTTGTTTGACCCCTATAAATGTACCCTGATTTCCCTAATAAAGTGATAATGTCTTCCTGGACATGTAAGGTGTCAGGACCCAGATTTTACCACCTGCCTTCGACTTACAGGAATTCCTCTAGGTTGTGAATTCAGGGTTACTTCAGTGCCCAGCTTAGGTAGTCAATCCATTAACGACCAGTCCACACAATATAGAAACATGCCTATAGTCCCTTAGCCTAGGACCAGTTTAAGAAAATAATAAGAAGGTCTTTCCATGTGAAGCCCAGAATGACATACACACCATGTCTTATGTGTATACAAAACAGTCCAACTTTATTGACACATTACACTCTTATATACACCCCAGCCCCTTTCATGTAAAGGAGACCTGTCTGTCAAAACCATGTCATTAGTGTGACAACCGTATTATTACCTGTCTCCAGGTGAGGAGACGGCAAGTTTGCTGTAGTCTAACCAGATGCCGTCCTCCCTCCTGCCCTAAGCTCTGTGAGTGTAATTTGCACCTTAGTGCCATTAATTTGGCCTTCCCTTCCCAGTAGGGGTGCTAATAGAAATATCCCTCTTGTAGACATGGTGTCTCCTATTGTTGAAATACTGTGGAATTATAAACTACTTATAAATACTGCTAACTCATTTATGAAATACACCCCTTCAACCAGTAATATTAAGCAAGTCACTAGCACAAAGCACATTCTAAACACACATCATTTCTGTAAACATTGCCCATACAAACAACCTTCCATAGCAACTCTCATGTCCACTGAAATATTTAGCAATATCTGTTATGAAGTCAATAGCCCAAAACGTTCAGGGGGGCATTCTGGGCATGACATACTGGCTGTAGAGTGGTATTTCCATGGTTGAAGACCCTCTTTATTTTCCAGGAAAGATCTTCTTTCCGGGGTCTCCTGTAAATCCTGGACTCATTGTCAGTATCAGAATCAAAAGATACTGTATCATCTCAAACATGTTTTGCAATTTTAAAGTATTAGAAGGATAATCTATAATTGGGTTTTTAGAAAACAGTGTCTCTAACTTGAAAAAGGGTTAATTTTGTAGATTATATAACAATTAATCACATATTTAGAACTTATAATATCTAATTTTGTAAATATATTATAATAATTAGAAGGAGATATTAAACTCAGTATGTATGAACTACATACATATATGATGCTGGATTCAACTGAAAAAATATAGATATAAATGGAAAATTATATAAGTATTGATAGGAAATTCTTACAAACAAATGAGGGATTTGTACAGCTTGTTCAAACAGATTGCTCAATGGGTAGTCTGTTTTAAATAAAACTACAGAGTAAGGGTTTGCTAATCGCTATGGTATGGCAAGTGTGAATATGATTGATGGTAGGCCGGTAGTGTGGATATGACGGCTGGTGGGTCTGTGTTGATAGAACAGTCAAGAGAGCTATAAAATATAGTTACACTACAGTAGGGTAGGAGACAGGGGGACTCATTGGATAATTCAGATAATCAGATGTATTTTACGGGGCCTCCAGAGCCTCCAGAATAAAATTTAAAATCATGACCCTAACTTTCAAAGCCCTCAACAATAGCGCTCCCCCATACATTTCTGGTCTCATCTCCAAATACTCCCCCACCTGCCCTCTTCGTTCTGCTAATGACCTTCTTCTTTCCACAACTCTTGTCTCCTCCTCTCACTCTCGCCTTCAGGACTTTTCTCGTGCTGCGCCTATTCTCTGGAACTCCTTGCCTCGCTCCACCTGCCTCAAAACATTCAAAACCTCTCTAAAAACACATCTCTTTAAAGAAGCGTATCACCTTCCACCCTAACACACTCTCACCTCTCTCTCCCTCCTTTCCCTCACACAATACCTTTAGGTTGTAAGTCTGCAAGTTTCAATCCCACAAGGTGCCTTGGGAAAAGCACTATGGACACTATGGATTTGAGGCTCAAAGACAGGGCCCTCCTGCCTTGCTATATTTTAATTTGTATGTATCTTTGTTTTGAACTTATCTTATGTACAACGCTACGGAAAATGTTGGCGCGTTATAAATAAATGATAATAATAATAATAATAATAATAGGGGGGAAGGTATCACATGCTAACAACTGCTAGTAAAATTGAAAGTCTGCTTACTCTGCTATGTACTAATCCAATCAACATTTATAATTCTGCCACTATACAAATCTCTACTACGCCCTAATTTGGAATATGGAGTACAATTTTGGGCACCACTTCATAAAAGGGACATTTAAAGCTGGAAAAGGTACAGAGGAGGGCAACACAACTAATAAGAGAAATGGAGGGGCTAAGTTATGAAGAAAGACTAACAAAAATAATCTTATTTTCTCTAGAAAAAAGGCGTCTAAGAGGAGATATGATTACCTTATATAAATACATCCAGGGTCAGTATAAAGATTTGTCAAGGGAGCTTTTTGTGCCAAGAGGTTTTCAACTGACAAGAGGACATCCCTTGAGCTTAGAAGTAAAAAGATTCCACCTTAAAGAAAGAAAAGGGTTCTTCACAGTTAGGGTGGTTAATCTGTGGAATTCTCTACCAGAGGAGGTGGTGACAGCGGATTCAATAGATAGCTTTTAAAGGGGACTGGATTTATTTCAAATTAAAAAGGGAATTCAGGCATATCATGGATAATTAGAGAGGCAGTATTGATCCAGGGAGAAGTTCAGTCGCCGGTGTCTGGGATCAGGAGGCATTTGATTTTATTTTTTTTGTGTGTTTTTTTTTTTTTTACAACTAATTAATTAACAGTTAATCCGCATATTGAGGATCGGAGGAGATCTTGAAAGGTTGAACTTGATGGACTGAAGGTCTTTTTTAAACCTTAAATACTATGTAACTATGTAACATTTGAACATGAAGTATTACTGTTATGATACCTTTTAGCAGATTAAGATTTTCTTTATGTTTTACACAGGTGCAAATGTTTAAGCCATTTTTATATACTTGACAAATATGATGTTTTTCCCAAAATACAATGGTCCTTTAATGGCTCCAGTTAAGTGACACTCTTGTAAAAGCCAGGTGGTAAATGTTAGAAGCAAAAGATAAAAACACATTTCCAAATAAAACATTCTTTAATTGTGTCCCTTTGTGCATTTCCAGAGTCGGAAAAAATCTTCCAGGAAACTCATCTCCATACAAAGAAAGCACAGAGCCTAATTAGGTAGTTTAATTATCCTTAGACATCCAGACCTTAATGAGCAAAACACCGGCTTGATTGAGATGTGCTAGGAGGAAGCATGCATCTTGTGTTCTTGAATAAATACTACAATGGTAACTGGGGAAAAGCCATTAGTTAGCTAAAAAGGAACATTTTAATTTGTTGCTTTCTGAAGGGAAGAAGCTATACTGACAGGTTGTCTGTTTAAAAACCTTTCACTGCCACCGTACATTTAATATTTGGTTTGCTCATGCCACATTGAACTACTTTCAGTATGTTATCAAATAAAATATGTGATTGGGCTATACTAGGAGAACACTTTTTGTTGAGCTCCTAAGTAACAATTGAGACATCATTTTTTTTGTTCAACGCCTACTCCCACTTGTAGAGACATATAAACCAAAACAAAAAATGCCATTTCCCACTATGGCATAATTGCTTGTAATATTTAAATTAAAAGAAGAACATTTTGGCCAGTATTAGGTTTGACATAGAAAAACAAAGCTACAAAGATCTTTCAATGATATTACTAATTATTATCATTGAACAAGCATTTTGTATGTTTTTGAAAAACAAGCTCATGTTTATGTTTATGTTTGATGCCCACATTCCATAATTAATATACTTTTTTTTTCTAACTGCTGAATTTAGCTTTGTTAATCTTGGACATGTTCTGATTTCCATTCTGCCAGATAATGTATTGTAAATAAATTAACTTGAGAAATATAACAAGATAACCTATTTTATCAGCATAAAATAGTATAACATAGAGAAGAATATATGAAGTCAATACCTTTAATTTAAAAAAGTATTTACAGAAAAGAATGGAAAGAGAGAATGTTATTATTTCTTTAGAATATAATGCCAAAGAATGTTGCCATTTTGTTAGAACTAGAAACAAATAATACAATTCTACAATTTTTTCAGAACCTAGTAAAATAGAAGGATTACATTTTTGTATACGATTAGTCTATGGAAAATAGTGTGTTGCAATTTCTTCAGAAACTCAGTGATTACAAATTGAATGTTAACATTTCTTCAGAGCACACAAAGCAAATAAAATGTTCTTCTGGACTTCAAAAGCATTTATGATATATCGATAATGTAACTTCCAAACTCTTAAAGGACTTTATTGAAGTTCAATGAAAAAAGACACTCATTTGTTAAGAATGTACCAAACTAACAACATTAGCAGATGTGTAGGCCATGAGCATAAAACATTTTGTGGGAAAATCTGTTTATGAATCCATTTTGTGTTTGTTACATCACATTCTGATAACTGGTGGAAGGAGCTGTCAAAAGGGTGCAAAAATATAAGCTCACACACACCTTTCATCAGTGTATCATAGATCCCTCAAAGATCCTGCAGAGGCATCATTTTTGTAATGTAAATACTAGTTGTATTTATTATGCGTTTGTTGTTGTTGTTGTTTAATCATTCAGTCATGTCCAACTCTCCATGACCTTATGGACCTCTGCATTCCAGGCAAATCTGTCAGCTACTGCCCCTCTGAGCTCTATAAAGTTCATGTTCATTTCTTCAATGACCTCATCTATCCATCTCCCCCTCTGCCACCCCCTTCTCCAAGTGCCCTCAATCTTTCCCAGCATCAGAATCTTCTCTAAGGAATCCTGTTTCCTCATGATATGGCCAAAATATTTGAGCTTCAGCTACATGATCATACCTTCCGGTGAACAGTTTGTCTTGATTTCCTGTAGTATGGATTTATTGGATCTTCTTGCAGTCCAAGGGACTCTAAGCAGTTTTCACCAATGCCACAATTCAAAAGCATCAATTCTAAGGCTCTCAGACTTCTTTATGGTCCAGTTCTCACATCCATATTTTACTTTTTACTATGCAGACCTTTGTTGATATAGTAATAACTTTACTTTTTACTAGCTTGTCCAAGCAAGTAAAAGCTTTCTTCGCCAGAAGCAAATGTCTTTTAATGTCATGGCTACAGTCACCATCTGAAAAGATCTTGGATCCCTCCACTTCTTCTCCATCTATTTTCCAGGAAATGAGACTGCTTTTTGCCATGATCTTCATCTTTTTAACATTAAGCAGCAGACCAGCTTTTGCTCTCTCTTTTATGTTCTTAGTCAATATTAACATTTTCGAATATATATTTTTTCAGTGTGCAGTGTTCCTTTAAATAAGATGTCAATGACATGGATCCCTTTCCCTTAATCTTCTTAAATATGTAAACTTCCTTCATATGTCCTTAATGCTAAATATTTATCTGTGTATCCGTAATATACAAATGGACCTTGAGTTCATTGTCATAAATACATTTATACGTTGGTGAATTTTGTAAAAAAAAAAAGATTTTACTTTGCCTGATTTCTAGCATACTAGACAGTTAATAATATATTAAGACTGTTAAACAAAGGTATACAGAGCGTTGCAATTAAACGATATCAATACAATTTATTAGTTGCTATAGAACCAACACTTATTGTAATATTATTAGCTTTTCTTAGAGCCAGGCCCTTGGCACCTTCTGTGCCAGTATGCAAGTACTGTTGTATTTGTCTTATGTATTCACTAAATATCCCTGTACTTAGAGCTATGGAATATGTTGACACTTTATCAATCAATGAGAATAATAATAATAACTTATTTGTGCAGGAAAATCTATTGTAAATACTGTTTATTCTGAATAGGAGGATGTCATACTAGATGCGCCAATTAGGTTATATCTGCCATGAAAATAATTTTCTTATTCTGCATAAAGTTGTACTCGTGATATGTTTTTTTCTATTCTTGCAGCCCTATTAAATTCCCCCAATGTGAAAACCTGTAGCCCGTAACAGGGCCTGCTAGACTTACGGCTATTAAATTGGCCTCTTACAGCTACCCGCAAAGATCTGGGGGTTACAGGCTGAAAAACCTTACGGGCTGTCGAAATCGGAACTTTAAACAGCCAAGCCCGTAAATGTTACATTTGCAAATCGCTATTAAATTGCTACAAACCCACTGGCGTTCAAACCCAAAAATGAAAAATGGAGGAAAAAATATTACGGCCTCCAAATAGGACCCGCAAAGGATTTACAGACAAGTTATGAACACTGTAAAAGACAATATAAACACACCACTGGACTTTAAAACATGGGGAAAGCATTGAAAGGCATTACAATTACTTGCACAACAATCCCCAAATACAAAATATGCATTTAAAATAATTATTATTTCATCATATGTTGGAATGGTCATGCATATGCCAATATGAAAAGCCATGCTGCAACATGCATAAATCAATTAAAGACACACTACCGGATTGAATTGCAACACAAAAACATGAAACTGCTTGTCACATTAACCCTTTCTCATTAACAGAGGCGCTAATGTGTATCCTGGAATATATATATAATTGCATATACATCTCGCTCATCACATCTACATTGGGAAAACAAATAGTGGCCAAATTACACCACCACATCACAGATATCAAGAAGCAGGGGAACATTTTATTATATGGTGTTCAGTCCTTTAGATGTGTCCGAATCTCTGTGACCCTATGGACTGCAGCACATTTAGCTAGGTCTCTGCCTGTGCTGTCCCACAAGGTTTGCATTCTACTTCGTCAGAAAATACAACACAGTCAACGAATTAGCGGGTGGAACGCAACTTTATAATCTCCCTCTGTCAATCATCTGCGGCTAGACTGTTTTCTATTGACTGAGAGGCCTGTGTCGCACTACGTTATACTGCCATTGGATCGTAACGGCCCGATCGGATCTCGGTTAGCCCCTAAACAGCTTGCGTGCGCGGAAACGGTTTATGTATTTGTGGATAGGCCCGTTGGTCGCGGCATGGTTGAATGTAATAGCTCTGTAACTCAGCAGGATTTCAGGCCCTCAGGCTTTGCGGGTATATCGTGCCACTATGGAATTTAATATCGCCCCTAGTGTGCCTGACAAGCTATGAATTTGCCACATATTTGTCAATGTAATGAGATATCTGAAATAATCTCTCTTTATATAGAATGTCTTGTTGATCCTTATTATAGTGTACCCTGTGGCTCATTTTATTTATATATCCTCTTTATATAGTTCCTTTTCTGTGAATTTCCCTGGCCCACAAGCTCTGCTTTTTGTTTTCTAAATTAGAAACTTGACCAGAGGCTCTAAGATGTTGTATGTCTATCATGTGCCGGCCATGAAAACTGGAAGCATGTGGTTTGTGGAGACCTATTTTAAACTTAAATATTTAAAAAAAGTTTGATTTATTAAAGCAATGCAAGATATATTCCTGCTGCTCTGTTAACCATGCAAACAGTTTGAAATATCAACTAAACACTTTAGGACTAACCACTTGTTCTCACTAAAATGCCTATTGTGGTGCTTATACACCCACAGTGGGTTTAGTTTGTTTATTTATTAACTTAATATCAATAAATAAGTTCAATGCAGCTTTTAAAACTTACACATTTTAGTATTTCACTGATTAGTATAGCTGCTTAGCATAATTACATGTTATAGTTAATACTTTTAATTATGTTTTTTTTAGTTTCTGAAAACATGGTGCACATGATCAAGTATATTTCCTCCAAATAGCATAATATAAATAAACAACCGTAGTCATTTCCAATTTTTATTTTATTACTTAGTTTGAACCCGCAGCTACATAATTCTGTTTTTATCTTTTGTTATTGGTAAACCTCCCCTCCATATACAGTGCCATGAAAAAATATATGCCCTTTCCTCATGTTCTTTCTTGCAGTTAATGATTTCAGATCTTTAGACTAAATCTAATGTTAGTTAAAGGGAAATTGGGTGAACAAATATTTTTACTTATATCATATATTTAATAAACACAGTTATCCAACATCCATATCTCCCTTGAGAAAAATGAATTGTGCCCTTACACTTACCGCAACAACTGCAACTAACTTCCTATAACGCACTAGAAGTCTTGACCTCCAAGGTGCAGGTTTGTTGGCTCACTCTACCTCACAGAACTGCTTTAAGTCAGAAAGACTTGGAAATTTTTAGCATGAACTGTTTGTTTCAGGTTTTTCTACATCATTTCTTGGGTTTAGATCTGCACTTTGACTGGTTCACCTCAAAACTTAAATGTTATTTATTTTCAGCCATTTTGATGCTTTTGTTTATTATTTAGTTGCTGCATGACCCAACTACGCTTCAGTTTCAGGTCATGAACGGATTACTGGACGTATTCCTTAAGAGTTTGTTGATACAGAGCAGAACTCACGGCCCTTCAATTATGACAGGTGGGTTCTGATGCAGCAAAGCATCCCCACGCCCTTTACATCACCACCATCTTTGAATATTATCATGACATTCTTGCAGTGATTTGCATTATGCCAGAAATAATGAACCCCATGTTATTCAAAAAGCTCCGGTTTTGACTCATTTGTCTATAGAACTTTCTCCAGGAATGATTGAAGATGATCCAGGTGCTCCATTGCAAATAAGAAATTAGATTTGATCTAATTCTAGGTTAGTGATTTCCAAACGGCTACTCTTCACAAAGCCCATATTTGCCCATTCTCTTTCTGATTGTGGAGTCATGAATATGAACCTTGGGTAAAAGAAGCCTGCAGTACTTTGGATGCTTTTTTAGAATCCTTTGCTGCATCCTACATAATGTTATACTCTTAGATACATTTTGGCAAGTCAGACACTCCTAGGAAGATTCACAACTATTCCATTCTTCTCCATTATTATGGTTCTAATTGTGGTTCAGTTGAATCCAGAGGCATAGAAGTGTTTTTGTAACCTATTCCAGAATAACATATATCAAACACTTAAGTTTTTTGATCTGTTCAGTAATTTCCTTTGATACTTGATAATGTGTGTGTTGTGCTGGCAGCTTAACGCTGATGGTAGGGGTGAAAGTAAATTGGTTTTATATTGAACAGAGCTTTCTGTGATCACACCTGGCTGTGTTCAGTCAGCTAAATCTATTTATCCCTTAAATGGGTTGATTTAACAATTTCACATAACCCCATTGCTGACTTCCCTTGATTTTCTACCACCCTAGGCCAGGGGCTCGATGGTATTGCATGTATTTATTTTAGTATTTAGTAGTATTGTACTGAATCTTATTCTACTGCTAAAACATTGTCACTAAGGGGCACATTTTGAAGACAAGTCCCTACTATACATAATATATACTCTCTTTTTGAGTCTCCTAATGCCATACCTTGCTCTACACATCACCAGCAGTAAAAGGGTTAGGGCCCTTCCTCATTGATGTGCCTGTCATGCAATAAATAATAGTTGATGTAGTTGAATTTTACAATTATATTCGCTCTCTGCCGTGAAGAGCTCACAAAGTCATTTCTGCTGCCCAAAGGCACTGGCACATCATAGACTTAAATAGTGTCTACAATAGAGACTCTTAAGAGTAAGACACATGCCCATTTATCTGTTGTCATTGGAAAGTTGGTGCTGAATATTTTTTTCTAGTGACTAAACTCAGTAAAATTTGGCATGGCTTTTCACATGTCCCCCTTGGCTTTCTCAGGCAAGGTCTGTTCAGCTCAGGACAAAATCCAAACAGCCCACATGGGGTCACTTTCACTTCATTAGTACATTAGTTCCCAGTGCACTTAGTAAGAACCCACATTTTTACTATGCAGTGGAATTGGGGTTTTGGGCTAAAACATATTGTAACTGTGCTTTACTGGTTACACCTTTAAACTTAATAGTGGTGTGCCAAATCAAGATGATTCTACTGATAGCAAGTTAATTATGTGTAAATTACCTACTACTGTGGTATAATTAATTTTAGTCAACCACCAAGATCAGTATCCCTAAACTCCTTTTCAGGTTTCCTTTGTCTCCGCTATCCCATTGCTTGTCTTTTATATAAAATGTGTTCTTCATCAATATACAGCTGTAAACATGGTTTTCTTCACTCCCTCATCTAGACTCAAAACTCTTTCGGAAGGCTTCATATCACTACCCTAGAGGCCAACAGAGCCTCACATTTGAAAATTGCTGCAAATCCAGTGCAATAATGAATACAAGAATTTGAGCAGAATAGCTAGAAATTTGAACAAAATGTGTGTCTGTATAAAACTTGAAATTGTAAATCAATGAGAACTAGTATGGATGTATTAGTGATTATTAAATGACTTGCAAAGCTCAATCAGCTATTTGGATCAACGAGAAACACCCCAAGGTAATAATATATCCACAATAAATTTCCATGGCCTTGCCACACTTTTACAGAACCACTTAAACCCTCTGTTTACTTTATGGGCTTTTGAAGAACTGGATGGGCAAAATAATTTAAAGAGAAAATAAAAACAGCCTTCTCACTGGAATAGTTAGAGATCATTTGAGGGGATAGAAAATGGAGAGATCTTTGGAAAAGTGAGAGAGAGATAATTATTGTATTAGGTTTCTACATTGCTCACTGGAAATTTGCTGTGAACTCCTAGCAGTTTGGTGAAGACATGTTGATACAAGTGCATGGCCGTCAAAGAGTGTTAAATTGTATCATAATGCAAGACTTTCCAGACATATATAAAAAGAAAAAAACATCAAAAAGACTTTATTAAACTTTCACTATGCATTTAAACAATGAATTACTATTTTTCATTGTACAGTAAAGTTTTTTTCTTATCAAACTCTACCTAACTATTCTTGAGAGAGTTCTTCGTTAGACCGCTGAAGTTATCCATTAAGTTCCTTTATCTGAGGCCATTAATAACTCTCAGTCGGAGGTGTTGTGCATAAAGAGCATGTTCATTTGCTATACATAAAAACAAAGACACAGCCTTTAGAGGGCCACTTTTCATGTTAAATCTATTTTTTGAGTTTTACTATTGTTGCCTATTTTTTAGATGTAATTATTCAAGCCTTACCAAAACGCTTAATCAATGGTATCTCAGTTGAAATCTTTTACTTTCTTTCAGTAGTGCTCAGGACAACGAGAGAGGTGAAAAGGGTAAAGCAATGCCCCTTATTAAATTAAAATGTAATTGCAAATTATATTGTCTGGCTAAAGATTTACTTTGCTGCTGTGTGCACATGCATTTTTAATGTTAATTAAAGGTGAACAAAAAAATTGGTTTAACATGGAATATGTGATTTAACAACTTTGCATGCTCTTCTTCTGTATCTCTCCCCACTGAGACAGCTAATTAATGGCCTTAAATAAATACAATTACAGAGTGGAAGGATCTTTTTAATTAACTAAAAAAACACTAACATTCAAGTGCAATTATCTAACATTTCCCCTCCAAATATTTAATAACAACCAATTGCAATTCGATTTATTTATATGTGACCTTTTCATTATTGTAATAACTGGGCTTTTCTGTGATTTAATACACTGTATTCCTATTAGTGTATAAGAATGAACATCTACACACAATGTGTACATAGCTCCTCAGTGAGAGGTGAATGAACATAAGCCCCGGGCTACGAAGCATGGAGGCGTTAGCTGCATTAGTGATGGCTGAGTGGGTCAAAGCCGCTCAAAGACACAAATAATCCTGAGTTTCTAACCCTCCCAATTACATTGTTATTCCCTTGTTGAATTATAGATTAATGTATAAAGTAAAACAACAGCTAATGTTGGCATCTGTGCAACGCTCAAAACTCTGGGACTTCTGTCCTTCTGTGTAAATATACAGCATCTGTACCTCGTCCATGCAGAAAGAAAGCATTTAATACATGGAGACACCAGAGAGTTTATATTCCTTTTGGAATCCTCTGTACATTAACAAACTGTTGTGCTGGAAATTCTGTGGCCTCATTACAGTCAATGTTTTGTTCATTTCAATAAATAAAAGTTAATATCCAGACATTCTGCATCTGCAGGCATTTTATTTGACGGTCATGGTTATGTATTTAACATAATCTATTTTATACCAGAACATTCATTAGGTTAAAGGCAGAGTTCACTAGTTTACAACGAGAAACACTCCTGAGAAAGTAATAGGAAGAATCAGCTGAGAACTAAGGCTGGATCCTTGAAGTAAAGAATAATTATGTATAAAATTAAAAGAGTAGTAATTTAGTCTTTTCTCCACTTCTGTACCAGTGGAAGGGTTAAACTGTGTCTAGAAAAAGGGACCATTACCTTTACTACATTATGAGTGATTTTAGCTGGAGTTGCAAGGATACAATGGCCCCTATTTAATTTTAAGCCCGGAATTACCTTCATATAGCCAGTATGTCTGCAGGTTAGAAATGTGTTACAGTTATGGATGTATTTAATTGACTCAAGCCCTCAAATACAGGTTCAGAGGCACCATACACAAACCATGAACTTAGCATTCCAGGGCATGATCATGATCGATTAAGCAAGCCCGTAAGTTATAATTTAGACAGAGCCAATAGTAAATGAGACCATTATCATGACATCAGTAAAACATGGAGTTTAGACTACAATTAATTAGTGTTTAGAAGTACGATTTGCGATCAGACTCGCAATCCAAAAATGTAGAACTTAATAAAACTTAATAAATCAACTGATCTAGTCCATGTGGGTGGCCTGATTTACTCCTTGATTCCTGTGATCAATATAACACGAAAATAAAACGTACAAAAATAAAATAAATGATCGCAGATTTGCAAGCTTGAGACTTTTGTACAATTAATTCTAATGGCTTTCATTGCTTTCCCAGTATTTTTAAGTACAGTAGTGTGTTTATATTTGCTTGTGCAGTGTTATGAACAGGTGTTTAACCCACTATCTGGTACTCATAGAATTTTTTGATAAATTTGCCATTTACGAGATTCGAAGGCAATTGCGGCCTTGTTGAATTGTTGTAATTGAAAATCAATTTTGCGTCTTTAGCACTGGTAACATTTGCGGACTTTAAACATCAAAGCAGGACATAGGACGGAGTTACTTTTTTGACAACCACAGTGATTTTGAGCCTGTAACTCGAAAAGGGATTGCGTGTAGCAAAATGTAGCCAATTATATATCTGTAACATTTACAGGTTCCATTAAGGGCTCCAGTAATTGCGATTTGGACAATTAAATGGGGGCCAATGTAATGATATGGAAAGTGCCTATTCTCTCTCATTCAACTGTCTGTTCAGATACAGGCACTGCCCGAGTGCAACTATAGTTTCAATTACAGCCAAGGAGTAATCATGATCTACTTCTCCTTTGAACTCATTTGCAAATACCTAGGTTTCCCGTATTGCCCTAGTAGTTACAGACAATACATTGGTAGAGGCATCCAATAACCATGGAGCTCCCCTTGCATCTCCCGATATTGGTCAGCTAGGTACCCCGCAGCTTTGGCTGAGTCAGAATAGTGGTCTAAAACCCAGGCTCTCATAGCAGAGGGGCACAGCTGAGCAATTGTTCCATTGCCACCAGTTGGATGTCACAACTTGTCCCTTCTACCATTCATACAGTGCATTTGAAACTTCCAGTCCACCTCTCAGAATGTATCTCCCTCTGTCGTAGCCCTAACCGAGAATTGCAAATGATAGGTCTCTGGGGTGATGGCGAATCGGCTAGCAGAACTTGTATCACCTCCTCTTAATCTTCTGAGTCTGATGCAGGAATGGCACGTATGCCATGCTGGCTTTTCCTCTCAACAGTGCAACCAACATTCTAACCCATTCTTCTCGCTTGATGTATTGCTGCCTGTATCGTTTATTGGAGAAACCTGTTAATATCCCTAGTGCCCTTCTCAAATTTCTTAGAACTATTTTATGAAAGCCACTCATTCCACTAAGTAACTTGCAATACCTAAAGAAGCAGGGATTGACATCCTCTCTTGAAGCGATTTCTCCATGATCGATGGGAGTCAATATGGGTCTGCCCACCTCAGGAGTCACAGATGCTCAAACATGGTGATCTGGGCCTGATATCTCTGGGACACCTCATCAACTTGGTTTAGATCTGCAGGGGGTTCCACTCATATACTGTGATTTTTAAATAAAGAAACACCCTCTGGTAGGTTCAGCTGCTGTCCAACATCTTCCAATCTTCGGAGTGCCCAGACCATTGCAGCCCTGGTCTTGGATCCAGTTAACTCTAATATTAATCATCATAAGATCATCATACTCCGCCATGGCTTGCCAGTCTGAGGATGCCACCTCTGCCACCAGTTTGTCATAACCCGGGACCAGCTGGTCCTGCACACTCTGAAACTCCCTCGTTTCGGATCGGTAAGTATTTCCTCAGTGACAGTGTGGCAGAGTACAGGTTTTTCCCCTATGAGAAAAGCAAATGTAGCCCCACAGAAGCTTCATGAAATAGCAAGATCTCTCACTCTTGTTATCCTAACCAGACCAACAGAGGGGAACAATGGATAAATCCAACATGAATCAAAAAGATAACCTTGCATAATTTCAACATGCCCAATTTGAATTTCCCTCACTTTACGTCTCCTCCCATCAGAGGCATGCCAATGTTGACTCTTACGGAATTGGGTGCTGGGGAAGCCAAGTATCCAGTCACGGAGAGAGCTATAGCTTTGTGATGGCGCCAGCAAGCCTGGGGGGACATGCAGATGGTACTGGGACGGTTGCTCACCTTTCTTTGAACATAATTATCTGCCTCTCTCCCCTTATAAATTAAGAGTTCCCCTTTACTCCAGGTCATGGCCTGTAGGTGAAAATTGCAACAAGTTTGTGTGCCCTTATGCTTTTCATCACAGCTAGCTCCAAGTAGCTCCACCACTGCTCACAAAAGATCGACTTAAAAAAAATGTTTTGTTGTTTATACTCGTAATTCTTGTTTACTTGCGAATTGCCCATCAAAAAATGACAGCAATAGAATTGTAAGTCAAGGAATGGTGTTTGGCACACAAATTAAGTCTTTTGGTTGTGTGAGTAAGTTTTGCGCTGATTGCGAGCCTAGCGGTTCGGCTGTTAAGTTCGTATTTTTTGCGGCTCGTATTCTGTTTTATGCAAGTCGCGGTTTCCTTTTGTAAGTGTTACGGGCCGTATTTATTTTTTTTGTTACATTTTTTCAAAGTGCTACGGGCCTTGCAGTGTGAATTGTGTATTTGAGTGTTGTGTTCATGTGTAGTCCCGTGGGTAATAGGTCTGATGGTAAAGTGTTGTGGGGTCGTAGGGATGAGCGTCTATGGCACTCATCTCCACCAGCGCAGGGAGCGCCTTCAGCGCTCCTTGCCTGGCCACAACTGCAAGCTTCGCGAGCCCGCAGTTTCCCTGTTGCGTTACCAATGGGTTTTGCCAAGTCCGCCTGCTGACAACTATATATGTGACTAGCGAATTGCCCGTCAAAAAATTACGGCAATGAAATTGTAAGATAGCTAATGCTGTTTAGTGTGTAATAATGAAATATATAATACATTAATAAATGAATATACTTTACCTATTTTAAAGCATTGTGTGGAAGAGCTGTGAATGTGTTTTGATGTTGCTGCAGCATTAGTGGTGTGGATCTGCTGTGTAAGCGTGCTGAATGTGTGCAGTGTAACACTGTGCGTGCGCGAGCCCAAACCGTTGTCGTGTACTTCCGCATTGGTGTAAAATGGCGAGTAATGTGTGGTATACGTTTGTATCGGAATATCCGTAGGTGTTTTGTGGTGTTTTGCGAGTTTCTTGTGGTGTTTTGCGAGTTTAGAGTGCTGTAGCCTCGTTTTCGTTTTGTTCGGCGGCCATTTTTTCTCTCGCTTCGATTTTTTTTTAGTCTCTAAACTGTTTTATTTCGAGTAAAATCGAGGTCTAAGTTGTATTTTTGAGGTGCTGGGTGCTCCCTCTTGGTGTAGGTAAGTTTTTTATGTATGTGGTATGTGTATGTATTGTGTTTTACATTTTGTAATGTTCGCGAGTTGCGTCCGAGTGTTGCGAGTCCGTAATGTGTGTGAACGTGTGTCGTATGTTGTTTGCGAGTGTCGTAATGTGTGTGTCGTACTGTTTGGGTTGCGACGTGAAGTTTGCGAGGGTCGCAGTTGCTGGCATGGAGCGCCTTCGGCGCTCCATGCCAGCAACTGCGGCCCTCGCTTTGCGAGGTCCTCAGGTGCTGGCATGGAGCGCCTACGGCGCTCCATGCCAGCAACTGAGACCCTCGGGCAGTGCCCTCGCTTCGCGAGGGCCGCGGGCTCGCTACGCGAGCCCGCAGCGTTAGCAACAACTCGTACGCTCACAACTATATATGTGATAGGGTTTTTCAGTATAAATGTACTGACACAAAAAACACATTTATGATAGAAATCAGTATAGACAATTTTTTCAATTTACTTTGATTAAAAAAATTATAAAAGCTGTTTTTTTTTTAATACCTATGTTTGATATTGGACAAAATGTTCCTGGAAAAATTTTTGTTTAATTTTCGGTTCTATTTTCTTCGCTTATTCTGTCTACTAGTTCCTCAGGATGTGATGTTCTTGTAAACTAATCAACTTTTTAATTTGTCGTAACAAACGCATTAACAGATTTAGCTACCACATTCTGCTGATAGAAGCTTCTTGCATTCAAAGACTATTGAATCAGAAAGCTATATGGTAGATCTAAGTATAGCATAATTGCATATGAAATTTAAAATATTGTTATGTTATTTTACATATTTAAAAGAGTATATTTGAGTGGTCGCCATCCCATAACCTGATATCTACCTTATTACACAGTATAAGTCTTCCCTTCTAGAAGATTTCATGCCTGTCAGGAACCTCCACACGTGAGAGCCATTCATGGGTGTACGGCTTGTTTGAGTGACAGATCACTCTATAATCTAATTGATTGCCTGCTCAGACAGCACTGTGAAATAATGAATACTGGGAAGGTGCTGAAGAGTGTGGCATAGAGATGTGAGAACCAGCAGTCGGGGAATTACAGCTGGGACTAATTCAGTCTCAGCACAATACAGCACAGAAATTGAACATTGTGCCAGTGTGACCTTTATCGGAGGAATATTGCTGGTGTATCCCACTGTTATGGTGGGAGTTTAGTCCACTGGTTCATAATTCAGTTATTTTCAGTGTGTCGGCGAGCAGCTTGGGCAAAACACTGTATTTTAGTAAAAGCTTCAACTACTTGTGAGTCACAAGATAAGCACAACAGGAATATAAAAGCCTATTCTCAATCCCTTGCCAGTTCTCCCTTACAAAACAAATCCCTTCTTATTTCAGTGACATCTCAGTATGTATTTTTCTTCAATTAGAACTGGCTGATTTCTCACTGTAAAAGAGAACTGTTGATGTATATGGTTGAAGTTTTGGTTGTTCATTATACAGGAGAATTGAGAGGTAATTAAACAAGATCTTGAATCTGGCTCCTTGTGGCTCATCTTAAGGTTGTTATTTTTTTTTTGTAGTTCTCTCTCCTGATATAGGTGAATATTTGAATTTTGGATAAACTTTTCTTCTCTACGTGTATGCAGACTCTAGTGTCTAAAATAGAGTGTTGAATAAATTAGACAATTAAATGTGATACAATGTTTTGTTATTATTACAATGGCGCCATCACCTGGTACCTAGGGCAAACTGAATATTAGCTGTAAAGTTATGAAGTATGGGACAATTAAAAAAACTTTAATGATGTTTATACAGATATATATTTAAACATACAATGTTCACATTTAATGGTAATTCTTTTTTTATATATTTTGTGTAAGTAAAACAAAATTTTAATAATTAACAATTATGTTGTAGATATACATAAATACAAAAATGTCTTTGTTCTTTTATATAATTTTTCATAACATTAACATTGATAAATCAAAAAAAAAAGAAAAGAAATGTGGGTGAAGAAGAGGAATAGTCGCATAATTTAAGAAATTATTCAATATCTCTTTCTTCAAAATTATTTAGGTTCTTATGGTATTAATTTATGTATTTTTATCTATTTTTAGTGTCCAAATGTTCCAACATGATATCCATTTTTTTAAAATCTTTCATCTATAACTGCCAATATTATGTATATTGTGTATATATATTGTATTTTTTTTTATCTCTTCTATTGTGGGTTTATCTGATTTCCAGTTTTTAGTTCTGATAATTCTAGTAGCTAAAAATATTTGATTTATTAGGGTCGTTGTGTGTCTTTTGAAATATTGATATAAGTAATCCTAATAATGCTTCTTCAGGATTTCTAGGGCTAGGGAATCCTGTGAGTGTTTCTAATATTGAATATATTTCTTCCCATTCTTGGGAGATTTTAGGACATTTGCATAGAGCATGCTTTAAAATTTAAGCTACATCACAGCCTCATAATGTAATCTATAGTTTTATTTATTGAATCTAAATAAAACCATTCTTTTTGTTGAGATTTACACTTTTCTTTGAATAGATCTGGAGACCATGTAGAAACTTTTGTAAGGATGTCTGCTACTATAAATACATTTTGTTGGATCCGACAATTAATTTGACAATATATATTTATTTCTTCTAGATTCCTTATGGAATAACCATAATGGAGTAAGCCAAGAACCTTCCATTAATAACTGTCTACTTTTTTTTAATTTAAGGAGTGTGATATACATTGTGGAAGATTTTGATTTTCAAAATGTTCTACAACACTTGTATCAAAATATTTTGTTCTTTAAGACTATTGTTTTCAATTTCTGGTGATAATTTTGAAACACATATTATTAGCCAAATATATTTTAAGAATTTTACAAATCTACAAATGTTAACAATTGAACTATATGTAGAATTTTATAATACATTAAGTGACATCATAGTGGGTCTAGTATGATGTCATCAATAATATCATGGATGATATCACTTTTCATGTTTTATGTAATATCATGAGTGATGTCATAGCTGACGTCATTTATTTCATGTGTGATGTCGTAAAATCATGTCACCTAATGTCACAGATGATGTCATGAATTACAATCCCAGTCCTTATAACTCATGGGGGTCAATACAGACCCCCATAAGCACCTAATTAACCCTATGAATCATGGTGGTCAATACAGACACCCATAAGCACTTAATTAACCCCATAACTCATGGGAGTCAATACAGACCCCCATAAACACTTAATTAACCCTGTCACTCATGGGGGTCAATACAGACCCCCATAAGCACTTAATTAACCCCATAACTCATGGGGGTCAACACAGACCCCCATAAGCACTTAATTAACCCTATAACTCATGGGGTCAATACAGACCCCCATAAGCACTTAATAAACCCTGTCACTCATGGGGGTCAATACAGACCCCCATAAGCACTTAATTAACCCCATAACTCATGGGAGTCAATACAGACCCTCATAAGCACTTAATTAACCCTTTCACTCATGGGGGTCAATACAGACCCCCATAACCACTTAATTAACCCCATAATTCATGGGAGTCAATACAGACCCCCATAAGCACTTAATTAACCCTGTCACTCATGGGGGTCAATACAGACCCCCATAAGCACTTAATTAACCCCATAACTCATGGGGGTCAACACAGACCCCCATAAGCACTTAATTAACCCTATAACTCATGGGGTCAGTACAGACCCCCATAAGCACTTAATTAACCCTGTCACTCATGGGGGTCAATACAGACCCCCATAAGCACTTAATTAACCCCATAACTCATGGGAGTCAATACAGACCCCCATAAGCACTTAATTAACCCTGTCACTCATGGGGGTCAATACAGACCCCCATAAGCACCCCTTATTAACCCCATAATTCATGGGGATCAATACAGACCCCCATAAGCACTTAATTAACCCTATAACTCATGAGGGTCAATACAGACCTAAATAAGCTTCTATTTAACCCCATCAGTCCCATAAGGGTATTATTATGACCCTTATGGGCCTGTTAAAACCCTAACATTACCACATAAGTGCCATGATGGTCCTCAAGAACAATCATGACACTAACTACAAACACTACACTGCACTATAACCCCCAAAAAAACATTAAATCTAAATGAACCCCCCTACCCTAATCTATTAACACTTACACTACCTACCTACACTACCTACCTACCGCCTAATAAAAAACCCCACCACTCTAATTGCAGAAAATATACACTCCTGAAAGGGAAAGACATACACAATGCAATACATACAATACAATACAATACAATTCAATACATACAATACATACAATACAATACATATAATACAAATAAAATAAAATACAATACCCACTATTTATCTAACATACAATCTATTTAATATACAATACATCCTAACTACCTCAAGGACCATCATGACACTAACTCCAAACACTACACTATAACCCCCAATAAACCATTACATCTAAACTAAACCCCCTCTACACTAATCTTTTAACACTTACACTACCTACCTACACTATCTACCTACCCACTAATAACCCCCCACCACTCTAATAACAGAAAATAAAAAAACCTAAGTCACAAAAAATACAAAAAAAACTACCTCACAGAAAATAAAAAACATGTCACAAAAAATAAAAAAGGAACTTTACAGAAAATAAAAAAATACATTACAACCCCCCCCCCCCCCCACTACAGAAAAAAAAAAAATTACACACCTTACAAAACAAATAAAATAAAATATCTATCTAACATACAATCTATTTAATATACAATACATTCTATCTAAAATACATCCCCCATCTATCTAATATACAATAAATCCTAACTACATACAGAAACCCTAATTATAAGCTAAAATAAAATAATTTAGACCACTTAGCTTTGTAGATGTCCCTTCAGATCACCAACCTAGGGGGAAAACAAGAAAAAAAAATAGTGCAACACCTTAACATAAAATAAATAAACATTATACAAATTCTAAATATTCTACTCACCGTTCCAGCATGTCCCTGTCCATCTTCTTTTCTTCTCCGGCGCGGCCCCTGTTAAAAAAAACACATCATATTAATACAATATACATATAAACATAACACAACATAAAATAAAATAAACATAATATTCATTGTACTTACCTCCCTGCGATGTCCCGGCCTCCTCCTCTTCTGCCCCGGCTGGGTCCTGGAACAATCCACGCTCTAAAAAAATAAAATAAAAAACTAACGGAGGTCTGCACTCGCAGACCTCCCCGACGCTAATGAGCCTCCTAGAGCCTTTTCCGGAAGGTAATTGGCAATGGCGGCTTCTGAAAAAGGTGTCTATCAAATTTCAGCCAATAAGAAGGCGTCAATATGTGAGCCAATCAGGATGGGATGCACCCCAAAATCCCCCCTGATTGTCTAAAGCACCTGTCAATCTTTATTTAAATCAATCACAAGGCGCAGATGCCTTCAGCCAATCATAATGGGATTTACCCCCACGGAGTAATTGGCTGAAGGCATTTGTGCCTTCTGATTGTCTGGTGTCAATTTCAATCAGTATTACAGCCAATGAGAAGGTGCAGATGTCTTCAGCCAATCACCCCATGGGGGTGTATCCCATTGTGATTGGCTAATGACAATAAAGCCTTCTGATTTTTTTTAAATAAAGATTGACAGGTGCATTATCCAATCAGAGTGGGATTCTGTGGTGTATCCCTTTCTGATTGGCTCACACATTGGCATCTTCTGATTGGCTGAATGTGATAGACAGTGTTTTCAGCCAATCAGAATCTGCCATTACCAATTTCCTTCCGGAGAAGGGTCTAGGAGGCTCATTAGCGTCAGTTTTTTTTTAGAGAGCGGATTGTTCCTGGGCCTAGCCGGGGCAGGAGAGGAGGAAGCCGGGGACATTGCGGGAGGTAAGTACAATGTATATTATGCTTATTTTTTTTTTGTTATGTTTACATGTATATTGTATTAATGTAATGTTTCTTTTTAACAGGGGCCGCGCCGGAGAAGAAAAGAAGAAGGACGGGGACATGCTGGAAAAGTCAGTAGAATATTTAGAATGTGTATAATGTTTATTTATTTTATGTTAATCTGTTGCACAACTTTTTTTTTTTTCGTTTTTCCCCTAGGTTGGTGATCTGAAGGGACATCTACAATGGTAAGTGGTCTTAATTATTTTATTTAAGCTTAGAATTAGGGTTTCTGTATGTAGTTAGGATTTATTGTATATTAGATAGATAGGAGGATGTATTTTAGATAGTTAGGATTTATTGTATATTAAATAGATTGTATGTTAGATAAATAGGGGGTATTGTATTTTATTTTGTTTGTATTGTATCTATTGTATGTATCGTATGTATTGAATTGTATTGTATTGTATGTATTGTATTGTGTATGTCTTTCCTTTTCAGGAGTGTATATTTTCTGTAATTAGAGTGGTGGTTTTTTTTATTAGGCTGTAGGTAGGTAGTGTAGGTAGGTACTGTAAGTGTTGATAGATTAGTGTAGAGGGGGGGTTCGTTTAGATTTAATGGTTTATTGGGGGTTTATTGTGCAGTGTAGTGTTTGTAGTTAGTGTCATGATTGTTCTTGAGGACCGTCATGGCACTTATGTGGTTAATGTTAGGGTTTTAACAGCCTCATAAGGGTCATAATATACCCTTATGAGACTGATAGGGTTAAATGGACTCTTATGGGGGTCTGTATTGACCCCCATGAGTTATGGGGTTAATTAATTGCTTATGGGGGTCTGTATTGACCCCCATGAGTTATAGGTTTAAGTGCTTATGGGGGTCTGTATTGACCCTCATGAGTGACAGGGTAAATTAAGGGCTTATGGGGGTCTGTACTGACCCCATGAGTTATAGGGTTAAGTGCTTATGGGGGTCTGTATTGACCCTCATGAGTGACAGGGTTAATTAAGGGCTTATGGGTGTCTGTATTGACCCCCATGAGTTATGGGGTTAATTAAGTGCTTATGGGGGTTTGTATTGACCCTCATGAGTGACAGGGTTAATTAAGGGCTTATGGGGTCTGTATTGACCCCCATGAGTTATGGGGATAATTAAGTGCTTATGGGGGTCTGTATTGACCCCCATGAGTGACAGGGTTAATTAAGTGCTTATGGGGGTCTGTATTGACCCCATGAGTTATAAGGTTAATTAAGGGCTTATGGGGGTCTGTATTTACCCCCATGAGTTATAGGGTTAATTAAGTGCTTATGGGGGTCTGCATTGACCCCCATGAGTTATAGGGCTAACTAAGTGCTTATGGGGGTCTGTATTGAGCCCCATTAGTGACAGGGTTAATTAAGTGCTTAGGGGGTCTGTATTGACCCCCATGAGTTATAGGGTTAAGTGCTTATGGGGGTCTGTATTGACCCTCGTGTTTGACAGGGTTAATTAAGTGCTTATGGGGGTCTGTATGTACCCCCATGAGTTATAGGGTTAATTAAGTGCTTATGGGGGTCTATATTAACTCCCATGAGTTACAGAGTGAATGAAGGGCTTATGTGGGTCTGTATTGACCCCCGTGAGTGACAGGGTAATTAAGGGTTTATGGGGGTCTGTATTGACCCCCATGAGTTATTGGGTTAATTTTAGTTGCCTGGCGTTAATATTTATTAGCGCGAGTCCTTTCAGGACCTTTACAATCATTTAAGGACCTGCAAGGCGGGAAATGTAACATTTTAAATGCAGCGGGGTCACGATTGGTGCCAATCGGGGACCCCGCTGCAAGGGGTTAATGTGGGGGGTCTGCGGGGGTCTCTATGGCCCCCGCAGCAAGTGGTTAATGTGGGGACACTTCGGGGGTCCCAATGGGGGCCCCAAGCATAGAGGGGGTTAATTTTAGGTGCCGCGGCAACGATTGCCAATAGTGTGCCGCGGGCCCTTTAAGGAGCCGCGGCGGGGAATTTAAAACTTTTAAACGCAGTGGGGCCCTGATCTATTCAGATCGGGGGCCCCGCTGCAAGGGGTTAATGTGAGGGGGCTGCAGGGGTCCCGATAGGCATGGGAATGTGTATAGGGAGCAGGGGGGAGCCACACATGGCTGTCTCGGGCTACTCCGAGGCAGCACGTAGAGGCTTTAGGATCCCTTTCTAGCACTTTTTGTGCCCGTAGGGATTCTTCCGAGGTGCGAGATTCAACTCATAGATTTAAGGCTGCGTGTTACTACGTAGCTCTCTCGGAGCCTATTCTCTGCCATTTTTCGGAGTAATCTCGCAAAGCAGGCTGCGAGGGACTTATTGGGGAATCAGTCCTTGCAAACAGAAAAAAAACTGCCTTTTGCGAGGAACGAGGGAACTACGAGGGCTAATTTAATGAGGCTCTAGGTATCTTTCCTAATTTGAGACATTATCTGTTTATAATGACGGTAAACATCTGGGGCCCTATTAAATTCCAGCCTCGTAAATAAAAGGCTTCTACTTAAGCCCTACGTACTACGACATTTCTCAGAGTTACATTGTTATTACAACCGCCCTGCTGCGAGCAACGTATGAGCTACGCAGCACGGCAGTACGTATCAACAGTGTGAAAATGTACATGTGAAGTGACAGCCTGCGAGATGATCTCGCAGGCTCCTGCACCTCAACAAGTAGTGCAGGGGTCCTAAACGGGGCCTCCGCGGCAGTCCCCCAAATAAGCCCTGCCGTGGGGGGTACTCCAACTACCCCCCTGGCACCTAAAATTAACCCCCCTCTATGTGAGGGTCCCCATTGGGACCCTCGCAGCCCCCACACATTAACCCCTTGCAGCGGGGGTCCCCGATCGGCACCGATCAGGCCCCCGCTGCATTTAATACATTTAAATTCCGTGCCGCAGCTGCCTAAAGGGCCCCCGGTACTCTATTACTAATCCCGGTTTTGGCACTTAAAATTACCCCCCCTCTATGCTGGGGGTCCTCATCGGGACCCCCCAAGTGTTCTCACATTAACCCCTTGCTACAGGGGTCCATAGGGACCCCCGCAGCCCCCCCCCCACCATAACCCCTGCAGCGGGGGACTCCAATCGGCACCGATCGTGACCCTGCTGCATTTCAGTTTTTAAATTTCCGGCCTCGCGGGTCCTTAAAGGACCGTAAAGGTCCTGAAAGGACTCGCACTAAAAAATATTAACCCCAGGCAACTAAAATCAACCCTATAATTCATGGGGGTCAATACAGACCCCCATAGGGCCTTAATTAACCCTGTCACTCCTGAGGGTCAATACAGACCCCCATAAGCACTTAATTAACCCTGTCACTTATGGGGGTCAATACAGACTCCCATAAGCACTTAATTAACCCTATAACTCACGGGGGTCAATACAGACCCCATAAGCCAATAATTAACCCTATAATTCATGGGGGTCAATACAGACCCCCATAAGCCAATAATTAACCCTATAATTCATGGGGGTCAATACAGACCCCCATAAGGCCTTAATTAACCCTATAACTCATGAGGGTCAATACAGACCCCCATAAGCCTCTATTTAACCCCATCAGTCCCATAAGGGTATATTATGACACCTATGGGGCTGTTAAAAACCTAACATTAACCACATAAGTGCCATGATGGTCCACAAGGACCATCATGACACTAACTACAAACACTACACTATAACCACCAATAAACCATTTAATCTAAACTAACCCCCTCTACACTAATCTATTAACAATTACACTACCTACCTACACTACCTACCCCCTAATAAACCTCCCCACCACTCTTATTACAAAAAATAAAAAAACCTACCTTACAGAAAATAAAAAAACCTAAGTCACCAAAAATAAAAAAAACATACAGTACAGAAAATAAAAAAAACCTAAGTCACCAAAAAAAAAAAATCTACAGTACAGAAAATAAAAAAAACCTACAGTACAGAAAAGAAAAAAATACATTACAACAACCCCCTTCCACCACTACAGAAAAAAAAAATGAAACACCTGAAAAGGAAAGACAGACATACACAATACAATACATACATGCAATACATTACATACAATACATTACATACAATACATTACATATAATACATTACATACAATACATTACATACAATACATTACAGATAATACAAATCAAATACCCCCTATCTATCTAACATACAATCTATTTAATATAAAATAAATCCTAACTATATCAAATAAATCCCCATATCTATCTAATATACAATAAATCCTAACTACATACACAGACCCTAATTCTAAGCTACAATAAAATAATTAAGACCACTCACCTTTAAGATGTCCCTTCAGATCACTAACCTAGGGGACCTCCCCGGCGCTAATGACCCTCCCAGAGCCTTTTCCGGGAGGAAATTGGCAATGGCGGCTTTTGATTGGCTGAACAAGCTGTCAGAAGTCGTCAATGTGTGAGCCAATCAGGATGTGCAGATGTCTTCACCCAATCACTCCGTGGGGGTGTATCCCATAGTGATTGGCTGAAGGCATCTGCGCCTTGTGATTGGTTCCAATAAAGATTGACAGGTGCTTTAGCCAATTAGGGTGGGATATTGGGGTGCATCCCATCCTGATTGGCTCACACATTAACGACTTCTGATTGGCTGAAATTGATAGACAGCTTTTTCAGCCAATCACAAGCCGCCATTGCCAATTGCTAATATACCCTTATGGGACTGATGGGGTTAAATAGAGGCCTATGGGGGTCTGTATTGACCCCCATGAGTGACAGGGTTAATTACGTGCTTATGGGGGTCTGTATTGACCCCCATGAATTATAGGGTTAATTAAGGCCTTATGGGGGTCTGTATTGACCCCCATGAGTGACAGGGTTAATTAAGGCCTTATGGGCATCAGTATTGACCCCCATGAGTTATAGGGTTAACTAAGGCCTTATGGGGGTCTGTATTGACCCCCATGAGTTATGTGGTTAATTAAGGTCTTATGGGGGTCTGTATTGACCCCCATGAGTTATGTGGTTAATTAAGGCCTTATGAGGGCCTGTATTGACCCCCATGAGTGTCGGGGTTAATTAAGGCCTTATGGGGGTGTATATTGACCCCCATGAGTGACAGGGTTAATTAAGTGCTTATGGGGGTCTGTAGACCCCCATAAATTATCGGGTTAATTAAGGCCTTATGGGGGTCTGTATTGACCCCCATGAGTTATGTGGTTAATTAAGGCCTTATGGGGGTCTGTATTGACCCCCATGAGTGTCGGGGTTAATTAAGGCCTTATGGGGGTGTGTATTGACCCCCATGAGTGACAGGGTTAATTAAGTGCTTATGGGGGTCTGTATTGACCCCCATAAATTATAGGGTTAATTAAGGCCTTATGGAGGTCTGTCTTGACTCCCATGAGTTATGTGGTTAATTAAGGGCTTATGGGGGTCTGTATTGACCCCCATGAGTGACAGGATTAACTAAGGCCTAATGGGGTTCTGTATTGACCCCCATGAGTTAGAAGGTTAATTAAGGCCTTATGGAGGTCTGTATTGACCCCCATGAGTGACAGGGTTAATTAAGTGCTTATGGGTGTCTGTATTGACCCCCATGAGTGACAGGGTTAATTAAGTGCTTATTGGGGTCTGTATTTTCCCCCATGAGTTATCGAGTTAATTAAGTGCTTATGGAAGTCTGTATTGACCCCCATGAGTGACAGGGTTAATTATAGTTGCCTGGGGTTAATATTTTTTAGTGCGAGTCCTTTCAGGACCTTTATGGTTAAAACATTTAAATGCAAGGGGTTAATGTGGGGGGGGGGGGGCTGCCGGGACCCCTGCAGCAAGCGGTTTATGTGGGGACACTTCGGGGGTCCCAATGGGGACCCCCAGCATAGAGGGGGGTTAATTTTAGGTGCCACGGCCGGGATTAGTAATAGTGTGCCGCGGGCCCTTTAAGGAGCTGCAGCTGCGAATTTAACATTTTTAAATGCAGCGGGGGCCTGATCTATGCAGATCAGGGGACCCCCCGCTGCAAGGGGTTTATGTGAAGACACTTCGGGGGTCCCGATGGGGACCCCCAGAATAGAGGGGGGTTAATTTTAGGTGCCGCGGCCGGGATTAGTAATAGTGTGCCGCGGGCCCTTTAAGGAGCTGCAGCGGCGAATTTAACATTTTTAAATGCAGCGGGGGCCTGATCTATGCAGATCAGGGGACCCCCCGCTGCAAGGGGTTTATGTGAAGACACTTCGGGGGTCCCAATGGGGACCCCCAGCATAGAAGGGGGTTAATTTTTTTTTGCCGCCTGCCAGGATTGGCTAATAGTGTGCCGCGGGCCCTTTACGGAGCTGCGGCAGGGAAATTAAAACTTTTAAATGCAGCGGGGGCCTGATCGGTGCCGATCGGGGGCCCCCGCTGCAAGGGGTTAATGTGGGGGTGCTGCTGTTATAAGCAAGGCGTCTTAGGGCCCATCTCACTTGTGATGTCACCAGACATCACGCCAAGATGGCTGGCTCCAGATCCTTGGACTATTGAGGTCATCCCTGCTGTTAAGATCTTTCTTGTATAGATCTTCAGTTTATTCCTGCCACCTCTTTATCTGATCTGCTTCTATTAAGTCAATACCGTTTTTGTCTTTTATCCTGCCCACTTTGGCATTAAAAGTTCCTTTGAGATCCCAATTTTCTTGAGGAGATTTCTTGCCTTTTTTCCATTCTGTTAACTTCTTCAATCTCTTTACATCGCTCATTGTAGAATGTCTTCTTGTCTTTTCTTGCTATCCTCTGGAAATTTGCATTTAGTTGGGCAAATATTTTGCTATCTCTACTACCTTTCACTTTCCTTCTTTCCTGGGCTACTTTCAAAGTCTCATCAGATAGCCAGTTTGCAGTCTTAGTTGTCTTTGTTTTGGGGATATTATTTGTTGCTGTTTCCTGGATAATGTTGCAAACTTCGATCCAAAGTACTTCAGGCATTCTATCTTCCATGTCTAGTCCCTTAAATCTATTCTTTACCTCCACTGTATATTCACAGGGGATATTATGTATTTTGTATATGTTTGGTCTGAGGATTTTCCCTCTTTATTCAGTTTAATTCTGAAGTTTGCAATAAGAAGCCCATGGTCTGAGCCACAGTCAGATCCAGGTCTTAATTTTGCTTACTGTATAGAGCTCCTCCATCTTTGACTACAAAGTATATATTGAATCTTATTTATATATTCTCCATATTCTCCATCGTAGACTTGGATCACTGTAATGTTAAATCCCTTGCCCTGAATTTGAATTGAAATCATTCTGTAATGTATTGGGTTTTTAACTTAGCACTGCTTTGATCACCCTTTGATTGACTATGAGAGCTACTCCATTTCTTCTGCGGGATTCTTGACCACATTAGAAGATCTGGTGATTGTCTATAAATGTCCTATTCCAATCCATTTGAGTTCACTAATTCCCAGGCTATCAGTGTTTACCCTTGTTGTTTCCAATGTCCAATTTGTCTTGGTTCATAGTTCTAATATTCAGGTTTCCTTTTCTGATTTGGTCTTTGCAGCAGCGGATTTTCCTTTCCCATCCAGACACATGCGCAGCTGGGTGTCCTCTCAGCTTCGGCTTAGCAACTTCATTAGATCTGGCGCTACTTGTAACTGCTCTCTGCTCTTCCTCAGTAATGTGGTAGGCACCTTCTGACCTAAGGAGCTTATCTTCCAGTGCCATATCATTGCGTCTTTGGTTGTGGTTGTCCATAAAGTTATCTTAGCAAAGTTACTGGAGTGAGTTGTGCAAGGTAATTAAATCAGAAAATAATGTACTTTCCCTCCAAAGGGATTTTCATAAATTAGAGGAAAGTGGCAGATGATATTTAATACAAATAAATGTAAAGTTATGCATCTGGGAAGGAAAAATAACCATGCAGTTTATAATCTTAATGGAGCAGATCTAGGGGTATCAGATATTCAAAGGGATTTGGGAGTACTTGTGGACAACCACCTAGGTAACAGTCCTCAAAGCCAAGCAGCTGCTGCAAAGGCAAATAAAATATTAGCATGTATTAATAAGGGTATAGAAGCAAGGGAAGCAAATATAATTCTGCCACTATACAAATCTCTAGTACGCCCTGATTTGGAATATGGAGTACAATTTTGGACACCACTTCATAAAAAGGACATTTTTGAGCAGGAAAAAGTACAGAGGAGGGTAACAAAGCTAATAAAGGGAATGGAGGGGCTAAGTTATGAAGAAAGACTAACAAAATCAAACTTATTTACTCTAGAAAAAAGGTGTCTAAGAGGGGATATGATTACCCTATTTAAATATATCCAGGGTCAATACAAGGCTTTGTCAAGGGAACTTTTTGTGCTAAGAGGTTTTCAACTGACAAGGGGACATCCTTTTAGATTAGAAGTAAAAAGATTTCACCTTAAAGAAAGAAAAGGGTTCTTCTCAGTAAGGGTGGTTAATCCGTGGATTTCTCTACCAAAGGAGGTGGTGACAGCGGATTCGATAGATAACTTTAAAAAGGGATTGGATATATTTTTAAATAAAAAGGGCATTAAGGGCTATCCTGGATAAATAGAGAGGGAGTATTGATGCAGGGATGAATCCAATAGCCAGTATCTGGGGTCAGGAAGGGATTTTATATATTTTTTTCCTGTTGTGACAATTGACAAAGTTTCACTGTTTTTTTTTTTTCTGTTTGCCTTCCTCTGGATCAATTAACAATAAATCTGTGCATTGCAGATCAGAGGACATCTAAAAAGGTTGAACTTGATGGACTAAAGTCTTTTTTCATCCTAAATTACTATTTAACTATGTAACCATGTAACTATGAGTTGCCAGTTCCTTCTCCAGTGGACTGCAATTTGTGTGACTTCTCTGCTATGAGCTGCCCATCTTGGGTGACCTTAAATGGTATAGCTCACAGCTTCATTGAAGTGGTCCCTCGGTACTCGTCTGCCTCAAAACACACAAAAAAAATTGATATTCGACAAGTTTCGATGAGAAAAAAAGGCTTTGAACTTGATGCTTGCTTGCTACTCATTGTGCTCAGATATAGGGATCTTTAGCTAGATTGTGGGGCACACCATAGGCCCACAGATAGTAGGTCTCCATGGTAAAACATAGGGATGTTTGATTTATTAATTTTAAACAGTGCAATTTATATTTAGGGCTAGAAGTCATCCATTACCTTTATAACATTCAAGCTTTCATGTTCTAGTTGAGTCAGCTAAAATTAAGATTTTCTATGAGAATACTTTTACACCCATGCTAATGTTGGTTTGGTATATACTTCACAAACATGTGACGTTTTAGCTAATCTATACCCTTTAAAGCCATTCAAATAAATGTTATGTTGCCTTGATGCATTGTGTGGGGAAGTGAAAAGTTTTTATTTTTGGTACATAGGATGTTAGTAAGCATGAATAGCTTTATAGAAATATTTAGAAATGCTTTCTGGGTCCTGTTTAATATAATTATAATATAAAATCCTTCTGTCTTAAGCCTGATAACGCCTTGTGCTTTGGCAGAATTGTGGATTGTAAGTGCTTGTGTTGACTCCCTCTGCTGTAGATATTGTAGAAGTCACATCTTAAAATAAAAGCTCAACTCGCCCTTAAATATCCTCACAAAATCACTACTTACATTTAGTCTCTAAATCCTTGTCAAAATTAAGGTTGTTCTTTTTAAAAGCCATACTGTCTCTGTAGGCAGTATGCTAAAGAATCAGAATGGAGGATACATATGATTAATAAATCAAACTTGCTTATTTTTAAATATTTTATTTTTATTCCATTTGTAGCTCTGACCAAGTACATAAAAAGAAGTAGCACAAATGTAACCCATCCTGTCATCTGGCTAATTCTCTTGTGTACCTATGAACCCATCCTGTTTTCTGTCTCTCTCTGTCATGCACATCTGAACCCATCCTGTCTTCTGGCTGATTATATTGTGTACATCAGAACCCATCTGGTCTTCTGGCTGACTGTATCCTGTTTTAAATGGCATACTTTCCCTGTAGGATGAATGCCAACGAATCTGAATGGAGGATATAATTAAAAAGACATGCTTATTTTTAAAACATTTTTTTTTATTCCATGTGATTCCATTTGTAGCGTGATCAAGCACTAATTTCCTCCTTTCTGGGATCACTCTAAGAGTATTCTATGTAAATTATGAGGTGTCGTTATCCACTATTCATTGGACTTCAAAAGGTCGTTACACCAATCCTACTACTGAAAGTTACCTAATCTATATCCCAGCACACAGGATGGCTTAGCAGGATTCTAGGACAAGTTATGGGTAGAGATGTCGCGGACAGTTCGCCCGCGAACTATTCGCAGCGATTTTGGCTCTTTCGCGCTCGCATCGGACTGCGGACACATGCGCTTTTCGGTCCGCCCCCTATTCTTTATCATTTATGAACCTTTGACCCTGCACCTCACAGTCAGCAGACACATTCCAGCCAATCAGCAGCATACACTCCCTTCCAGAGCCTTCCATCTGAAGGACAGCATACATTTTAGAATCATTCTGAAGCTGCATTCGTTGTGAGAGGACAGATAGTGTGGCTGCTGGAGATTTAATAGGGAAATAGATAGCCAGGCTGTGTATTTAGCTTCCACTACAGACCTGAAGGACTCATCTGATATCTGCTGCAAGGACAGCAACCCAAAAAGCCCTTTTTATGGCTAGAACATCATTTATTTTATTTTATAATTTTTTTTCTGTGTAATCTAATTGCATATGCCTGCCTGCCAGCGTGTGTGTGTGTGACAGGCTAACACCTAACAGCTTATATTGTGCTTATTTTCACTACTCATACCTGGTGGTGTACCATACATTGAAAACAACCCTTTTTTTCCTCTAATTTAATTTCAATTGCCTGCCTGTGTTAGGCTCACAGCTAATATTCTGCTCTGTTTCACCACTCATAGTTGGTGTACCATACATTGAAAAAAAAACAACCCTTTTTTCCTTTAATCTAATTTCAGTTGCCTGCCTGTGTCAGGCTCACAGCTTATATTGTGCTCAGTGAAATAAAACAACACTGTTTTGACTGTAATAGATTGAATAGCAATTGCCTGCCTACAGGCGTGTGTGTGAAGCCTATTGCATCTACTCTGCCAACTTTTGCCAGTGCACAGTGATACGTCATATCTGGTGCAACCATAGTGTACAGTGACATAAAACAACACTTTTTTGACTGTAATAGATTGAATATCAGTTGCCTGCCTACAGGCGTATGTGTGAGGCCTACAGCGCCTACTCTGCCAACTTTTGCCAGTGCACAGTGACACTCATATCTGGTGGCACCTTAGATTGCATGCGCAGCACCCCAAGTTTCAAGTGGGAGGACCAACCAAGCATCTTTTTCCATCTCCCGCTTCCAAAATCTATGCCATATACACGTCCCCTGATAGGTGACGTAACAGGTATCAAACTGATAGGAATAAATAGTACAACTTAATACACCACTCCTATCTGGTGGCACATTACATTGCATGTGCAGTGCCCCAAATTCGAAGTAGGAGGTCCGACCAAGCATCTTTTTCCATCTCTGTGTTCCAAAAATCAATGCCATATACACGTCCCCTAATAGTGGACATAACAGGGATTAAACCGATAGGAATAGTACTACTTAACAGTACACAGCTTATAATAACGCAAACAGAGGCAACGCAGAGAGAGGAGTCTGAAGAAGAGGAGTCAGAGGAGGAAGGTGGCTTTGAGGAGGTGGAAGACCAAACACAGCAGGCGTCCCAGGGGGATTGTTGTCACCTTTCGGGGACCCTTGGTGGCTGGGGGGAGGAAGAGACCTTCAATGACATCAGTGAGGACAAGGAACGGGACATGGCTAGCTTGGTATCCAACCTTGTGCAAATGGGGAGTTTGCGGTTGTGCAAAGGGACTGTTTGCGGTTGTTTGCGGTACATTAAACGGGGAGATTGGTCTGTTACTGTGAAGCGGGTGTAACCCTTACACTACCTGATCGATACAACATCATACCTGATGTTTTAAAGCATGTCATTCCAAACAATTTAGGAATGTTAGGTGATTTATGCCCTTTATGGCTTAAAACCAGACTCTGCATCAACTATGGAATTTTCCGTGGGAGTTTTGCCATGGATCCCCCTCCGGCATGCCACAGTCCAGGTGTTAGTCCCCTTGAAACAACTTTCCCATCACTATTGTGGCCAGAAAGAGTCCCTGTGGGTTTTGAAATTTGCCTGCCCATTGAAGTCTATGGCGGTTCGCCCGGTTCGCCCGTTCACGAACATTTGAACACTAGTTATGGGTTCTCAAGTTGCAGAAATTATTTGTAGATTAAAAAAAATAATAAAAGCCTTACCTCTAAATAAAACACACTGTGTATATGTGTCCCAAATAGAGCATTAACTTTATGTTTTACTACATGTTTTATACCATTTTTGCCAAAATACAACAATTGGTTTACATACATAAACACAACTTAAAACCTTTGCCACCTTTGAATTACCCTACATGGACTAGGAACTTCCACAAAGTGCACTTTGTCACCTTGTCTACCCTCCTGTCTAGGGCTCCCAGGGTCATATACCTCTGTCAAAGCCTGGACCAGCAGGGGTTGCCCCCTTTAAATTACCCTACATGGACTAGTAACTTACACAAAGTGCACTTCGCCCCTTTGTCTACACCCTGTCTAGGGCTCCCAGGGTCCTATACCTCTGTCAGAGCCTGGGACCAGCAGGGGTTGGCCAGGATATTATGAACACTGAAGACAGGGTATCTGGCCGATAGGTCGGGTCTTACCTAAATGAGAGATACATAGATCTGGGGTAGACAGGCTTAGGTCCCAGGGACAAGGTCTCCCTCTAATTGGGGAACCTAGCTGAGGGTAGTGTGCTGGTTAGCAGGGAAAATGGCACCCTGTAAGTGGAGAGGGGTATTCCTAGGGTCCTGTGTTTGTGGCGAGAATGGTGTTTGTTGGTACCCATTCTCTAGCCAATCTCAAAACGAGCAGAGATACTTCTTTTGAGATTGACAGGAGTCAGCTCCAGGTTGTATTTACTTTCGGGGACCAACAGACACTTCCATAATATTTTGAGGTTCATTTAGCTCCCTTTTAGATTATATTGGGGCTCAGGAACATTGCTAAGGTCTAGTATTCACCAATTAGTAGTTAGACAATAGGTTAAAGGGATATAACTTGACACCAAAGGACCCTTGTCTAGTGAAACAAAGTGTTTCAATTGTTGTCTGAAAACCTGGTCAATTATACTTGATAACTTGATCAGATCTGTAGATCTCCCCATAGAAGTCTATGGAGGCCAGCCCTGGGACTGGGAGTAAACTGACTAATGGAAGTGTCTACTAGTTGCCCTTAAAGTGGTACTACCCCCAAAATATTTTTATTGGACGTATACATTGTATACAACCTGAAACATTTGGTACACAATCTGCAACTGTCCAAAAATAGCAATACTAAACCAGAGCACTTTGGGCTTGAATAACCAAGTGAAAATAGTATTTGTGGGTCCAGGGCAAATAACCAGGGGGTTTGGAGCTAATTTACCAGTCTGGAAGGTGGAGGGGCATTCTTCATCCCAAATGACATTACTGTGAACTATTAAAGGTCAAAGGGGTGATAAACACCAACTTCTCCCTGCAGACTCTGCAAGGGAAATCTGCAAGTGCCCCTTTAAAAGATCCAGGGTAGTTAGGCCCTTAAATGGTCGAGCAACTCGTCTATGCAGAGAATAGGGTAATCATCAGATAATGCACACAGAAGCAGATTGTTCCGCTCTTCTTATGTACCAATAACCTATAACCGCAGCATCTCATTCAATTTTCTATAGATACTAGCCCTGGCTGCCTCCAGGACCCTATAGGAGGGTTGCTTTAGAGAAAGGCAGATAGCGGTGAGCACTTTGCAGGAAGCTAACCTTTGTTGCTCCAATAAGTTAGACATTTGAGCTTTTTGTGGGTTAGTAGGTTATTAGGTTTGTGTACTGGTTAACAAATTCTGACTGGTCTGCTGGTTCCAGGAGGTAGGGCAGGAGTCCTTCCTCGGGGTTGCTGCTGGTAGGCAGGCAGACTACGAGTATACTATGAGGTAATATGAGCAATCCAAGTGGTCTTATGTTGGAGATCTAAAGTTAGCACATAGGTATAGAGACTACTTTTATGAAATATGTTGTATGGCCCTCGCAACTGCCCATACAGAAATTTGAAAGGGGAAAATTTGACTCCTGCAATAACTCACGGTAGGCAAAAAGGAGATGTTTATCCCAATCTCCCTCCTGTTCCATGATGGCACAGGGCATTTGTTTCAAGGTACCATGGGAGCACCCACAGAGTTTGGTTTGGGCATGATTACCTTAGGTGCTTGATCCTGCATAAGCTCCATAGCTGCTGGGTTAAATCAACCATGAACTGAGTACTCCTTTCGGACAGAATTACCTTGGAGAACCCTACTCTGGAGAATACAACCATCAAGGCTACGGTAGTAGTGGTAATTCTAGCCAGGAGGGTGGCCTTGGAGTGGCGGCTAGCATAGTCTACCACTGTAAGAGTATATTTATTTCCCTACTTTCTGTGTCTAGCTAAGGGCCCTATGATGTCAATAGTGACCTGGTAAAATGTAGTTTCAATAACAGGCATGGGTTGCATCGGGACTCATGTACCCTTCCCTGTATCATCTCGGGATGGCTCTCATGCCCGGGCATCTGGATACCTCTTGCCTTAATCTGGTTACGGAGCTCAGAAACAGACATGTCATAGTAATCTGCCATCCTGTAAACGTGTCTTGGGGATCTCACCATTGCTCTTTGCTGGGATTGAAGGGTCACTAGACTACTCCTACCTGCAGGTTAACACTGTTCTGTATCCCAGCACACATGGCAAGTTCCAGGACAAGGTGCAGAAATTATTTGTAGATTAAGAAATAAAAATAAAATCAAGCACACCATGTATATGTGTCCCAATAAAGCATAAACTCATTTTTTCAATACACTTTTATATATTAGTTTTGCCACAATGCAATAATGGGTTGTTTACATACATAAACACAACTTTCCACCTTTGGCCCCCTTGAATTACCCAACATTTGCTAGAAATTTCCATCAACGGCAGAGTGCCAGCTTGTCTGTCCTCACATCTAGGTACCAATGGTTCTAAGGCTCCCAGGATCAGATAACTCAGTCAGTGTCTGGGACCAGCAGGAGTTGGCCAAGCTATCGTGAACACTGAGGACAGGGTGTCTGGGTAATAGGTCAGAGTCTAACCTGAGTGGGGAACCATAGATCCTGGATAGATGAGCTTAGGTCCCGGGGATAGTGTCTCACTCTAATCAGGTAACCTTGGCGAGGGTAGTGTGCTGGTTCGCGGGCACATGGTGCCCTGTAATCCGGGATGGGATTTACTAGGGCCCAGTGTTTGTAGGATGGTGGTTGTTTGTACCCGTTCTCTAGATGACCTCTTCTTGGGTAGAAATATGTTTATTGAGCCAAAGAGGAGTTGACTAGGAGAGCTGAGGTGGGTCCGGGGGGTAATCACTATTGGCCACAGATCAAGACATCCATAATATTTTAAACAATTCGGGGGCCCCATTAAATTGTATAGAGGGTCAGAAACAATGGTTAAGGTCAATTATTCGCCAATTAGCAGTTTACCAAGAGACAATGGATTAAAGGGATATCACTTGCAAAGTACACAACGGGAAACAAAGTGTTTGAGTTGTTGTCTGACAGCCTAGTTAACTATTCTTGATGTCTTATTCAGATCCATAGATTTCTCTAAAGAAGTCCATGGAGCCCTGTTAACGTCTTACACAGAGTTCTAATCCACCCAGGAACCTAGCCCGGCCCTGGGACTGGGAGTGAACTGGGTATCTCTGTTGGCTATAGGAAGTGCTTACTCAGTGGAAATGGTTCTTGTGGGGTCCAGGGCATATTACTAGGGGCATGGGAAAACATTGGTGAATATAAACTTGTTAAAATTTCCCTTTTTGGTCCTATACCCATACCAAAGTCTTATAAGCCTTTATTAGAAATGTATGTGTGGCTATTACAATAGCCCTGGTCCACAGGGTCAACGAGGCTAGAGTATGTAGAGGTCCTATTGCCAGGTCCAATAATTCCTGTATTGTGACATGGGAGTGTTTGCATGGCTGTGCACAGAGCTGCTTCTGGGCTCACTCACATTGTACACTAACACCCCTAATGTACATAGAAGCCTCCTAGTCTGACACAGTAGCCTCTTACATTAATACAAAATTAATTTTTACAGCAGACACGACAAGTAGTGTGTAAATTAATCAACATTCTATCAAATTTGATGAATGCACTGTCAATTGTGAAGAAGCAAACTTCCTCTTTATTCAAAGTTTCCTCCCAAATCAGCAAGTAGATCACTGGAAAGTAAAATGGCAGATTCCACAACAGTATAATTAGAAAAAAGTAGTACATTAGAGGTTGATTTGTCTTTTTCTTGTACAATGTAAGAAACATAGTGATTCAAAACAGGATATTATATATTGTGAATAGAGATGTCGCGAATAGTTCGCCGGCTGACTTTTTTCGGCGAACATAGCATGTTCGCGTTCGCGGCGAACTGCGAACATATGCGAGATTCGACCCGCCCCCAATACTTTATCATTGAGCAAACTTTGACCCTGCATGTCACAGTCAGCAGACACATTCCAGTCAATCAGCAGCATACACTCCCTTCTACACCCTTCTACCTCATGGACAGCAGCCATTTTGGAATCATAAGTACCTTGCAGTCTTACTGAGAGGAGGGACAGTGTAGGTGATACTAATTCAATAGGGAAAACCATAGCTAGGCAAGCTTATTCAGTGTCCAGTGCAGTGCTGAAGGACTCTTGTGCATTATTTTTATTACTAGCGTATTGCAATAAGATGTGTATGTTTGGAAAGTTGTATAGTTATTAATATACATATGGAGCAGTTTGCTCCATAAAAAAGTGGTCCGTATTAACGGCTCGCCTCGCTATGCGAGGCTCGTCTGCAATGAGCGCCTGTGTGTACTGTCAGTGTGCTTGGTGCTGTGAGTCTGTGTGTACTGTCAGTGTGCTTGATGCTGTAGGTCTGTGTGCACTGCCAGTGTACTTGGTGCTATGGGTCTGTGTGTACTGTCAGTGTGCTTGATGCTGTAGGTCTGTGTGCACTGTCAGTGTACTTGGTGCTATGGGTCTGTGTGTACTGTCAGTGTACTTGGTGCTGTAGTTCTGTGTGCACTGCCAGTGTACTTGGTTCTATGGGTCTGTGTGCACTGTCAGTGTACTTGGTGCTATGGGTCTGTGTGTACTGTCAGTGTACTTGGTGCTGTAGTTCTGTGTGCACTGCCAGTGTACTTGGTGCTATGGGTCTGTGTGCACTGCCAGTGTGCTTGGTGCTTTAGGTCTGTGTGTACTGTCAGTGTACTTGGTGCTGTATATATGTGTATCAGTGTACTTGGTGCTGTGGGTCAATGTGTACTGTCAGTGTACTTGGTGCTGTAGGTCTGTTTGCACTGCCAGTGTACTTGGTGCTGTATATCTGTGTGTACTGTCAGTGTACTTGGTGCTGTGAGTCTGTGTGCACTGCCAGTGTGCTTGGTGCTGTAGGTCTGTGTGTACTGTCAGTGAGCTTGGTGCTATATGTCTATGTGTACTGTCAGTGTGCTTGGTGCTGTAGGTCTGTGTGTACTGTCAGTGAGCTTGGTGCTGTAGTTCTGTGTGTACTGTCAGTGAGCTTGGTGCTGTAGTTCTGTGTGTACTGTCAGTGTGCTTGGTGCTGTAGGTTTGTGTGTACTGTCAGTGTGCTTGGTGCTGTGAGTCTGTGTGTACTGTCAGTGTACTTGGTGCTGTAGGTCTGTGTGTACTGTCAGTGTACTTGGTGCTGTATATATGTGTGTACTATCAGTATACTTGGTGCTGTGGGTCAATGTGTACTGTCAGTGTACTTGGTGCTGTAGGTCTGTTTGCACTGCCAGTGTACTTGGTGCTGTATATCTGTGTGTACTGTCAGTGTATTTGGTGCTGTGAGTCTGTGTGCACTGCCAGTGTGCTTGGTGCTGTAGGTCTGTGTGTACTGTCAGTGTACTTGGTGCTATATGTCTATGTGTACTGTCAGTGTGCTTGGTGCTGTAGGTCTGTGTGTACTGTCAGTGAGCTTGGTGCTATATGTCTATGTGTACTGTCAGTGTGCTTGGTGCTGTAGGTCTGTGTGTACTGTCAGTGAGCTTGGTGCTGTAGGTCTGTGTGTACTGTCAGTGTACTTGGTGCTATGGGTCTGTGTGCACTGCCAGTGTACTTGTTGCTGTAGGTCTGTGTGTACTGTCAGTGTGCTTGGTGCTATAGGTCTATGTGTACTGTCAGTGTGCTTGGTGCTGTAGGTCTGTGTGTACTGTCAGTGTACTTGGTGCTGTTAATCTGTGTGTACTGTCAGTGTGCTTGGTGCTTTAGGTCTGTGTACACTGCCAGTGTACTTGGTGCTATGGGTCTGTGTGTACTGTCAGTGTGCTTGGTGCTGTAGGTCTGTGTGCAAACAAGCAGCCTTATTAAATTGTGATTCAGCAAATTTAAAAAGGCTCTATTTAAGCACATAGCATATTTTTTTTTACAGAAGTTTTTAGTTAGTGAACTTCAATCTAAAAGCAAGGCCTTCACTAACTAAAATCGTCTGTAAATAAAATATGCTGTGTGCTTAAATAGAGCCCTTTTAATTTTGCTGCATCGCAATTTAATAAGGCTTAAGGTTCACAGCTCTTCAACACAATGCTTCCAAATAGGTAAAGTCTATTCATTTATTAATGTATTACATGTTTACTATTACACACAAAACAACATTAGCTCAGTTACAATAACATTGCCGTCATTTTTTGACGGGCAAGTCGCTAGTGTCATAATAAACACCACATGAACATGGCGACCACTCTCTTGTGGGATTCAGGTACGTCCACGAATTCATCCTCCATATATCTGAATAAGCCAGGAATGATATATAGAGGCCTGCGGCGCTCATTGCCAAAGTGGTCCGTATTACACATTATATAGTAATAATAATAAGAATAATAATAAAGCAGAAGACCTCCCCTGTGTCTCCCCCCCCCCACTCCCTCCCATGTGTCTCTCTCCCCCCCCTCTCCCCTGTGTCTCTCCCACCCTTGCCTGTGTCTCTACCCCCTCTCCCTTCCCCAGTGTTTCTTTCCTCCCTCTCCTGTGTCTTTTCCCCCTTCCCTCTTCCCTGTGTCACTCCCCCCTCCCCTGTGTCTCTACCCCCCTCTCCCTTCCCGTGTTTCTTTCCCCCCTTCTCTGTGTCTTTACCCCCTTTTCTCTCCCCGGTGTCTCCTCACCACTCCCTCCCATTAGTCTCTTCCCCCCTCTCCCCTGTGTCTCTACCCCCCACTCTCTCCTGTGTCTCTCCCCCCTTCCATGTGTCTCTTCCCCTCACCTCTCCCTTACCCTGTTTCTCTTCCCCCCTCTGCCCTGTGTCTTCCTCCCCCTCTCCACTGTGTCTTCCTCCCCCTCTCCCCTCTCCTGTGTCTTCCTCTCCCTCTCCCCTGTGTTTCCTCCCCCTCTTTCCTCCCCTGTTAGCTTCTATACGCATACATACATACAATAAGAAATCTGGGGGGGGGGGGGGGGTTACCCCTTACCCCCCCCCCCCCCACTTCCAACACCCATGTGTACTGTATAATATTGTATTGCATTATGTTATATTATATCACTAGCGACTTGCCTGGCACAAATGATGGGGCAATAAAGTTTGAAGCCATGGCAATGCTGTTTGCCACACAATGTGATACTTTTTTAACTCTGAGGACCTTCGGCGCTCATTGTGAGTCTCCTCCCTTGTGTCCTTCATGTTTCGTGCTTTGCAACGATCAATCTTCGCCGCTCATCGCAAAGACAGATATATAAGTACAGTGTTAAATATATAATTTTTTTTGTGCAGTGTAAATTAAAAAATGTATTCAGGTCTCAGAGCATAATAAAGTGATTTAGATTTGTAACTGCTTTGAGAGTGCTATCGCTGGCAGCCAATGAGCAGTAATCCAGATATATAACTGCAGAGTAAAAAGTAAAACATTTTAGTGTAGTGTAAAGTCTACATTTTTATTTTCCATTACTAATTAATACTTATTAAATGAATGCACGATAATAACTATTGTGAATGAACAAATGTATTAGGAAGTAACCGCAGTGTAAAATATGCTATTAAGCGTATTTTTTTTATATATATTTTTTTTAATAATAATGAATTAATTAATTACTAAAATACTTTACCTATTTGTAATTAATATATCCAGTGATCAATAACCTGAAGAGCTAACAATCAGTTTTGATTTTCCTGCAGCTTACAGTGTACATTTGGACTGTTGGTGACCCGAGGTGTAAGTGTCAGCAATGTGCGCAGTGCACGAGGGGAAACCGCTTGTATAGTCGTGTAGCCTCGTTTTCATTTTTTCCGGACGCCATTTTTTTTGTCGCTTAGCCGATTTACAAGTGCCAACTGGGGAAGACGTTACAGATATCACATATATAGTTGTGAGCAGGCGGGCTTGCGAAGCGAGGGCCAGAGTTGCTGGCAAGGAGCGCCGAAGGCTCCCACGTCGGCTGCAATGAGCCGCAGGCGGGACTTACACCATCAAATTTACGGACTTACCATCCAAAAATACAGGACTTAGAAAAAAAAACATTACGAGCTCACAAAAATACGACCTTAACGCCCGAACCGCACGCACTTAAAAACATTAAAAACACAATAAATACACACAACAAACACATAAAAAGCTTACCCACAGCAAGGCGGGCACCGAGGACCTCTGCAAGTGAAGTTACACCTCCATTTAAGTCCAAATTCATGAGTTTAGACACCCGAAAATCACCTAAGTGAGAGAAAAAATGGCCCTTGAAAAAAAGAAAACGAGGCTACAGGACCCTAAACACGCAAAACACATACAGATTTTCCTAAAAAGCCGTTCGAGGTAAAGATACACTATTAACAAGGACGCTAAATCATCCACACCCGCGTACCACATACACATTCCCCGCCATTTTACAACACTAACTTACACAATGCGGAAGTACCCAGCTACCCTAACGGCTTCCCCTCGCGCGCGCAGCCTATTTACACTACACACTGCACACATTGCTGACACTTACACAGCAGCTCCACAGCACTGAAAACCTAAATTGTATGCTGCAGGAACATGAAAACAGATCGTCAGCTCTTCAGCACAATGCTTCCTGCATATATTACTTACAAATAGGTAAAGTATATTCATTTAGTAATTATTTCATTAGCATACAAAAATACATATACACAAAAAAAACATTATCACATTAAACATAAAAGCCATTCACTGCGCGCCTCACAACCAGCGCCAACGCTGCTCATAGCATACAAAGCCTTGCAATAAGCGCAAAAAACACATCACCGCCGACCAAAGAATAACAGCAAAAGCGCCTATCAGAAAAAAAATACAACCAACAGCCTCGCAATGAGCGCCGAAGGATCTCCGACCGCAAACACTAAACACTGGAATCAGTTACATACAATTTACTGATGATGTCATTAATGGGCTTCAAGGGGGGGGGGTCTCTTTTCATACTTTTTGAGCGGTGCAAATCCAACATACGCAGAGCGGAAACGCCACATCTGTGGGACACACACAAAGGGGTTCACTTTGGGAGAAAAACAAAAACAAATATGAAATATTTAATAATCATATTTTGATGTTACCAACAGATAAGGAAACGAAACTGAGGTTATTATATCTAATAATAGCAAGCCTGGGAGTACTGGGAGTAATAATACTGCAGCAGGAGGTCAGGACTAATGTCACCTATAGACCCCCAGTCAGATAAAGGTCAGTACTAATGTCACTCTATAGACACCCAGTCAGATAAAGGTCAGTACTAATGTCCCTCTATAGACACCCAGTCAGATAAAGGTCATTACTAATGTCCCTCTATAGACACCCAGTCAGATAAAGGTCATTACTAATGTCCCTCTATAGACACCCAGTTAGATAAAGGTCAGTACTAAAGTCACTCTATAGACACCCAGTCAGATAAAGGTCAGTACTAATGTCACCTATAGACCCCCAGTCATGTAAGGTGTAACCCTTACACTACCTGATCGATACAACATCATACCTGATGTTTTAAAGCATGTTATTCCAAACAATTTAGGAATGTTAGGTAATTTATGCCCTTTATGGCTTAAAACCAGACTCTGTATCAACTATGTAATTTTCCGTGGGAGTTTTGCCATGGATCCCCCTCCGGCATGCCACAGTTCAGTTGTTAGACCCCTTGAAACAACTTTCCCATCACTATTGTGGCCAGAAAGAGTCCCTGTGGGTTTTAAAATTCGCCTGCCCATTGAAGTCTATGGCGGTTCGCCGATGTTCGCCGGTTCGCAAACATTTGCGGAGGTTCGCGTTCGCGGTTCGCGAACCGAAAATTTTAGGTTCGCGACATCACTAATTGTGAACACAATATTTTAATGATTCTATCATATACATCTGAACCCATCATGTCTTCTTTCTGATTCTATTGTGTACATCTGAACCCATCCTGTCTTTTGGCTGATTCTATCCTGTACATCTGAACCCATCATGTCTTATGGCTGATTCTACTATGTACATCTGAACCCTCCTGTCTTCTGGCTCATTGTATTGTGTACATCTGTACCCGTCCTGTATTCTCTTGTTTGAATCTGAATACATCCTGGCTTTTGGCTTAATCTATCACATACAGCTAAACCCATCCTGTCTTCTGTCTGATTATACACTGAAATCTGAAGCCATCAGGTCTGGCTAACTCTGTTGTGGGCAACTGAGCCTATCCTGTTTTCTGCCTTATTCTGTCCTGTTCATCTGAGCCCATTTTGTCTTCTACCTTATTATTTTATGTATATCTGAACCCATCCTGTCTACTGGCTGATTCTGTTCTATACATCTGAACCCATCCTGTCTACTGGCTGATTTTGTTCTATACATCTGAACCCATCCTGTCTACTGGCTGATTCTGCTCTATATATCTGAACCCATCCTGTCTACTGGCTGATTCTGTTCTATACATCTGAACCCATCCTGTCTTCTGGCTGATTCTATACTGTACATCTGATCTCACCTGGTCCACTGAGTCATTCTGTTGTGTACAACTAAAACCATCCTGCCTTCTTGCTGATTATATAGTGTACATGTGAACCCATCCTCTATCCATTCTATCATGCACATCTGAACTCAAACTGTCATCTGGCCAATTCTACTGTGTCCATCTGAACCCATACTATATTTTAGCTGATTCTATCATGTACATCTGAACCCATACTATATTTTAGCTGATTCTATCATGTACATCTGAACCCATACTATATTTTAGCTGATTCTATCATGTACATCTGAACCCATGCTGTCTTCTGGCTCATTTTATCTTGTACGTCTGAACCCATCCTCTCTTCTGGCTAATTCTATTGTGTACACCTGAACCCATTCTGCCGTGTACATCTGAACTCAACCTGTCCTTACATGATTCTATCCTGTACATTCATTATAGTATTGCCACAGTACAAACACCTAGCCTAAAGGTGCCCTCCAATTGCCACCAGAAAGGATCCTCTCAGCGTAATCAGCCTAAGGAGCAGATAGATATAGCCACTGAATCAGGTAGCTTGCTTCACTCTTGTGGTGAAACAATTGTTAGGCTTTATTTTGAAAAGGGGGTGTACTTATTTAGTCTGTTGGTCTATATCCAGTTTGTTAGGCTCCCTAGCAGAGCATCTGGAATTTAGGAATCATATCTATGATGTTATGGCCTGCAAACGGGCTAATGTGAGAACACACACTTTGGAGTATTATAGATGTACATATTTGTATAGTATTTTTATAAATTTTTCAGGATTGTTCCTTCATTCACTGGTCCTTTCAGTGATGTTAATCATTATGTATAGTGGTCTTTAGCCAGATTTAGGGTGTCAGCTAGTGTGCCTTCCAAGTAGAACTGACAAAGGTCATAGGACTGATCTTCACTCTATTGTGTGTGTGTGCCATTTGGCCAAGAGGCCCATATATGTGAACTATAAATGACCTATATTTCTACTGATTGTATCTTACAAATTACAGGAACTAACTGTTTTATATTGTGATGTGATTTAATAAAAAATGATTTTAACAGTTCATTGTAGGCACTCACCACTTTACAATCCCAGAGACACCTACCTCCCAATGTAAAGTCAATGGGAGAAAATGGAGAGGACATAGCTTTTTCAGCAGACGACAAGCTGATCATCACAATCATGTTCTAAGAGTATATATTCTTTCTAGTTCTATTGTAAAATGTCTGCCATTATATCATATCACATACTAAATGAGCAGTTTCAAAAACCTAGTAGAGCATCTAATTCAAACCCAGGCTAAATTTGCATAAAATTCATAATTCATTCCGGCAAATCAGGAGGAAGAACCGTCAGCTGAAACATTCAAACTTTGGGATTCCTGTTTGAGCTGTAAAGCAGCATGAGATATGTAGTGTGACACTGTGTTAGAAGGTGCTGTGTAATTTCATATAAAAGAGTCTCTGTGCAGCACATTCACACTTGATTAACACCCCTGCAGGATGTCCATTACCTGCATCAACTACTGCTGATGATGTTATTTTCCTCCCTTTCTCTGTTTGGCCAGCGAGTCACATACCAGCACTTTGTTGCTCACATCTGTTCTCTCCTATTGGCTGAGGAAGAAACAGCAGATGAATAATGGATTAAAATTGGCCCCCAAATGCTCCTTCCAGATTGGTGCCTTCAACATAATGACTAGAGGGATTTTTAGATATTAATAAAAATAAGATATTTTATAAAATGTGCTGCATAAGGATTGCAGAAATGTATTAACCCAGGAAACGTAGATTTGCCTTTAAGTATTACACATTCAAACTTATTTCATCCAACAAATGTAACCACATATTTTACTTAATTAAATCTTATGTTTTAGCTCCTTCTGTTCTGTACATTAGCATATATCCATGTACATCTCAGATGGACACACAAAACCATTTCTGTCTTTCTTATTATATTTAATTCAATTGCATATACAGTACTTGAACCAATTTATCTTCCATATCCATTATCATCTGTTCCTGTGGTATATAGTCTATATTTCTTGGCTAACAGAAAAGTAATGGATAACTGTAAGGTTTTTACAATGTTTAGGAGTCTACTAATAGGCTTGGCCCAAAACTACACCGCTAAATAGTTTGAGGTTTTAAATCAGAGAGGAAAATACACAAACCGTGGCCCCTATTAAATTGCTACAATTTTAGAAATTGTAGCACGTAAAGGAGCCCACAAGAGTTACTACTATTAAATTGGCCTCTTTCAGCTATCCATCCCAGCTAAGCCTTTGATCTGTCAAGCCCGTAAATATTACCATCGCAAATCACTATTAAATTGCTATGAATCCCCAAGGAGGCACTAGCGTTCAAACCCGTAAACGGCAAATATTACCCGCAAAGGGTTTACAGACAAGTTCTTAATACTGTAAAAGACAATATAAACACACCACTGGACTGTAAAAGATGGGAAAAGCAATGATAGGCATTACAATTACTTGCACAACAATCCCCAAATAAAGAATAGGCATTTAAAAAAAAAAAAATGTCATCATATGTTGGAATGGTCATGCATATGCCAATATGAAAAGCCATGCTGCAACATACATAAAGTAATGTGGTCTAATGCTCTAATGTGGACCCTGAAATCTAAATATAATTGCATATACATCTTGCTCATCACATCTACTTTGGGAAAACAAATAGTGGCCAAATTACACCGCCACATCACATATATCAAGTACTGTTGTCAAGTCCTTCAGTTGTATCCGACTCTCTGTGACCCCATGGACTGCAGAACATTTAGCTAGGTCTCTGCCAGTGCTATTCCACAAGATTTGCATGCAATCATACTCGGTGGGTTGCCAGTTCCTTCTCCAGTGGGCTGTGAATTGTTTGACCTCTCTGCTATGACTTGCCCACCTAGAGTGACCCTACATGGTATAGCTAACAGCTTCAATGAATTACACAAGCCCCTTAACTACCCCAAGACAAAAACCAAGAATGGGAACAGGGGAACATACACCCCACTAATCTACTCTAACCCATCAGGAAGGGCCGCAAACACACATGGAGACTGTGCAGAGGCACGTGGAGTAACAGCCAACTTACCTCCATCAGGGATTATCTCCGCTATTCCCATCCTGGAAAGTCTCACGCCATTGCTGGTGGCCAAGTGCCAAGATGTATACTCATTATCATCTGCTGACATTCCATTAAGTGTCAATTCACATTATCACTTGTCATATTCCTATCAGGCCTTCAGGGGAATGTTGATACTCCACAGTATTACCAATTGGACTTTGCATGAGTATTAACCTTTTATTATTATATATGATATATATTATTATATGATATCTTACGATATTATTACTATTAATATTATTATTATTATTGTTATCATATCTATTAACCTATCGCATAGTAACTAGAGCTCATTAGTTTACTGATACACAAATATGATGTATGTGGATGTCCCAAAACCCCAACCATTGAAAACACACTGACACAGTGAGAACAGTATAACAAAGCTTTATTTCAGACACAGAGCACAATCAGAAATGGACAAGACTGTGCATTAATATCATGGGTGGGGATGTGGTTGGATCCCAGAAGGGCAAGAGGTTGTTTTCATGAAAAGGGGGATACCTGAAGGGTTAAATGTTAGACAGCATAATAAGGACAATGCATAGCATCTACTAGGGTCACATGTGGTCAGGACACCACAGTAACCATAACCGGATGAGAAATTGGAACATCATCGCACTCCATTTTATAAAAATAACCTATAATGCTCATAGTGCTTCCATATGGTCTCCATCTGCTATATTATACAGGTGCAATAAATCATGTGATAACCATAGTGATTCTGTCCTGTACAATCAGCGTTCCCAGAATATGTTGAGGATGTGCAATAAGGCATGCTTCACTGTGACCACAATCTTTAAGCAAAGAGTACTATCACTATGTACATGGCATTGTTGTGCCATGCTGATATCACATCTCACTGGTATATGGGTGGTACCAATGCCAGACATATTAGACTGTTCACATTACTCCTAAACACATACACATTTAACCTAATGTCAAAGGGAATAAGCCATTTTATTTGTGGATGACATGAAATACATGAATCTGCTTTCATAATGTTAACGGGATGACATTTAACAAAAACTCATGTATAACTACTGGTACTGTGCAACTCTACAGTCGAGACTCTATTCAATGTAATTGAAACTCACACCAGTCATGTTCATTAGTAAAGTTATATGTAGTCATATATTGCATTTCAGATCTAATTGCAGTGGTAAATGACACTGATCATTCATATCTCTCCATCCTTCAGTTGTTCTTCCTCACCTCAGAATGGAGTGATCTGTTGCTCGCAAGGAGGGAGTTTGTGATCTGAACCTGCCCTCATATCAATTTGAGCTTCTCAGTCGTTTGGTTGTTCTGTCTCATGTCCTCCCTGTTAAATCGGGCCATGATTTCCCTCAAAGTCATGGGTGGTGGTGTTGACGGCATTGGGGCCGATGTTGATGGCATTGGGGCCGATGTTGACGGCATTTGGGCCGGAGGTGATGGCAGAAGGTTCTGAGGTGACGGTTGTCCCTATAAGGGTCCTCTGTCCAGTCAGAGATGTCATTTGCCCCATTATGCACCACCGATGGAGGAAGGAAAGAGATTGATGGCGCCCATAGCCAAAGCCAGTAACACTACCTAAGCCAGTAACACTACCTAAGCCAGTAACACTTTTTACCTAAGCCAGTAACACTTTTTACTGAAGCCAGTAACACTTTACCTAAGCCAGTAACACTTAGCCGAAGCCCGTAACTCGCAAGACTGCCAAATATAAACAATAATTTACAAAATAAGTTAAAAATCTCACACACAACTTTGACCCATAATTGCCGTTTTCAGGAGATAGAAAAGAATGGCCACCAAAAAAAATAAATAAATTCTTAAACAGGATGAAAACGAGGCCGAAGGCAGTAATTCTTAGCCATAGCCAGTAACTCTTAGCCGAAGCCAGTAACTATTAACCTAAGCCAGTAACACTTAAGCCAAGCCAGTAACATTTAACCCAAGCCAGTAACACTTAGCCGAACAATGCAGGCACACAGGACCTCGCAATGAGTGCCGTAGGTTCTCATTGCAAAGCAATAAACTTGCGGGTTAGATGACACCTGCAATGACCGGTAAGGCCTGTAAAGTAGACTGGGGAAGAGGCTCGCAATGAGAGGGGAGAGGCTCAAAATTATGCACCAAAAGCGCTCAAGGAGAACCACGCAATGACCGCCGAAGTTGCCAGGCTTAACTTTTTTTTTGCCATAATTTTTGCCAGGCCCAAAAACTGTTTGTACCAGGACACTCCAATCTCGAGCTCCGCCACTGCGTGGATCAGAAAAGCTGAATAGAAACTTCAAAGTAAGGTTACTGTATACATTTCGCCAAAACTTCCCGGTGCTTCACACCAAATAAACTTAGACTTAACAACAACTCATGTCCCTGTATAGACCTTATAGGAAATTGGGCAAGGGAAAGACAGAATAATTATTTTGTGAACTTGCTATTGGGAGAAGGAATTAGTTGACTGTACCATTGCGAATAATTTGGTAAGGGAGAAGTGCATTACTATGACACAGCACACCCTAGAAATATTTCCTAATTCTCATTTAAGGTCTCTACAGAGACATGAGACTTTGTAAACTCTAAACTGGTAGAGCATATAGTAGGTTGGTGTGATTCCATTAAAGGTTAAGCTTTTCCCTACTAGTGATAGGTCCCTAACTGATTTAGGTTATTAATAGTGTGTTTTTTCTCTAAGATGCGTTGTTATTAAGAAAAAATCATTTTTGATAAACTACTTATCATTTTTAGGTAAGATATAAAGTATGCATTAATTGGAACCTCAGCGGTATCCCACTAATCACATATATAGTTGTGAGCGTACGGGCTGTTGCTCACGCTTGCGGGCTCGCATAGCGAGCCCGCGGCCCTCGCTGCCCTTGCCCTTGCCCGCAGCCCTCGCTGCCCTTGCCCTTGCCCGGGGGGTGCAGGCAAGGGCCTCAGTTGCTGGGATGGAGCGCCGAAGGCGCTCCATCCCAGCAACTGAGGCCGTTGCTCACGCTTGCGGGCTGCGGGCAAGGGCCTCAGTTGCTGGGATTGAGGCTACTGCACTCTAACCACGAAAAACACACCGCTAAGACGCATACCACACATTACGACATCACAAAAATCGGACGCAACCCGCGGACAGGAAAAAAGCAAAAACACAATAAATACACACAGCACATACACAGCAAGAGGAAGCATCCAGGACTTCAAAAAAACTACTTACACCTTCACTTAACTAAAAATCAAAGAGTTTAGACACCCCAAAATTCTCTAAGCGAGAGAAAAAATGGCGGACGAACAAAACGAAAACGAGGCTACAGCACTATAACCACGAAAAACACTTACGGATAATCCGCTAAGACGCATACCACACATTACCCGCCATTTTACGCTAATGTGGAAGTACACAACTAATATAACTGTTTCGGCTCGCGCACGCACACTATTACACTGCACACCTTCATCACACTCACACAGCACCTCCACACCACTAATGCTGCAGCAACATCAAACAAGGTTCACAGCTCTTCAACACAATGCTTCAAAATAGGTAAAGTATATTCATTTATTAATTTGTGTTACATATTTCAGTAGTACACACAAAACAACATTAGCTACCTTATAATTCCATATGTATATTAATAACTAAACAACTTTCCAAACATACACATCTCATTGCCGTCATTTTTTGTGTTGTAATCGTTTTATACAGCACTATATATATATATATATATATATATATATATATATATATATATATATATATATATATATATATATAGAGAGAGAGAGAGAGAGAGAGAGAGAGAGAGAGGGAGAGGGAGTGTAATAATAATAATCCTGATGTTTTTTGCGTCTGTCATTTATTTTCATAACATCCCTCCCAACGCCCTACTCTTTGTACCACAGAGCTCCTCTGCTGGGAATCTGTCCTCTCATCAGGGGTCATACGCCCACTCATTACATTTGCTCTGTACTACTTTTTTTGTACAGTCAAAATCCCAGAAGGAAATAGTTTGGATTAAAAGCTGCCATTGGGAAATCTTCATGTACGGTCCTTTGATGACTCGTTGTCTGACACTTTGATGCTTGGTATAGAGGGGGGTTTAAATAGAAAGCAAGAAATATGTAAACCCGCAGAGTGAACATCTGATCCAAAAACCGTGATCTATTTAGTACCTAAATTGACATATATTATTTTCTCATATACCTCTGTAAAAGGGGGCTGAATGGATATTATGGTAATGGTAATCTTTTCTTCTATTACTAGATTTGCAGCCACATTAAACTCCAAGGGCCTCATTCTATTATCGGCCGTAAATCGGCCGTAAGGCTGCTATTCCTTGCGGGGGTTCAGTTAACTCGCGATCCTATTATACGGCCCCGCAAGGATCTCCTCTTACGGCCGGCCGCATATCTTGGAACCGGCCGTAAGCTCTGAAATCTAAAAACTCAAAAATAAATTCAAGCCTGCACTGTACAGCTCTGTAAATGCTAGGGATCATATTGGGGGACATGAGGATTAAAAGGAACCCACTCTCAAGCTTGCACATCTGCCCAAACCCGAGTTCAAATTAACTGTTTATTTTCCGGCTGCGGCGTGGGCGTGTCTGAGGTGCTCCAAGCACTCTGGACTTTTTACATGGATATTTTACGGATATTAAAAATAAAATATTTTACGGATTTGAGTACAGGATAATTATGTGCTATTTTTTCTAACACCTAAAATCCCTTTATAGTCTTCTAAAAGTGCAGGATGGCTTTATTTGAGCTATTTTATGTGCTTAATTGGTGCTAGCGAGACCTCTTTCCTGCAAGTAAGCAGCGGCTCGTTTTTAGCCTTGCAGAGAGGTTTCCCGGAGGAATTGAATTGCAAAACTCTTGCGGCCGTTTAAGATCAAAGGATTTCCTCCGGCGCGAGCGGCCGCAAGAGATAGCAAGGCACCGGCCGCAAGCCTGCCGGAGCCTCCGGCCGTAAGGGAATAGAATAGCCGAATAGCTTGCGGTCGGTCCTTGCGGCCCCGCAACGGCTGCGGCCGCTAATAGAATGAGGCCCCAAGCCTGTAAGTGCAATGTGAGAACTGCAACGGCTGCAGGCTCGAAATTTGGCAGAGTTACAGAGATAATAAATGCGAACAGGGCGCAAGTTACGGGTTTAAGACACAAACCCGTAAACCATTTGTCGAATGTTGGATCCACGGCTGTGACCGTGATCAATTAGTCAAAATTGTTGTTACGAGTTTAGATGGAGCCAATGGCAACAGAGATCATCATAAATACGTCACTGAAAAATGGAAGTTGAATTTCAAAGTCTTACGGGCTTCGATCGTATGCACGTTCCAGAAATAATGCAATATTGATAAAACCGTAAATATGATATTCTATTCCATGCAAGTTCCATTATATGTATTAACACACTGATTGCTGGGATCGATATAACATGGAAATTAAACTGAAAATAAAGTATATTATATTGCAGATTTGCGAGTTTGAGAATGTTGTGCTATTAATTTTAATACCTAACATCACTTTACCTTTAATTATAAGTACAGTAGTGTGTGTATATTTGCATTTACAATGCAAATATGCTACGCCAGAGAATTTGTTGCAATTTAATAGCAAAATTGGAACGTAGCAGTTATGGGCTTGACAGATCAAAGGATTTGAGGGCGCACAGGTCGAAATCTCACGCAGGGTTTTCTCGCTCTTCACCTGCAGATCGTCAGCGAGTTGCTTTACGGGGCCAATTTAATAGCCGTAATCTTGCAGGTTACATTACGAGCTACGGTTTTCAACGTTGAGGGAATATAATAGGGCTTTTGGAGATGTACTTTGGCCCATATTTGCTTGGGTTGGTAAAGGAAGTGGGCTTTTGGGAAGGTAAGGGTTTTTTTTTTTTTGTGTTCTCCCATTATCCACTAGTAAGTTTATAGTTAGGACATACAGAGCAAATGGGTGCTCACCATGAGCAATGTGGTCTACCCTTCAGATTCTGTGCAATACATTATTAAATCATTACTACATTTTAACATAAGTATACATATATTGTGTTGTTTAATTAAATGATCTAACAATATACTTCTAAAACAATTTACTCTCTTATGTTAATTTATTTTTACTACTTGATTTTATGTTTTGTTATATTTTTATCTATATTAAGGATTTTATTAATATTGTTGCTTTTTTCATACAATTATGGCATTGTGGCAATTAATAAAGGTTAAAATTAGTTTTAGAAATTGTGCTTTTCTCTATATATATTTCTCTATATTGGGGTGCCAATAGTCATAGTTCACTCCCTTATGTACAGCGCTACGGAATATGTCGACGCACTATAAATGAACTATAATAATAAATAATAATAACATAGGTGCCAAGATCATTTGGTTGACATTGTAAGATGTTCTTACTGCTTACTGGTAAACAGGAATGAACAATTATGTGCAACATTATGACCCTACCTTTTTCTCTGTTATTAAACACCATGACAGATTTTTGTAGCACTTATAAATAGTCAATTTATAATATGAGACATGTTAATCATCACTTGTCTGGATAAAATTGTAAATTGTATTCCATGGTCATCCTTCAATAAGTCAGCAGTGGAAAATTCCAGAGATTGTATCTCAAATCCACAAACATCCTTCTTCAAGTGCATTGATTTCCTGGTGAGACCTGATTAATGTGTGAGATTCACAGTGTACCAATATCTACATTTTACAGTGACTTACAAACTACCGACAAGCCACAAGGTGGTAGCATTGTCTTCAACATTAGGTCAATGGTCTCATGTAGGATGAACCTTCTCAGAGTTATGGAGGAAGAATGAATGCTGCATATATACTGAGGGGCTTTGCCATACTATGGGACTTTATCTGCACTTTTCAATCTTATTATTAATATTAGCATTTATTTGTAACGTGCTAACATATTCCGTAGAGCTACACATAAGTTAAGTTACAGGCAATGACAAGTTCTTATTCAAAATTAATCTTATTCAAAACTTGCAAAGGAATGTGAGGTACATCTAAAGCTGTGGTCCCCAAAATGTATTTTCTAAGGACTACTTGATAGTTGCTGAGGGCCTATAATGACAACTTAATTATTTTTCTGACCATTTTTTTAATCCATTATGTGTGTTATACTGGAATAATAAACAATATTATGCTTACATTTCTTTCTACTTATTATGTTTTATACATTTTTGGGAATTTCAGTTGTGCCTTATTCAGACTTTTTTATTTTTAAACACAATTGGCATTTTACTTTGGTGCACGGCAGTGAAACAGGATCATATTTCCAACAATGTTGTGTACCAATAATTGTTGAAAAGTGTAAAAGGGAAACCAATACAGGCACCAACGTGGTTAGAGCTTCTGGGCACTCTCCCAAGCATGGGAAAATAGAATTTGTGAATTAAAATAGAAACAATATTTAGGCTGATTGCAACATATGATACCAATCACTGGAATACATTGCAGGGGAATTTTGGATAAACTTCATAATGTGAGGCAAACACCTTTAAATCCATCTCACCAGTGGCGGCTGGTGACTTTTCAAGTTGGAGGGGCGACAGGGCGAAACATAGCCACTCCCCCTTTTTCAAACCACACCCATTTTTATAACTCCTCCCCCTGACGTCATAATGACCTTTATAAGCCCCGCCCAATGACCTTATGCTTGTAAAGCCCATTGAAATACATGATCTGCAATGCAGAAATGTCAAGAAGTAAAGTAACAATGTGTTAAATTCATTGGTATACAATATAGATTGAAAAAACTCATGTGACAAGACTACAGCAATATCATAATTGCACCTATACGTATTAACAGAAAAATTAAAGGAGTGACACCTACCATTAGTCGGCTCTTCTTCTCAGGGTATTCATGTTCATTAAGTTGACCAATGAGTAGAAACAAATCTGCAGCCACATAGGGTTTGCACCTGGGGTTGAAAGAAAACAAGCAAATCAATCAGACCATTCAAGAACAAAACCATACTTTCAAAACCTTAAAAGACCAAGTGGAACCATATAGGCCCCAAACATACCTTAGAAGACCAAGTGTGACTATATAGGCCCCAAACATACCTTAGAAGACCAAGTGTGACTATATAGGCCCCAAACATACCTTAGAAGACCAAGTGTGATTATATAGGCCCCAAACATACCTTAGAAGACCAAGTGGGACTATAGGCCCCAAACATACCTTAGAAGACCAAGTGTGACTATATAGGCCCCAAACATACCTTAGAAGACCAAGTGTGACTATATAGGCCCCAAACATACCTTAGAAGACCAAGTGTGACTATCTAAGCCCCAAACATACCTTAGAAGACCAAGTGTGACCATAGGCCCCAAACATACCTTAGAAGACCAAGTGGAACTATATAGGCCCCAAACATACCTTAGAAGACCAAGTGTGGCCATATAGGCCTCAAACATACCTTAGAAGACCAAGTGTGACCATAGGCCCCAAACATACCTTAGAAGACCAAGTGGGACCATATAGGCCTCAAACATACCTTAGAAGACCAATCAGCACTGCATAGGCCCAAACCAGTGAATCTTGGGATTCAAGAAAACAACAACATTTCACTTCTGTTTAGACCACACAATAATCAATGTCAAACAAACACGTTGAATTAGCATATGGATAACCATATGAGCAGTAACGCCACGCCAAGGCTTCAACAATTGTTACTGACCATTCACACACCTTTCATAGCTCCTTCAATATGCACACCCACACACCATTCATACTTTACTTACCACTAGTTATTTTTGGTAGTGAGGTGGTGCCATTTCTGAGAACTTTACGTACCCTTGAAGGTGCCTCCAATTCCTTCAAACCAATGCATTTAACCGCTACAGGGCCATGGTGCTTTTTAATTACTTTTTTGATCCTCTTCAATGTGGAGAAGCATCTTTCTGGTTCTTTAGTAGTCTTCGTTGTTGTAAGCAGGATTCCTTATAGCTTCACTCACTCTGTTAAATTATGTAGATTAAATTGATGCTAAAGTTGCTGCAGAGCAACAGCACTTGTACAGACATGGAATTCTTGCTTCCTGTACACAAGTGACAGCTACCCTTGGAAGTGCCTCCAATTCCTTCAAACCACGCCAAGGCTTCAACAATTGTTACTGACCATGCACACACCTTTCATAGCTCCTTCCATATGCACACCCACACACCGTTCATACTTTACTTACCACTAGTTATGTTTGGTAGTGTGAGGTGGTGCTGCTTAACGCAGTTTATCTTTGCACACCTTGGGGGTATGCATTCTTCTTTGCTTCAATCACTTGTATTTTAATTTTGCACGGCGATCTTTCAAAGAACAAAACTTCTCAATGGTTTTTTCATTGAAGTGTGGGATCTCGGAAATCAGTTGCTTTTCCATTGAGAGCATCGCCAATGCATTCAACCGCTCCAGGGACATGGTGCTTCTTAAAAAGGTTTTTATCCTCTTCAATGTTGAGAAGCATCTTTCTGATTCTGCAGTAGTCATTGGTGTTGTAATCAGGATTCTTAATAATTTTACTGTCTCTGTGAAATCATTCTGCAGATTAAATTGATGGAAAAGTTTGTGCAGAGCAACAGCACTTGTACAAGTATGAAACTCTGTCTTCCCATACAGAAGTGACAGCTCAGTGCGTAATTGTTCCTTCTTCAGTATTGGATATGCTTGCACGGTGTCTTCCAGAGCTTGGGTTGGAAAGCAAGTGCCATGGGTTTTATACAAGTCACTTTGAACAAGTTTGGCACTGACTAGGTGATTTGAAAATGAAAAACGTTCTTTTGCATGAACCACCACTATGTCACATACCTCTCTTGAAAGTTGTCTCAAGGTTGAGATCTCCGCACTCCGTCTGTTGACTGTTAGATCGCTTGGCAAACTTGCTTCTATCTCTTCCACAGAATTACGGATTTTCTGGATGCTGGCGACAAAGTCTTCTGTGACTTTTTTGATATAAACAGTATCCGTGTCTCGCTTCTGAAGCTGACTATAGAGGATGTCTACATGTGGCATTATTAAATGAAATAATTTAAGGAAGTAAAGGAACTCCCTGTCTTCCAGCATTCCAATGAAACCTGCGGCTTCCCGTATAGATGTTGGATCAAAGTTTAGACATGCTTCAATTGTCTGGAAACACTCAAGTAGCGCATCTCTGTTCTCGTAGATCACGTTCACGGTCCTAACGTTGAAGTTCCATCGTGTCGGTGCACCTCTTGGAAGTCTTCGACCAACTACCTCATCCAGAACTCCAGTCCTTTTTGGAGAGCGTGAAAAAAAAGATGGTATGCCGCCTATGTTTGAAAAAAAAACTCTAACTCTTCCAATCCTTGAAACTGCTTTCTCCATTATTAGGTTCAGTTGGTGAGCATAGCAATGGACGTAGTGTGCGTTCGGGTACACGTCTTTTATTTTTCTTTGAACTCCTCCTTGATCTCCACGCATCACACTGGCACCATCATAGCTTTGAGCTATGAGTTTCTTCTTGTCTTCTGGCTCTGGGAGAACAGTATTCAGTGTTTCCAGCACAACAGCAGCAATGGAGTCTGCATCCGTTGATTTCATTTCCGTGAAGCCATCAAATCTTTCCACCACTTGATGCTTCTTGTCAATGTAGCGATAGACTACAACGCACTGTGTCCTAGCGGAAATATCGGTTGTTTCATCCGCTTGGATTGCCACAAACTGGGCTTCCTTAAGCTCTTGGTGAATCACTTCCTTTATAACTTCATGCATGCAGTCCAGTAGCTCATTCTGCACGGTTTTGGAAGTCCCCCTAAACACAGTTGCAGTCTTCAAATGCTGTTCCATTGCACTATCGATACTGCCAACCAAATCCACCAGGCCTCTAAACACTCCTGGATTTAGCGATGTTTCACTCTCGTCGTGTCCTCTTAATGCCAGTTCAAAGGCGCCACAAAAGCGAACACAATCAATTATCTTCGAAAGGATGTACCGGTTCTTAGCCACTTCTTCGTTGTGTTTTTGAATGCTGACTTGGTATCCTTGGTCCAGTTGAACAGCAATGTTCGCCTGTCCAAGCATCTCAAACTTGATCCTGTTATCCAAGTGAGCTTTAGAACTTTTGTGTTTTGCCAATTTGTCAGCTAGATGTTTGACGTCAGTCACTCCAGTTTTGGTCCAAGCAGCGTCACCACCAAATAGGATGCATGGGAAACAATATAAGGACTTCCTAGAAACGCTTCCAGAAAGCCAGTCGTTCTTCTTGTACCATTCAGTATTGAAATTACGGACATATTGCTTCCCTCTATCTCTTGCGATTTGCTGCAGATTTATCTCTGGTTGGTCAGCTCCTAACCGTTTTACTTCCACCTTCTCCTCATAGGTTAGGGTGGCGAAAGGCTTCACAAGTAGAGAGTCAATAGTATTCATTTCTGATATTGATACCAATAAAAGAAAGAGATCACGGTATATTAATTTATATTATGTCACAAAATTACTTAAAAATAACAGTGTGTTGATTTCATTGGTATACATTACAGATTGCAAACCCTCATGTGACAAGACTACATCACCATCAAATTTGCACCTATACACATGGACAGAAAATTAAAGGCAATGATACTCACCAACAGTTGACGCTCCTTCTCGGGGTATTCACGTCCAGTAAGTCAACCAACGAGTCCAAACAAATCTGCTTTCACAGATAGTTTGCACCTGGGGGGTGATAGAAAACAACAACAAAAACATTAGAAATCTCAAGACCCAAACCGTAACTTTTAAAACCTTAAAAGTCCAAGTGTGACCATATACTCACCAACAGTTGACGCTCCTTCTCGGGGTATTCACGTCCAGTAAGTCAACCAACGAGTCCAAAGAAATCTGATTCCACAGATAGTTTGCACCTGGGAAGTTATAGAAAACAAAAAAAAAAAACATTAGAACGTTTAAGACCCAAACTGTAACGTTTAAAACCTTAAAAGAGCAAGTGTGACCATATAGGCCCCAACCGCACCTTAAAAACCCTAAATAACAAATTGGGACCATATAGGCCCCAACCGTACCTTAAAAACCCTAAATAACAAATTGGGACCATATAGGCCCCAACCGCACCTTAAAAACCCTAAATAACAAATTGGGACCATATAGGCCCCAACCGTACCTTAAAAACCCTAAATAACAAATTGGGACCATATAGGCCCCAACCGCACCTTAAAAACCCTAAATAACAAATTGGGACCATATAGGCCCCAACCGTACCTTAAAAACCCTAAATAACAAATTGGGACCATATAGGCCCCAACCGCACCTTAAAAACCCTAAATAACAAATTGGGACCATATAGGCCCCAACCGCACCTTAAAAACCCTAAATAACAAATTGGGACCATATAGGCCCCAACCGTACCTTAAAAACCCTAAATAACAAATTGGGACCATATAGGCCCCAACCGCACCTTAAAAACCCTAAATAACAAATTGGGACCATATAGGCCCCAACCGTACCTTAAAAACCCTAAATAACAAATTGGGACCATATAGGCCCCAACCGTACCTTAAAAACCTTAAATAACATATAGGCCCAAAAAAAAAATATATATATATATATAAATATATATATATATATATATATATATATATATATATATATATATATATATATATATATATATAAAAATTGATATCAATATATCACAATAAATAAATATATATATATATATATATCAAATTGTTATATATATATATATATATATATATATATATATATATATATATATTTATTTATTGTGATATTTTGATATTAATTTATATATATATATATATATATATATATATATATATATAAAAAATTACACATAAATATACATAAACATATACATACAACAATATATATTAATTGATATTTATTATTTGATTAATTGATGTTCTTTATTTCATGATATATTATATTGTTCATGCATTTCTATTACACTTTATTTGTTATACATATTACAGTGCTATTTTTTGGCTATACATGTTACAGGATATTATCCTGTAACATGTATATCACATAAAATAGCCCTGTAATATGTATAATACATACAGGGTCAAACAAGTTCACACTAACCTTTTTTACCCTTACAGGCTTCCATACCTGCTTGCTGATTTGCTAATTTTTTAAAGACTCTCATTGGTTGAAATCGATGTCAATCAAAAATTTCAGCCAATCAGAGTCCTTCAAAAATTAGTATATATAGCAGACCGTGGGAAAAAAACAATTAATCGCGGGAGGGGCTCCTTGTAGGAGGAGCTCTTTTTAGTGTGTTGTTTTTTTTTTTTTAGAGCGTCGGTTTTTTTTTTTGGAGGCCTCTTTCAATGGGCCAGAATGGATGGATGGACAATGGCTTCAATCAAGATTGGATTATTTTTGATCATTGGCTTCAATCAACATGGATTATTTTATTTTTGATCATTGGCTTCAATCAACATGGATTATTTAATTTTTGATCATTGGCTTCAATCAACATGGATTATTTATTTTTCATCATGACTATATCCAGAGAGGACAGAAGGCCAACGCTGGAGGGGTCAATTTTACAGGTAAGTATGTGCTGTTGTTTATTTTATTTTTTATTAATGTTTGTTTAAAGCTGTTTATTTTTGTATACAATGTGTTGTGTTACTAACTGTACTAACAATGTGTGTATGTGCTGTTTATTTTATTTTTTATTAATGTTTGTTTAAAGCTGTTTATTTTTGTATACGATGTGTTGTGTTACTAACAATGTGTTTGCTTACTGTGTGTAAATTAATTGTAATAATGTTGTTACTGTATTTTTTTTTTCCCTTCCCTTATTTTTATTTTATCTTTAGAAGTGACATGCACATATACATGCCTGTTACTTCTAAAAATGGAATAAAAATAGGGGGGGGGGGGGGGGGTTAGGTAGTTGGTTAATGGTTCATCCAGGGTGGGGTCGGTCACGGTCAGGCGCCCATCGGTCGCCCATAGGCCACGACCAGGGGTGGCACAGGCCTCATGGGGGTGAACATCCACCCCCATGTGGCCTGGTCAACCCCGCTCACTGCCCGAATACCCGGGGTAGCATAGGCCGCATCGGGGTGGTGCCGGGGGCCCGGTGGTGATCGGGCCTCGGGCAGGGTGGCATACATGGAGGTCATCAGGGGTGGCACAGGCCTCATCAAGGGGGTGATCCGATCACCCCCATGTGGGCCTGTGCCACCCCGCTCACCACCCGACTACCCCGATCCCGTGATCGGTGTAATCCGGTGGTGGCATGATGGCATAGCTAGGCTAGCATAGGGCAGGCCTGATCGGGGGTGGCACAGGCCACATGGGGGTGATGGCTGGGGGTGGCACTGGCACCAGGCATTGTAGGCCTAGGGTCGTCGGTGGTAGTTGGTGGGTGGCTGGGTAGGTGTCACTGGCAGGCCAGGCAGGCATAGTGGGGGACTGGGGGTAACTGGTCACCCCTAACTTTTATTAGGGGCTACTAGGGGTTTTGGTTTGGCCAGGGGCAGGGGCAGGGCAGGTGCCAGGCAGAGGCAGGTGTAGACTTACTGTGTTAGGCAGGCAGAGCAGATGAGTAGATTCAGCCAGGGAGGTCTCTCAGTCTCAGCGTGACCAGGGTCAGGAAACAGAAAGGGGGAAGGGACAGGGAACTGGTGGTTTTATTGACTGTATCAGTCAATCAAAATCAAACTCGAGGCTCTATTTGCTGGCGGGCGCTCAGGGCTAACGGTCTGGGTGGGTTTAGATTGTTCTCTTAGTAACTGTACAACCTTCCATCATTGATTGGTCAATGATGGAAGACTGTCATTTATTAATTGATACATTTATGACCGCCCATGCATATCGTCACTGTGATGGTGGGCGGCATGCATTAACGGTCAGTGGGCCAGGCCAGGACTCATTGAAGAGAAGAGTCTAAAGGTTAGTGTACACAGTGTAACTATTGTAATTTGATCACACAGGGTGCAGGCAGGGGGCGATAGATAGATACACAGCATTAGTTAATGTAGCGCAAGGGTTATTTTAAAGTGACAGTGTCCCTTTTCTAACTTTAATTCATTTTAATAGTATTTAGACTTGAAATGATGATGTACACCTTATATTTATTTGTTTTTGGGTTATACTAATACATTGTTGTGTTTTTTTTATTGCAGGGTGAAGAAAATATTTGGGGGGGCGTTTGCCCTGACGCCCCAATGGACGGGCCGCCCCTGCATCTCACAGAGCCAGTTGTAATCCATACAATTTGCTATATCAATTTCAAACTCAAATTTTTTCCTCAATATTGACTGTAAGCTTTATGGGCAGGTATCTTTAAAGAGGCAATATCACCCAAACAGGAAGTTGGTTTCATATTTACCTTTGTATCATCAGACATTATAATTGTCAAACTGCGAGTTGTCATCCCGCTTAGCGCGATGTGCAGGCGCGGCTGACGCTGCACAATGTGCAGCATCAGTGGGGCATGGTGGAGGTAAGGGGAGTGCAGACATGACGCGATGGTGGGGAACGGGTGTTCCCCTTACCTCCCCCCTGATGCTCCCTCTGTCCCCATCTCGTCATGTCTGCACTCCCCTTAACTCCACCATGCCCCACTGATGCTGCACATTGTGCAGCGTCAGCCACGCCTGCGCATCACGCTAAGCAGGATGACAACTCGCAGTTTGACAATTATAATGTGTGATGATACAAAGGTAAATATGAAACCAACTTCCTAAGGGTGCAAGCACGAGCGGGAGCGCCTTCACACGAGCGGGCGCGCGGCACAAGCAGACACATGAGGGAGGAAAGGGTGAGCGACACAGGAGGGAAAGAGACACGTGGGAAGGAGAGGGGGAAAGAGACACATGAGAGGGAGAGGGGGGAAAAGACACATGGGAGGGAGAGGGGGGACACATGGGAGGGAGAGGGGGGAAGAGACACATGGGAGGGAGAGGGGGGAAGAGACACGGGGAGAGACACATGGGAGGTTGAGGGCGGAAAGAAATACAGGGGAGGGAGGGGGAAGAGACACATGGGAGGTTGAGGGAGAAAAAGACACAGGGGAGGGAGATAGGGGAAAGAGACACAGGGGAGGGAGATAGGGGAAAGAGACACAGGGGAGGAGTGAAAAGAGAGACATGGGAGGAAGAAGGAACTGAGAGACATGGGAGGGAGAGACACATAGGTGGGGGAGAGACATAGGGGAGGGAGAGGAGGGGAAAGAGAGAAACACAGAGGACTGGGGAGAGGAGGGGAAGAAGAGACACAGGGGAGGGAGAGGAGGGGGAAGGGACACAGTTGAGGGAAGGAGGGGGGAAGAGACACAGGGGAGGGAGGAGGGGGAAGAAGCACAAGGAAGGGAGACTGGGTAGAGACAGAGGGGAGGGAGGAGGGGGGGAAGAGGCACAGGGGAGTGAGGAGGGGGGAAGAGACACTGGAGGGGGGAAGAGACACAGGAGAGGGAGACTGGGGGAAGAGGCAGATGGGGGAGAGACACAGGGGAGGGAGAGAGACACAGGGGAGGGAGATTGGGGAAAGAGATACAGGGGAGGGAGAGGAAATAGTAAGGGGGGAGGCTCACAATGAGTGTTGATGGCACTCATTGTGAGGCCCGTGATGAGCGCTGCATGTGCTCATCGCAAGGCCAGTAAAGTAGAGGAGGGAGAGGCAAGCAATGAGCACCAGAGGGCGCTCATTGAGAGGATTTCAATGGCCGCCAAAGGCGTCATGGCGAGGCAGGCAGGTTAGAGGTGGGGAGAGCCTCGCTATGTGTCAAATTTTATTGCCGTCATTTTTTGACGGGCAAGCTGCTAGTAGTATATAATAGTCATATTTATTGTATACTCTTATGCAGGACGTGATAACGGGCAAATATTTTTTTCATGAATGCTGGCAGACATTTGCTTTTCTTCCTAACCGGTTTAGACACGTATCTGGAATTATTGGGAGGGGCCTTGGATTCAGATGGCATCTCTATTCACTTCTCTTGAACGTCTACCATTATGAATGGACATGTGACAGTATAACTTAATAGATGAGTAAATCTCATTAGGCTAACCCTATCATTAACCTGCAAGCAAATTATTTATCCAGTATGGAAACCCTCATGACACAATTAGAGTAAGCTAAAGGTAAGATTTTCTAAAAAAAAATATTGTTTTCGTGCCCATGACTTAAACAACTGCTAATATTGGAAATTTGTTACACATTTCACAATTATGTGGTTTGACCTACAATACAGTGATTCTTTAAGATCCATCTCACTATGAATTACAAAGACTAAAGTGCCCCTGGGGGGTGATTATAGTGTTGGGGAAGGCTCTTTTATGTTTTAGATATAAGATATTTGACATGGCAAGAGAGGCCAAAAACTTATTTAACTAAATACTCTCTGACTGAGGTCACTTGGCAGCTGCTCTTATTGCTAGAAAATGTTACTGGGCAGCTTGTAAAGGGACTTATTGAGAAAGCCCTCATCAGCTCAACAATGAGGACAGAATAGAGTGTCACTGAGGGGAGGGATCCTCTGGCCATTGCAATTAAAAAGGCATAAAGGCTGTGCTTTGTGGTCAGTCTAGCACCTGTCTATTGTCTGGGGAGAGTCTGATAATATGCTGCTTATACCACTCTCCTGCACATTACATACCACTTTCCACTCCAATAGTCTGCCCACCCTGCAGTGTATATATATATATATATATATATATATATATATATACCATATTGGTCCGAATATAAGCCGCACCTTTTTCAGATTTTTGAGCTTTCGAGTTACGGGTGCGGCTTATATTCGCAATTGCAAAATTACTGCCGATTTGCGCGATTGCGAGTTAAGGGTGCCGATTTTCGTGCTTTAGACTGCGGTATTGAATAGCGATTTACGGTTTTAGTGATTCGAACATCCTGTAAAGCCTGTAACCTGCAAAAAAAAGCTACAGTGCTAATTAGAAAGCCTATTTCTTGCAATGGCTGATCACTTTGAGAGTCTTTTTCTCTCCAATTTTACGGGTGCGGCTTATATTTGAGTACTATCTTTTTTCAATTTTTTCCCCTTGAACTTTACGGGTGCCGCTTATATGCGGGTGCGGCTTATATTCGGACCAATACGGTATATATATAGTTGTGCTCAAAAGTTTGCATACCCTGGCAGAAATTGTGAAATGTTGGCATTTATTTTGAAAACATGTCTGGTCATGCCAAAAATGTTTTGTTTATTGAAGGATAGTGATCATATGAAGCCATTTATTGTGTCATTCCTTCCCCCCTCTCCCTCTCTATGACTCCTTACCCGCATCTCCCCCCCTGTGTCTCTTTCACCCCCTCTCCCTCACCTGTGTCTCTTCCCCCTCTCCCTTCACTGTGTCTCTTCCCCCTCTCCCTCCCCTGTTTCTCCTCCCCGCTCTCCCCCCTGTGTCTCCCTCCCCCATCTCCCTCCCCTATGTCTCCTTTCCTCCACTCTCCCTCCCCTGTGTCTCTTATGCCCCTTTCCTCCCCCGTGTCTCTTTCCCCCTCTCCCCCTGTGTCTCTTCCCCCGATCTCCCACCCCTGTGTCTCTTCCCCCTCTCCCTCCCCTGTGTCTCTCCTGCCCTCTCTTTTTCCCCTCTCCCTCCCCTGTGTCTTCTCCCCCATATCCCTCCCCTGTGTCTCCCTCCTCTCCCTCCCCATTGCGTCTCCTTTCCCCCTGTCTCCCTTCCCTGCAATACTAACCGTGCAATGCACATGCGCAGCAAAAGGGGAGGGAGATGGAGGGAAGGAGACACAAGGGAGAGGAGACACAGGGGAGGAAGATGAGGGGAAGGAGACACAGGGGAAGGAGATGTGGGAAGGAGACACAGGGGAGGGGGAAGGAGACACGGGAGGGAAAGGGGGGAAGGTGACACAGGGGAGGGAGAGGAGGGCAAGGAGACACAGGGGAGGGAGATGTGGGTAAGGAGACATAGGGGAGGGAGACTAACCCTAAAATATTTTTTAAATATATTAATGGAAAGAAGGTGAGAAAGGAAGCTATAGGAACATTACAATGTGACACAGGCTGCCTGATAATTAGTGACCAGGAAAATGCAGAGGAGCTAAATTGGTTATTTTCTGTGGTATATACAAGGGAGGTATCAGTGGTTGGGACATTGCAACAAGATGGGGCTACACTACCATAATTAAATAATTGGTTAACGCAGGAAGAAATCCAAAAAAGGTTGGAGAAAATAAATGTTATTAAAGCCCCCAGGTCCTGATGGAATACATCCAAGGATACAGAGGGAACTGAGTTCTGTAATAGCCAAACGATTATATCTAATTTTTCAAGACTCACTCACCACAGGGTCACTACCAGATGACTGGAGAAAAGCAGATGTGATACCTACAGTATATTTATGAAGGGAGCAAGAGCAAATCCAAATTATAGACCTGTGAACCTCACTTCTGTAGGAAAGCTTTTAGAAGGGTTAATAAGAGATATTATACAAGAATATCTTTATTTGAACAAGATCATAAGTAGGAGTCAACAAGGATTTATGAAAGATGTCAGACCAATCAAATTCGTTTCTTTAAGGAGGTCAGTAGGAACTTGGATCAGGGCAACTCAGTGGATGTAGTCTTTTAGGATTTTGCAAATGCTTTTGATACAGTGCCACATGGGAGACTTTTGAGTAAACTAAGGGATACAGGAATTGCAGTAAATATCTGCTCATAGATTGAGAGCAAAGGGTTGTTGTAAATGGAACATACTCCGATTGGACTAATGTGGTAAATGGGGTTCCTCAAGGTTCAGTATTAGGTCCTCTCCTTTTTAACATATTTATTTAGGACTCAAAAGTATTATCTCCATTTTTGCTGATGACACTAAGTTGAGCAAGGTAATTACATCAGATAATGATGTACTTTCCCTCCAAAGGGATTTGCATAAATTATAGAAATGGGCAGCTAAATGGCAGATGAGATTTAATACAAATAAATGTAGGGTTATGCAAGCGATTTTGAGCTATATTTGGGGGTTTTCATAAATCCAAAATTGGCGAGGAAGAAAATGGCAGACGAAAAACGTAAAAAATTCTGAAACTGCATGAAAACGAGGCTGAGCAAAGCTAGGCACGCGGGACTTAGAAAATACATGACGGCAAAGACAGTAACACTTACACCAACAACGGCAGGCACGCGAGACTTTAAAAATAAAACAAAAAGCCTTCTGCGCATAACATTCAGCAGACACACTGAAGATAAACACACAGGGAAGGGATGAAGGGGGGGTGATGGTGGAAAGAGACACATGACATTCCCAAGCACAGAACAGAAACCTGCAATGAGCAGCCTATATAGTTGGGCTCAGGATGAGCACCGCGAGTGGGAGAGGCTTGCAATGAGCGCCAAAGGCACTCATTGCGAGTGCCGCGATAAGCGCCAAAGGCGCTCAGCGTGGGGTTTGCGATGATGCTTAAAGGTGATCAGTGCAAAGCAGGAACGTTGAAGTACACGATGAGCACCGCGAGTCGGAGAGTGTTGCAATGAGCTCCAGAGGCTTCATTGAATCGCTTATTAGTTCCAGAAGGCACGATGAATGGCGAAAACTATGAGTATTGAGCTTCTCTATGAAGCATATTGCTCACTTACACATTGCTCTGCTGTGTAACTATTGTGTAACCTTTAGATCCTCAAAGGCCTATACCACAACCTCTAGATCCTCACAGGCCTATACTACAACCTCTATATCCTCACAGGCCTATACTACAACATTTAGATCCTCACAGATCTATACTACAAATTCTAGATCCTCACAGGCCTATTCTACAACCTCTAGATCCTCACAGGCCTATTCTACAACCTCTAGATCCTCACAGGCCTGTACTACAACTATAGATCCTCACAGGTCTATACTACAACCACTAGATCCTCACAGGCCCATACTACAACCTTTAGATACTCACAGGCCTATACTACAACCTTTAGATCCTCATAGGTCTATACTACAACCTCTAGATCCTTGCAGGTCTATACTACAACCTCTAGATCCTTACAGGCTTATACTACAACCTCTAGATCCTCACAGGCCTATACGACAAACATTAGATCCTCACAAGCCTCTACTACAACCTTTAGATCCTCACAGGTTTATACTATAACCTCTAGATCCTTACAGGTCTATACTAGAACCTCTAGATCATCACAGGCATATACTGTAACTATTAGATCCTCACAGGTCTATACTACAACCTATAGAACCTCACATGTCTATACTACAATCTTTAGATCCTCACAGGTCTATACTACAACCTCTAGATCCTCACAGGCCTATACAACAACCATTAGATCCTCACAGGCCTATACTACAACCTATAGAGCCTCACAGGTCTATACTACAATCTTTAGATCCTCACAGGTCTATACTACAACCTCTAGATCCTCACAGGCCTATACAACAACCATTAGATCCTCACAGGCCTATACTACAACCATTAGATCCTCACAGGTCTATACTACAACCTCTAGATCCTTGCAGGTCTATACTACAACCTCTAGATCCTCACAGGCCTATACAACGACCATTAGATCCTCACAGGCCTATACTACAACCATTAGATCCTGACAGGTCTATACTACAACCTCTAGATCCTCACAGGTCTATACTACAACCTCTAGATCCTCGCAGGTCTATACTACAACTTCTAGATCCTTACAGGCTTATACTACAACCTCTTTATTCTAACAGGCCTATATGGCAACCCGTAGATCCTCACAGGCCTATACTACAACTTCTAGATCCTCACAGGTCTATACTAAAACATTTAGATCCTCGCAGGCTTATTCTACATCACATATCTACTGTTTATACTCAAGGAACAACACTACAATCAGTACCTGTACACACAATAGTGTTGTGCAGGGTCATTGTAGCAACCAAAAAACATGATCTAAATTACTTAATTATGTGTTGAATATTCATACAATTCATATTTAATGATTTTAACCAAAAAAACAACAATATTCAATATTAAGCCTAGTGTGAAAAATCATACTCAGCTGCTGCAGTTCTCCACCCACTAGTTACCGTAATTTCAGGTTGGTATTATAATCTTGAAAATAAATGTAATATTGAATATTGCTTTTACAAATAATTAAACAGGGTTTTTATCCAAATGAACATTGCATTATTTAAATAACTATCTCCTATTATAAGGGCAGAACAGTGGTCATTTAACTGCACTGGAGAATAATGTTACATTTAATTCTATGTATCAAACTATATTTACAATGTAGTTTAATCTCAGATGCCACATATCACAGGGGTGAAATGGGTTAGGAGCTTCAAAGTGGGCCATCACCTTTATTAGCTTACTCATGCGTTTGACTGGTAGTGAGATTGGTGGCTCATTCTGTGCGGCCCTTTAATCACAAGCCCCCTCTCAGCTGTTAGAGCTGGTAATAGGAAGTTTGCCCGTCTGAATTACAATTATTTATACTATTTGGCTGATGGACCCGGGACTGGAGAACAGCTGAGCAGCCCACAGAGAATTCTGCCCGTAAGGATTCCTCGAGCCTCACCTTACTGGGGCTGGGCATTTCATGAAGATGGTAAAGCAAATATACCACGAGGGTGGAATTAGGCAGAAACATGCATTACTAAAATATAAATATTGTATGATAAAGTTCCCTTGTAATCTTTATTTTTTGTATAGAGTCTTTTGAAACTTGATACAAGGTATTGTGTTTTTAGAAAGCAGCGGCCAGTAGATGGTGCAACGAATACTACGAGACTTTGTTCAAATTGTTCTTAGAGTGAGTGTTAGATTTAGGAGTTAGAGTTTAGGGTTAGGCTTTAGGGTAGTGGCAGATAAGCTTTCCATGGTAAAATAGTTGTATGCACCTTGTGTCACTGCTATGTAAACCTTATCATCTGCCATTACCCTACACCTAAATCTAACCCTTAACCCTAATCCTAAGAAATCGAACAAAGTCTTGACGAGCCATTTTAGCACCAACTACTGGCCGCACTCCACTGCTTGCAACAGGAAAGGTTTAATATTTCCATTTTAACTTTTATAAGAAATGATTCTCTTCAGTACGGTTCCATTTCATTTTCTGAGCTGTGACTTTCTCAGTCCTTGTAACTAACACGCTTTTCATGTATCCTGTTTAAAGTATTGGAAGTTTTAGTTTAATTGTGCAGATAAAAACTTTCCCTGCATTCAGAATCTTCTCCCATCTTAGGATGTTGATCAGCATAAACCTAAATGGTAGATTCCATAGCAAAATAATTGCACCTAAAAGCATGCATGTTTTTCAATCTTGTATAATTTTCCTTATTTCATATTTTTCATGCTTTATACCCGCATTGATATAATGTGTATGGGATAATGTGTATGGGATATTCTATACCTGTACTCAGGGCCTTATGTACCTTTTTGGAGCCCTTAGGCGGGGAAGTGGAGGAGCCCCTTCCACTGACCCATGTTTGCCTTTTCTGTACGTGTAAGTTCCCTTTCCTGTTGTAACTGTCTTGTTCTATGTGGTTACCCCTAGCAGCCAGTCTGTGAACTGCAACATTTTATTTTTTTTAAGCCAGGAATCATTTTTTATAGAAGTGGCGCACCTCACAGAGAAGCGCTGCCTAGTTGGCCTAATGGGTAATCCGGCCATGCCTGCACTTCTTGCTCACTTTGCCTATGAAAATCAACAGCATCTGCAAAGATGAAAACTGACATGTAGGCATTTTGGGTCTGATGTGTCCTGATGTTAGAGCTAATTCTTCTCTGTAATAGTACAAGAAACCTAATCTTGGTAGTCTGCACCTTGTGTGTGTGCCATCCCATATGGCAAACGACTAAGCATGTGGTCTCAGAGAGTGCACTTCTCATCTTATTTTTACATTAGGCTAGATAAGTATTTTTTTTTTTAAATAGTTGTTCCATAAATAATTAAAACAGTCAGCCTAATTAAGGCTTACATTGAATCTCTTACTGCCAAACAATCATCTAATGTGTTGTGTTTTACAATATAAGACACATGTCCCTATAAAGCTTAGCCACACTCATTACCTCACTAATAAAGTATTTTCCATTGGAAGTAACTACACAGATTTAACACTTTATTTCATGGCTGTAAAGTTGATGTGTTTGTATCCGGTTGCATGCTCCTTTAAAGGGGTAATTTAGTAAAGCAAAATCTCAGTGCTGGCTCGTGAATTTGCATCACCAAGGATCTCAGAGTTTTTGTGACATATTATGCATCCTTTTCAATCATTACATCAGCAGACCATTGCTCGCATACGCACATCACTGTCAGCTGCACACACAGTCCTCCAATTACTTTTTAGCGCTCTTACTTCAGCTTTTTTGAGTTTGTGTGGTGTAACACCTGTCCCAAAAACACAACAAGGGGACTAGTTCAAATGACAATAAAATGTGTGATAGGAATTTGGTACCATTTGGATATCTAATAGGATATATGATTCTGAATATTTTTCCTTCTTTAAGTTTATGCTGTGCTATTTTAAGAATTTTTGCATTGTATTAAATTTTAAATTGCTGTGTACTACATTTTAAACATCCTTTCCTGTTATGAGTAATCCAGAATACCGCCAGCACAGGCAGCAGTAGCGATGAGCATCTGCTAGATGTCGCTGCCAAGATTGTGCTGCCAATGTCATAGCTTTAGGATTAGGGTTAGGGTAATGGTTTAAACTTGGAAATTGTGTACAATCTCAGCAGCACTTACAAACTGTGTACAATTTTGGCAGCGCCATCTAGCAGCTCCTTGCTGCAACTACTGGAGTACTCATAATTGGAAAGATTCGGCCAATCTAATTCTGTATTTTAAATATCCTCTTTTGAAGACCTTTAATTGAAAATACATCAAATACTTTTAGTGTATAGAAATATTTTTAGAGTATAAAAAACACAGCTTCTATTTTATTACATTTTATATGTTATTATGGTGCAGTGGAATCTACCATTTTGATTTCTGCTGTGCTCCTTCCTGAGAAATGGGGAGAGAAAGCAGGCATTCAATGATGAGGAAGTTTCTATCTGCACAATAGGAATGCTAAAACTACCATTGCTTACATGTGAAGTTTAAAGTAAAGAACATTTACATATACATGCTAGGTTTAGTTATATAACATTGTAAAACTTTTGACCAAAGCAGCCTGTTACAATATCTGCTATATGGTGTTATAAGGAAAATTGAATATTGTACATTGTTTCTGAAATAAAAAATGTTTTATAAATGTGATTTTATCATGTTTAATTGATTAAGGGAGTTAATGAAGTTTTAGGTTGAAAAACGAATAAAGTAACAGGTAGCCCTAATTCCAAGATAAATAGAAGATTAAGTAGTAATGTTTGAAAATGTTGCTTTACACTATGGGTAATAGATCAATGGATCATCCTTCCATCTCAAGTGCTGTGGATAAATTCAGCGCAGGAATTCAAGCATGCCTAGGATGAGCAATAGACCATGTTGAGAATGTATGAAGCTAAAGCATTTTAGGCAGATAGAATGAGCCTGTTGATACTTGTCTGACATTACATCTATTCTTCAATGTTGCTCACCTATTTACTAGCATGGCCTTGCCTCCATCCACATGATTTTGTGTTTTCTATTAGAGATAAGTGGCCTCTTGTCTAAATCTGAATATTCCAGAAATATTTATAATTTGTGCGCTCACTCCCTAGCACTCTTTTTCATGTTTCTCTTTCTCCATCTATTGCTCTCTGTCTCTCATTCTTGTTTTCACAAACATTATATCTCTTTGTTAACATGTTAAAACAGTACAGTATGTTTTTTTAAACTTACGATTACGTTTATTTTTCCTCAGCAATGTATTTGTGTCAAGGTCATAAAGGCCAAGGCCTAGGGTTGCAACATTTCAAAGATCAACAGTCCTTTGCCAGCGCAGTGTGTGCCCAAGCAAAGAATTGTCTATACACATTGACATTTCTGTCTGTTTGTGGTCTGATACTTTCTGACATACTGTATGTATACATAAACACACCTACAGGTATATTCCTCCCAACATTTCAAATATTCACTATTCGAAAGTGCCACGCATTACTGCAAAACGCAGGAGTGGAGCTACAGGGGACCCATTTCTGACCCTTGCCCACCCTGCCATGGGCTGCTACAGTCCCCCTCGACCCCTGTGACCCCCCATCATCCTAGGAAGTAGAGTGCAACATCAGACAGTGCATGGAGGTAAGGGAATATACACTGCTCCAAAAAATAAAGGGAACATTAAAATAACTGAATGAATGAATTAAATATTCTTATGAAATACTTTGTTCTTTACATAGTTGAATGTGCTGACAACAAAATCACACAAAAATAAAAAAATGGAAATCACATTTTTCAACCCATGGAGGTCTGGATTTGGAGTCACCCCCATTATGAAAGTGGAAAAACACACTACAGGCTGATCCAACTTTGATGTAATGTCCTTAAAACAAGTAAACACGAGGCTCAGTAGTGTGTGTGGCCTCCACGTGCCTGTATGACCTCCCTACAACGCCTGGGCATGCTCCTGATGTGGTGGCGGATGGTCTCCTGAGGGATCTCCTCCAAGACCTGGACTAAAGCATCTGCCAACTCCTGGACAGTCTGTGGTGCAACGTGACGTTGGTGGATGGAGCGAGACATGATGTCCCAGATGTGCTCAATTGGATTCAAGTCTGGGGAACGGGAGGGCCAGTCCATAGCATCAATGCCTTTGTCTTGCAGGAACTGCTGATACACTCCAGCCACATGAGGTCTAGCATTGTCTTGCATTAGGAGGAACCCAGGGCCAACCACACTAGCATATGGTCTCACAAGGGGTCTGAGGATCTCATCTCGGTACCTATTGGCAGTCAGGCTACCTCTGGCAAGCACATGGAGGGCTGTGTGGCCCCCCAAAGAAATGCCACCCCACACCATTACTGATCCACTGCCAAACCAGTCATGCTGGATGATGTTGCAGGCAGCAGAACATTCTCCACAGCGTCTCCAGACCCTGTCACGTCTGTCACATGTGCTCAGTGTGAACCTGCTTTCATCTGTGAAGAGCACAGGGCCCCAGTGGCAAATTTGCCAATCTTGGTGTTCTCTGGCAAATGCCAAACATACTGCACGGTGTTGGGCTGTAAGCACAACCCCCAACGATGGATGTCGGGCCCTCATACCACCCTCATGGAGTCTGTTTCTGACCGTTTGAGCAGACACATGCACATTTGTGAACTGCTGGAGGTCATTTTGCAGGGCACTGGCAGTGCTCTTCCTGTTCCTCCTTGCACAAAGACGGAGGTAGCGGTCCTGATGCTGGGTTGTTGCCCTCATACGGCCTCCTCCACATCTCCTGATGTACTGGCCTGTCTCCTGGTAGTGCCTCCATGCTCTGGACACTACGCTGACAGACACAGCAAACCTTCTTGCCACAGCTCGCATTGATGTGCTATCCTGGATGAGCTGCACTACCTGAGCCACTTCTGTGGGTTGTAGACTCTGTCTCATGCTACCACTAGAGTGAAAGCACCACCAGCATTAAAAAGTGACCAAAACATCAGCCAGAAAGCATAGGAACTGAGACGTGGTCTGTGGTCACCACCTGCAGAATCACTCCTTTATTGGGGGTGTCTTGCTAATTGCCCATAATTTCCACCTGTTGTCTATCCCATTTGCACAACAGCATGTGAAATTGATTGTCACTCAGTGTTGCTTCCTAAGTGGACAGTTTGATTTTACAGAAGTGTGATTGACTTGGAGTTACATTGTGTTGTTTAAGTGTTCCCTTTATTTTTTTGAGCAGTGTATATATATATATATATATATATATATATATATATATATATATATAGATGAATAATCAGAGTATTGCAGTATATAGTGTTATAGTATAGTATTGACTCTGACTCGACAAAGGGAGGAATGCTCTTGAAAGCTCGTCATGAAACATATGAATATGTTTGTCCAATAAAAAAGGTATCACTATATACTGCAATACTCGGATTATTCATCTGGATCACTGGACATTCACGGCTACTTCACTCTTCATATATATATATATATATATATATATATATATATATATATATATATATAGATATATATAGTGGATATAAAAAGTCTACACACCCCTGTTAAAATGTCAGGTTTCTGAGACAAAGATAAATAATTTCAGAACTTTTTCCACCTTTAATGTAACCTATAGACTGTAAAACTCAATTTATTTTTCTTCCCTCCACCTAAAAAATCTTTTAGGTGGAGGGAAGAAAAATAAATAATAAAAATAATGTGGTTGCAAAAGTCTGCACACCCTCTTATAACTGGGGATGTAGCTGTGTTCAGAATTAAGCAATCACATTCCAAATCGTGTTAAATAGGAGTCAGCATACACTTGCCATTATTTAAAGTGCCTCTGATTAACCCCAAATAAAGTTCAGCTGCTCTAGTTGGTCTTTCCTGAAATTTTCTTAGTCAAAAGCCATGGTATACAGAGAGCTACCAAAGCATCAGAGGGTTCTCACTGTTAAAAGGTATCAGTCAGGAGAAGGGTACAAAAGAATTTCCAAGGCATTAGATATACCATGGAACACAGTGAAGACAGTCATCATCAAGTGGAGAAAAACATCCAAGCCAGACTACATTTTCCAAAAACACATCTGAAGTCTCCTAAAAGCATGTGGGGAAAGGTGTTATGGTCCGATGAAACCAAGGTTGAACTTTTTGGCCATTATTTTAAAAGATATGTTTGACGCAAAAACAACACTGCACATCACCAAAAGAACACCATACCTACAGTGAAGCATTGTGGTGGCAGCATCATGCTTTGGGGCTGTTTTTCTACAGCAGGAACTGGGTCCTTAGTTAAGATAGAGGGAATTATGAACAGTTCCAAATACCAGTCAATATTGGCACAAATCCTTCAGGCTTCTGCTAGAAAGCTGAACATGAAGAGGAACTTCATCTTTCAGCATGACAACGACCCAAAGCATACATCCAAATCAACAAAGGAATGGCTTCACCAGAAGAAGATTAAAGTTTTGGAATGGCCCAGCCAGAGCCCAGACCTGAATCCCATTGAAAATCTGTGGGGTGATATGAAGAGGGCTGTGCACAGGAGATGCCCTCGCAATCTGACAGATTTGGAGTGTTTTTGCAAAGAAGTGTGGGCAAATCTTGCCAAGTCAAAATGTGCCACGCTGATAGACTCACACCCAAAAAGAGAGTGTTGTAATAAAATCAAAAGGTGCTTCAACAAAGTATTAGTTTAAGGGTGTGCATACTTATGCAACCATAGTATGTTATTTTTATATTTTTTCTTCCCTCTACCTAAAAGATTTCAGTTTGTTTTTCAGTTGAGTTGTACAGTTTATAGGTCACATTAAAGGTGGAAAAAGTTCTGAAATGATTTATCTTTGTCTCATTTTTTACAGCACAGAAACCTGACATTTTAACAGGGGTGTGTAGACTTTTTATATCCACTGTATATATTTTTTAATATATAACACACACACACACATATATTGGATAAGGAACTGGCAATAAACAAAACCAAACACAAGAATTGAATGGCGTGCTGCGGTCCATAGGGTCACTGAGGGTCGACCGTGACTAAACTAACAATATATATATCTATATATATCTCCATATATATATATATATATATATATATATATATATATATATATATATATATATATATATATATACACTATGTGAGTTGATACCAGTGGGGATTGAGAAGCACAAAAATAATTATTTGCGCCGGGGCCCTCAATGCACTAGCTCCTCCACTGGTAAAACAGGCAGCACGTTTTTTGCGTGCTGGGAATAGCGCACCATCATCAGGGTGCCGAGAACTGCTCTCTGATGACGCTCTACGCTCCAGCCTGCATCCCATCTGCCCTATCTCAGATTTACTGGACCTGCTTGCTGGAGATTGCCATGGCTAAGGTAAGAGGCTGACAGTGTGCCATGTGGGACTGGCATGTGTCACTAGGAGCATTTTGTATGTAATGTCACTGTGTGCATGTGTCACAAGGAGCATGTTACATTACATACAATTGACATAACATACAATATGTTCCTAGTGACACATGCCAGTACCACTGTCAGCCCCTTACCTTAGCCTTGACAGCCTCCAGCAAGCAGGTCCAGTAAATCAGTAATGCATTTATTTTGAGAATGAGTTGCATCTTACTATTGCTTGACACTATGAATAAAATATCTAATCAAGAGACATCATGTATGCAGTACTATATATAATATATATATATATATGTGTATATATATATATATATATATATATATATATATATATATATATATACATACATACAACTATACCCTGTTTAGCAATCCACTTGCGTTCCTCAGCTGGGATCAATATGTGAAAAGAGCGCTAAACAGGGCTGTCTGGTCGCTACGGCAAGCCGGAGAGCGCTGAGCAGGCATGTAAAGGGCAAAACAGGGTTGGTGGCCAAAAACGGCGATATAGCCGGTTTTAGCTCGAAGCGAGGAATTACAAGAAAAAGGGCTCTATAGAGATTCAGTGCTCAAAGGGGTAGCGTTAAGCGGGGTATATCTTTATATATATAAATAGATATAGATATACATACATTTTCATCCAATATTTCTTCTATGTGAGTTATATATATATATATATATATATATATATATATATATATATGTGTGTGTGTATATATATATATATATATATATATATATATATATATATATATATATAGGCCCCTCTGAATAGCCCCCAGATCCATCTTCATTATTCTATGTCTCTGTAAAGACACTCAGCTGTAGCACTGAGTGTGTTAATACAGGAGGGGCTTGCTGGTGAAGGCATTAGGACCTGGTAGCAGCCTCGCCCACCCTGGCAGGGATCCTTGGCTGAGAGCTGGGATAACAAAGGCAGATTGAGAGGAGCAGTCAGTCCATCACCATCCTCATCTTGTACTAGCAGCAGGCCGGTAAGTAGCTCTGTGATATTACACCCATTCAGTGGCAGTGGGTCTTACAGTGCATTATGCAGGAGACCCCTCTGCCACCAGAGAGTGGGTCTAACTTACCAGCAAACACCATGCAAATCTGGGCACCTTGCTGGCATTGATCTAGTTCTTAGATGATTAGATGCTCTAAATGCTTCTAAGTGATTTAAATCCTAATACACTTATTTCATATGCCAGGAAATCATTCTGCCTATTAACTGATATTGCACAACTGCTACTGCTGCTTTTTTCATATAAAAATATGGTAAATTCCTCAAAAGCAAAAATGTGCATTACACATAGTTGCATTGTCAGAATTTTAAGAAATTGCTGACTACCTTAGGCAGTGAAGGAGTTAATATTTGCCAGGGGGAGGGGGATGGTGGCAGAGACCTGATAGACAATGAGGCAGGTCCAACATCACTGGTTGTTAAGGTAACAGGAAGGTTGACAGGTACCCAAAAAAGGGGATTTATCTCATATTTTGGACCGCAGTCACTGTCCTAGTAGGTAATTTGGATAATCCAACAAAATCCCTTCATGCACTGAGTAATAAGTGGCTATTTTCTAGTTTGATTACATTATTTTAGGAAAAGTATAGGTATTAATCAAAAAATGATATAGATTATTTTTTATGATGTCAGTACTATATTGGATTGAGGAACACTATGAGGCAGAATAAACATTTATTTTGGAAGCTGCATTTCAGATGAAAGTAAGGTTTATCTAAGACAATGAGAGGTACATGGTAAGGGGAGGGGTGGGTTGCTATTGTTAATGAGCCCCCTACAATACTGCAACATGCCAACCAAGCGCAGTACAGGGGGAGGTGAGGGCATGGTCACTCAGCATGGAGATGGTATATTCAATTATTAATACATCTCTTTTGGATATTAAGATCTAGTTTTGCATAGACAGTGGGTTTAGACACAATAGAAACCTGTTACCTTTTCCAATGAATGGTAATTTTAATGTGTATTTCCATACTGGGATAATGGTACTATTGTGTGCCGCTTGCTGGCACCATGAGAGCTGTTCTTTAAATTTGGCTAAACCTCATTTGCTTTTCTTTTTTGGTTTTGTAAACCAGGACATGTGTGCAAGGGCTGTGTTTATTGATCTGTAGTTCTTTGTTATTAGAAGGCAAAGCTTAGATCAAGCAGATGGGTCATATAAACATTTATAATCCATTAGTCATATACATATTTAAAATGTAGATTTGTGTATTTGGGTGTGTACGTATAGGTGTATATGTACATTATATAGATATGTTCTAAGCTTTATGCTTCATTGTGTTCACTGGGTTAAGGAAACAAATTCCAATCTTTTCTATATTATTATAACATGGAGATGGTTATCAGTTTTTGGGTACCACACTAACACAAATTTTGCTAATGAGCTTTAGATATTAAATATATGTGGCTATATATGTTTGAGTGAGGAGATAATCTGAATCTGAAATCATTATCATGTTTAGTGATGCTATCTATCTATCTATCTATCTATTTTTCTATCTATCTATATGTATATAAAACACACCTATACATACAAACACACACACACACACATATATATATATATATATATATATATATATATATATACATATTTATATATATATATATATATATATATATATATATATATATATGTGACTCACATAGAAGAAATAGTGGGTGAATAGTCTGTACGTCTGTATGTATAAATAGTACACACGCCCATTACATTCACACCCACCATTCTTAGCATGCTTCTCCCAAACCACATACATATTTCTTTTTTGTGCATTGAAAATTTAAATCTACACTCTTTTTAAAATAATACAGGCATTACATTTTAATTCAGTCAAGCCATATAACTAAAATTATGTGAAGTAAAAATCTTTATATATCCACTTAATGTTCTCTTAATCTATATCTCTGTTTGTAAATATATATATATATATATATATATATATATATATATATATATACAGTATATATTAACATAAACACATATTTGTGAATGAATATTACTTTAATATATGCTCTTTAACCACATCATGCCTGCCCTAATCAACCTTGTAGTATTCTTTCTACGTGATATTCATAGGCTCCTGTACACGTGTATATAGTACTATCTCCTCCACCCCTTCCTCGCTGCCTTTACCCCTGGTGTCTTTACACTGGGCACCCTCTCTCCCTTGGATGTATTGGCAGTCTTGGCTCTGTCTGTAGGAGCTGCCATGTGATAATTGCCTCTCTTGTTGAATCCTTCCATCCATGGCAACTGATTCCTTTGTGTCTACAGAGGCTGCGGCAAGTGAAATAGATGACATCATGGCACATGTATTAGGAGTGTCTCTATATCTAGGAAATGTGCTGGCTTGGAAATAACTCATAGGGGGTGTGTTTGGTGAGGGTTTGTATTCATTCATATAAATCTAACCTAGTACAGGTTCATTCTTATGTACTAATGCTTTAAAAATATTACTAGAAAGTTTGGAATTGGTTTAAATTCTGTAAATTCATTAGGATGCCTCTCAGCTTTACAATTGGAGAAGAGGGTTTGTTCTTATTACATGTGACAAAGGTTTGTTGCCTTAAGTTATAATCATTGGTCCCTACACCTGTCTGGCTGTGCAACTTCTCCTTTAAGGAATTATGGTCATTGCATTTGGAGGGTTATTTTACATTGAAAGAGACGTCAGAACAAGAAAATCTTTAGTTAAATATTAAAATGCACTCTCTTGAAGAGCAAACAGGTTTTTTTTAAGAAAGCAATAAGAACAAATACAATCTTTATCTTTTATATGCAATTATGCTGCTGTGGAATCTTCCATTTTGGTTGGGCGGATCTGTTTCCTTGGTGAATACTCAGGAAGATTCTATATCTACAATGCAAATAAGCTAAAACTGCCAGCATGGGTGTAGGAACTATTTTATCCATTAACAAGTTTGGTGATTCAAAAGATCATATAGTAAAAATGGTCCTTTAAAATCCCAAATATGGGGAATAAGGTGCTACGTCTACACTACTGTGTATTGGAGACAAAGTCAATACTCACTTGTGTACCACTGCCACAAATATAAAGGATTAAAATGTAGGATAACCAGTATTTTAGGTGTGAAGGCTTCCATATTTCATGAAAAAAAAATGAATCCACATGAATGACTCAAGATTTATTCTTATTGGCAGTGCTTCGGTAAGGTCAGTGAATGTAACAAAAGAGGGTCCCAGCGCAAAATAAATTGGGACCCCCTACCCTTTTACTTCTATGTATAAGTTAGGGGACTTATAGGGTTTATAATAAAGGTAAAATATATGCAGGTGATCAGATGACATTTCTGTATAAAATACGTATCTGTCCCTCTTCCCTAATAAACTAGGAGACCCCCTTTACTCCAGTTATTGGGCCCCTACCTTGTTGTGAATCCCGGTGCTATGCACATGTACTTCAGCCACTGACTCTTCCATTATAGTAGCTCTTTAATTTACTCTTAGCTACTAACTGATTGCATAAATTGAATTTAAATGATTAGGAGACTCCTGAGAAAAGTGGGAAACATGAGGTTCAACGTAAGTTGATTTTATAGTAGCCACCATCTGGGTACGTTCAAGATGGCTAAAGCAATGCTTTGTGTGACTTTTATTATTTACACTGAATTCTGTTAACAGATCTGCTTCAATAAACTTCACTTATAAATGTTTAAAGTCCAGAGATCTTGAGTGTATTTGGACTCAGGTGTTGGTGTATGCGTTAATGGACAATGTTTGGCTCAATTAGCAATCTGTGCTCTTCTCTATGCTTCAGTTCAGTCACTTTTCAGTATTAATTATTCACAAACTTTGAGTAACATGAGATTGTGCTGGTAACAACTAAAGGAATTATTAATGCTACAAGGGAAATGCTCTCTTTGTGGGATTATATGAGCGAGACGATAGAGGAACATTCTCATCTCTGTGTGAATTCCCTCTTTCAGGTCTCCGGAGGTAGTCAGAAATGGAGCTCGACTTTGGTCACTTTGATGAGAGGGACAAGACTTCTAGGAATGCACGGGCATCTCGTATGAATGGCTTGCCCAGCCCCACCCACAGCGCCCACTGCAGCTTCTACAGAACCCGTACTTTACAGGCACTTAGCAACGAGAAGAAAGCCAAAAAAGTCAGGTTCTACCGCAATGGTGACCGCTACTTCAAGGGGATTGTTTATGCTGTGTCCCCAGATCGGTTCCGAAGTTTTGAGGCCCTGTTGGCTGACTTGACCCGGTCACTGTCTGATAACATTAACCTGCCCCAAGGCGTACGCTACATCTACACCATAGATGGCATGAATAAGATCTGCAGTATGGATGAGCTGGAAGAAGGTAAAACTTGTGCTACCTAGTCATGTGCATATGTTTCAAATGTTCACATCTATTATACTTTAGTATCGATAACCATATTGTTTCTGAAAAAAAAACTCAGTTAGTTGTAATACGTGATGCTTCCTAGTAGACCAAATCAAATATTAATTCTTGTTGAATTAAAGAACGTTCCCAATGCCAAGGACTTCCTCTTAGAGCGGTAATTAATGAATAAACCAGTGGGCATAGAAAGATTTGTAACTTATCAATGAACAATTTTTAGTTGATCCTCTAAAATAAAAAAGTATCTTATAGTGTAATTATATTGAAGTTTAGTATTATAAGACACTGAACTTATATAGTTTTCAAATTAACTTGAAGTAAGGGTAGACTTCATAAATAACATGTATTAATATCAAGTAGATTTATTTAAAATAAGTTTAATGATGCAGTTAGTTTCAGTGGGAAATACAAGGTTCCTTATATTGCCACACTTAGTAGCTTTCCATATAGAATAGTGGCCTCTTGAGAATGCCCTTTCTTGTTTATTGAGTATATTTGCTTGACAACTTGGTTTCCTTGTTGATGTAATCTGACTAATATATATATGTAATACAAAATATTTTGTACTTTATAATGGTACAGGTAGGCTAAATCTCATTCAACACGTAGCTTGAGAGGGCACAAAACACATTTCCATCTCTTATATTTGTGTAGAAAATGCCCTATATATGACTCTTATTGTTAGTTGTGTGATGAATGCAGATATTATTTTGTATTTATACATGGAAAAAAAGTTTTCTCTTTTAATATTGCTGTAGAAGCAGGATAAAGCCACCCCTCCCTCCAAAAATGACATGCTTTAGTAGATAGTTATGTTTCCAAATCATTTGTAATAGTAAATATATTAAACAAATGTAATATCTGACAGTTATTGCCCACTTCTAGGTGTTTTTCATTTTGTCCTCCTGCACACCTCCCACCTGTAGCTGACCATGAACAGAATAGATAGAAACCTGCGGTATTTTACCCTCCATAATTTAGACCAGAGTGTTTTATATTCGTCCAGCCAATCATTACATAGTAATGGATTCGTTGTTGACATTAGTGATGTGAAAATTACTGCAGACCTTGTGAGAATTCAGTAGTAATTCCATCTCCAACACTGCAAAGACACAATGGTTGCAAGGTTACTGGACATAGGATGTTTTGGACTCTCATTTTAATTGCATAGTATAAAAGTTTTCGATCCATTTCATTTAATATTTTATTTTTATTTCTCTCCAAGATCAGATTGTGAAAATAAATTACTGCAATTAACTCACTTGAATTGTATTTGTATTGTGCTGGGTCTGGTATTTTATCATACTGAATTCTTGTACTATTGCGGGTACTTCATGCTCTGACTGATCGCAGTAAGACCCCCAGGCCAGTTCCTTTTTTGACATTAATTTAAATAAAGCACCACAGTTTAAGCTACAGTGCCCTGCTCTAGAAACATTTAACCTATTTATTTCAGTTGTTTTCAATATTAAAGGACTCCTGTGCAATGAAGTACATTTATGTTTAAAACTATAAATCTAGCTAAGTGCAGAATTAGGGAGGGAATAAAGCAAGTGTTTAATAAAAAAAAAACATTGCTGGACCCTGGAGGCATCCATGATACTTTGATGGAGGCTGTGTTTGATAAAGGCGTTAATATTGTTGCAGAGCATGGCTAGCATCTATTAATGCAAGCTGCCTACTCTTGAGCATGTTTAGGAGAAGGTGTCAGTGACAAATCCAGTTATATCCAATTGTCTAATAAATACTTCCACCCTTATTTCCCACTTGTCTCTCCACTGATAGATAAAAAACACACTAATCATGATCCAGTTTACAGGAAGTAATGACACAAAGACACAGTTTTTTATACATCTTCACAAATCCTGATTTAAAAAAAAATGTTTTATTGTCAATAGCTTACACAGTTATTGTTGTTAGTTTGTTATATCATACCGTATTGGTCCGAATATAATCCGCACCTTTTTTCCGATTTTTGAGCTTGCGAGTTAAGGGTGCGGCTTATATTTGCGACGTTAAAAAATCATTGCTGATTCGCAAACTTTGCTTGTAACGCGTGCGACTTCTATTCGCAAATGCAAAATTACTGCCGATTTGCGCAATTGCGAGTTAAGGGTGACGATTTTTGTGCTTTAGACTGAGGTATTGAATAGTGATTTACGGTTTTAGTGATTCTAACATCCTGTAAAGCCTGTAACCTGCAAAAAAAAGCCTGTTTCTTGCAATGTCTGATCATTTTGAGAGTCTTTTTCTCTCCGGGTGCGGCTTACATTTGAGTACTATCTTTTTTCAATTTTTTCCCCTTGAACTTTATGGATGCGGCTTATATTCGGACCAATACGGTATATAGTTGTGGATCTGCATGATTGGTCCGAAACGTTTGCGATGTTGGTGACGCATCTAACAAGCCTTGCGAAGCGAGACGAGACATTGATGTGGGATTTATTGCACTGCGAGACTCGCGAAGCGAGCAGTTGAAGGCGAGCAGTTGAAGCACGAAGCGCGCATCTCCAAAACCACGAAAAACAAGCAAAATAATAAAAAAGAATAAAACACACACACACTGTATAGGGGGAGAACAATGAAGCCTGGGAGTGAGGATCCAAGCGAATTTTACCCTTATTTGCCCTTTTTCACCACTCGAAAATCGGCTAAGCGAGAAAAAAAATGGCGGACGAAAAACGTAAAAAATCTGAAACAGGATGAAAACATAGCAGAGCAAAGCTAGGCAGCCAGGACTTAGAAAATACACGACGGCAAAGACAGTAACACACACGAACAACGCCAGGCACGGGGGATTTTGAAAATAAAACAAACATCATTCAGAGCATAACACGCAAACATTCAGCAGACACACAGAGGAGAAACACACAGGGAAGGGACACATTCCATTCACAAGCATAAGACTCGCAGGTTAACGAACCCTGCAATGAGTGGCCCGTACACTCACCCCAGGGCTCTCGATGAGCACCGCAAGCGGGAGAGGCTTGCAATGAGCGCCGAAGGTGATCATTGCAAAGCAGGAAAGTTGAAGTACACAGGGGGAGAGGCTCGCAATGAGTGCCAAAGGTGCTCATTGCGAGCCATGTGATGATTGCCAAAGGCGCTCAGTGCGGGGCTCGCAATGAGCACCGAAGGTGCTCAGAGGAGCAAAAGCCTCACATTGTGTGGCAAACAGCATTGCTAGCCTTACAATTTTAATCCAGTCATTTTTGACAGGCAAGTTCCTAGTATACATCATAGACTTGCATTTTTTGTTCTTGAACTATAGTTTATACGTGTTAATACGTGTGCCCTTCAGTGTGCTGGGATTTCGGATCATCACATCCCTTTGGCTCCCTGTGATCTTCTCAGCTGGACAAATAACTGAAAAGATACTAAATTTGCCAACTCAAAATGTATTTGGCTTTGTGATTTGGAATCGCAACCGCAGTCACCCTCCATGCAGCCCTTGGGGTGGGATTCAGAAAATAGGGTAGTTGAGAGGTTAAAATAAGAAGATAATTGAAGTGTAAAAAGAGAGCAGAAATAAAAATGGGGTGTGGGAAATTGAGTAGAAAACAGGAAAATATAGATGACATACATTGGGGGAAATGAGAAGGGTACTAAAACCATTGGAAATTGATATAGGGAAAGTGAGAAGAATTGGGTCAAAAAAGAGTGAAGAAAAAAGGGGGAAATAAAAAGAAGGCAGTGTATATGAAAGAATTACCATAAGTGGGAACTCTAAATTTCATTACTCAGGGTTTTAGACAAAACCTCCGGTTTGAAAGCCAAAATCTGGCAAATTAAACACACAAAATACTCTTTAATCCGTTCTGATCAGCTAGAGATTACTCCAAGGGCTCATCTCTACAGGGGATTTTGCATATGGTACGTCTGCTCATGGTCCACTGCTATAATATTTAAAAGCTGTAGAGAGCCAGAACTCCTTGTTCCCATGGCTGGCTCAATCCTGTTTGGCTACCTGAGCAAGACCTTAAATATTTTACCCATATAAAGTACAAGTGCATAAAAATGGAACACCAACTCTGGAAAGGTCTCTAGATAGGTCTCTGGTAAAAATCAAGGTCAAGTTTTATTTTTACAAGTCAAAATAAACAGATAATGTAATCATTCGACAGTAACAGTACTGTGTTACTCTATAAATCAGATACACAAGTGCAGTGGAATATATTTTTGGGGATTTAGTGCTCTGAATAGGGAACATAAAAATAGAGGTACTAATGCCACTCTAGATCATTTGTTTGACCTATTATTATTATTATTATCCTTTAATTGTAACGCTCCAACATATTATGTAGCGATATACAGGGGTTAAGTACAAGTCAAGAACAATTTCAAACAGTGCAAAGGATTGAGGGTTGTGTTATTGAGCTTTCCTTCAGACATACACAGTGCTTTCCCCAAAGCACCTAGCAAAATTGAGAACTGGCAAACTTACATTCTAAAGGACCTCACCTAGATATTGTTTCTGGAGACTAAATCTCTAAAAGTTATTAATAAATCAGAGATTATTCAAAAGCGAGGGACTATAGCACACATGGTCTAAAAGGCAACACAATGAAGTAGACATATTTTTTAGATGTCACTCTCTATTTTAGCATTTCTACAGATGATTAAAGATCAAAAGCTTCAAAGTCTTGAGAAGCAGTATCATTAGAAATATGTATCCTGTCACTAATGAGTGTGATTTGGCTAGCTTGGCCAATATTCTAGAAGAGTTTAACTTCATTATAAAATGAGAATGTTGTGACTAAGGATAATGTTAGCAATCAATGTTCTTTTCTATATTGAGTGTCTTTTATGTAGACATGTCCAAAAGAAGCCACAGATGCCATCTGAATAGTCATATCTACAAGGTTGAAACAGCTGTCTGTGGTTAGGTTTAATGGCATTACACTTGTGTGTACTGCTATGTAGCCTGATTTAGAGATATCCATAGTACAGTGTTTGGAAACAAAAACTGAAAATGTCTGTCATTCTTCATAAACTTGAGGTAGGGTCATGTCATAAAATAAAATTGCTATATTCATAAAGGTCTTCTTTAGAAGCATAACAACATATACAAAGGGGTGGATGGCATTGTTGCAAACATAAAACAAGTTATTGATTAAAAAAATAAGATAACATTTTGGGGGGTAATCTACAATTAATCTCACTGAGATTCCATGGGGCAGCATGCTCTTTGGCATCCAACCAGATATGACATATAGGTCTGTGTTCCATCAGCTGTGATTTATCACTATATGAAATATGAGTTAGATTATAGGTAAGGGTGGTGGCCCTCTCTTCAACCACACTGACCTTTCAGATTAATTCAATGTAAGGGAATATTTTTAAGCATGTCATGAAGTCATTCTTCAGAAACCAATTCTTGGAACCTCTTGAGATGGATGCCAAACAGCTTTCAGACTTGGAGATATTTAATATGCTGTAATAAATATTTTTAGGCCTGATCTTGAAGTTTTTTAAACAATTATATAAAGCAAAAATAGCTTTATACAGTATATATGCCACGCATAGGGCCTCATTCAGTTGTGGTTTGGCCAATTGAATAGGGCTTTATATAAGCACAGAGCATATATTTTTTACAAAAGTTTTTAGTTGGTGAACCTCTATCCAAAAGCAAGGTCTTCACTAACTAAAAACTTTTGTAAAAAATATATGCTCTGTGCTTATATAGAGCCCTATTCAATTGGCCAAATCGCAATTGAATGAAGCCCATAGACTCCTACATTATTTACAGTATATAAAGCATACCTTTTTGAGAAAGTGGGGTAAATATGACTGATAGAATTCTGGTATAATATAAGCACTGCAGTGTTTGAAAGCTGTGCTTATTAAGGCTTCTGGTATATCTGATGGATACCTACAGGTAGAACTACCAGCGTTATGATATAAAATAGCTGTCATATTTATGCATTGTGGGCCATATGTACTAGAGGCCGAAGTGTTGTGAGATATGACATTTCAAAGAGTTTACATGCTTTAGAAGAAGGTCTGTGGAGCCCACTTCTTTTTTAAATCTTAGTCTTGAAGTTGTGAGGGTTCAAAGACACAAGAGGAGGAGGGACCTGTGGTCTTAGTTTCTGCCCATTTGTAGTGTGCTCATCATTTGCTTAGTGAGAACTGCATTTTATAGAAGTTATGTTATTTCTTTCCTGTATCTAGTATCACCACTGATGACCAGATAGGTGAGTTTTGTATCTCTAGAGCATAGATTCTTAGGAGCCTGAGACTCATTGCACAGATACCCACTGTTAATATATTCTTATGAATGCTTACTTATGAGAATTCCTCTAATTGGTCATGAAACTATTTCCGATTTCCCCAGCAGCAGATGCTTTGATACTTAACAACTCAAATAGGTTTAATTGGTATTTGGCTGTGTTCATATTTATTCTATCTACACATGCATTTTCTTGCAACTGTTTATTAATTGGTTGTCAAGTGCTTGGTTGTTCCTTAAACTTCAGATTATTTATATATATATATATATATATATATATACATACATAGTAAATAAATAGTAAAGTTTAATTAAATAGAACATTTGTGTTCACATTTGAATGTCTAAAGCAAGTTAAAAAAACCTGCTCAGAATTCTGAGAAATACAGTTATTGCACTGCATTCTGGTAACCTGGGCAGGGACATGCAAATCTGCCCACAAAGGCTTCGCTCTTTAATCCAAAGCGTAGTATTAAGTTTAATTTTGATGACCAATATAACTTGATGAAATACAATTTAAGTGTTGGTGTTGATAAATGAATCCAGAGCAATGTGATATTGCTAAAAAGTTTTTATATGATCTGAAGTTTAAGCAACAACCAGGCACTGACAAGTAATGATACAAAAAGTTGCACGCTTTGCAGTTGATAGAGAAAACGTGATATCCCCAAAATACCAGTTCAACCTATATGAGTTATTAACTATCAAAGAGTCTTCTGCAGGGAAATCAGAAATAGTTTCATGACCAATTAGGGGAATACTTAGAAATAAGTATTCATAACAATATGTTATCAGTGGGTATCTGTGCAATGAGTCTCAGGCTCCTAAGATTTTATGCTCCCGAGATCCAAAACTCACCTGTCTGGTCATCTGTGGTGTTACCAGACATGGGAGAGAGGGGCAGCCAACCAGATGTGGAATTATCCATTGACTTTCACTGTTGAAATATGCTTCCAATAATTTTCTCTTTCTGTGTATCTATGTGTATAGGTATATGCTTTGGCTGTTTGACCCGCACAGAGAGCAAACTATTTTGCCACAGGCAAAGTGGACATATTCCATAGTATTCAGTAGTATATGTAAACTAGCGACTTGACCGTCAAAAAATGACGGTCAATAAAATTTGAAGCCATGGCAATGCTGTTTGGCACACAATGTTAAGCTTTTTATACTCTAAGGACCTTCGGCACTAATTGCGAGCCCCAGCGCTTATTGCGAGCCTCTCCTTGCGTGTCCTTTTGCTCGTCTCTCTATTTTTTAAAATACTAATTAATTAATTAATTGAATAATAAATTAATATAGTTTACCTTTTTCTAATTGATATATGTAACAATCAGTGGCCTGAAGCGGTAGCAATCTCTTTTTTTTGTCCTGCAGCATATAATGTCAAATGGGACTGTTGCTGGCATGAGGAGATAGTTTTATGAATGTTGTAACTGCATTAGAATTAGGCTGCGTGCGCGAGGGCTAACCGTTGGTTTATTTCTGTAAAGCGCTACTGTAGATGTGTAATGTTGTTAGGGTTGTAAAATAGCGTTGTTTGTCTATATGCTACGCGGTTCGCGAGCATTTACCGTCCTTTGTAATAGTGTTTTTTTTAACCTCGTAGGTTCCTGTGTGAAAGTGGTACGCGGTTGGCTGTGTCCAGGGTCATGTAGCCTCGTTTTCATTTTTCTTGGCCGGCATTTTTTTTCTCGCTTAGCCGTTTTTCGATTGCTGAAACTCAGCGAAATGGACTTAAATTAGCGTTCCACTTCACTTCCCCCGTGCTGTGTGTGATGTTTTTGTTGTATGTTTATTTTATTTTTTTGTGTGTTTCGTGTTTTCTGCTTTGCTCGGTTCGGCCGTTAACTTTGTATTTTTCCTATTTCGTATTTTGTTTTTTCCTAAGTCCCGCGTCTCGTATTTTTTTTTCTAAGTCTTGCGTTCAGCAAGTGCTTCTAGTGTAAGGCGATCCTGCATTTCCTAAGTGTTTCTTTGGCTCCACTGCTCGCCTCGCTTCGCAAGTCTCACAGGCAATGAGCGCCTTTGTCGCTCATCGCCCAAGTTCTGCGAGTTTCAGTGCTGTGAGTTTTAGTGCTCCGAGTTAACAGCTCAACTCCCTTTGGCGCTCATCGCCTTAGTCGTACGCACCATGCAAAGCATGACGACGTCTCGTAGTTCAACAATTATAATATGTGATTAAACTTACATTTGGTCATCACAGGCTTAATAGGGGGTTCCAGATATGCTATATGTGCTCAGTTTTGCCTATGAGACCAGATTCACCTCAGTAATAGTGCCCAAGAAGGCTGATGTGTCAGCTGGTTCTTCTTGTCTTGCATTTTAAGTCTGCCCTTCTCTCTCATACATTTACTCTACACACACATATATAATGTGTGTGGAGAATCCATGAACCAATAATGCAGTATAATATCTCTTTTTTAATGTTTGTCCAATAAAAAAGGTATTTTTTATCCTGCAATACTCTGATATTATATATATATATATAAAAAATGTTTTGCAGTGCTAAAATCCCATGTCCCCCCCCCCCCCCTCTTAAACATACAACTTAAATGTAAATGACTCTCTTGCTGCAATGTCCAAGGGTGTGGCATCTGTGCTTCCATTACTGTTTCGCCATCTGTCCCCTTTCTATGCTGACTTGGCAAATCAGCTGCTGTCAGTGCCTGGAAGGCAGCCCTGTCCTGTACAGAGGGTCCGATTTAGCAAGATGAGGACAGGTGGTGCTTATGCATTAACATGACAATATCTTTAAATGCCTTTTTTTAGGATCACCGCTTATTCTGTTTGGTATGGATTGCCCCTTTTGGTTTTACCCTGCTTTCTTAGGGCTTTTCTGTGTGTAAATTGTCTGTACATATAATGTCATTCATCTCTTAACACACTTATTTCTCTTTCTCATTATATATATCTTAAAAATCAGCGTAATATAAACCAAAAAGGGCATTCCCTGCCAAACAGAGTATATATATATATATATATATATATATATATATATATATATATATATATTCCTGTCAGTCTTTCTCCTCTTTCCATTGTCATCTTTAATTGCTTGCAAAATCAGAATAATATATGGGAAGAAATGAAGACTTAAATGTTTTAATGCTGCAATTTTATCATGAAAGAACGATAAAAAAATGATTAGGGATATTTTTATAATTTTTCATGCAATTAAAATGACAAATAAGTCATAGATCAAACGCTATGCCACACTGATATAGGTATTTAAAGATTGTAATAATCTAGAAGGCAAAGTGCTTCAGGCCATCCTGACTAGGTGGGATGTAAAACAGAATTTTTTAGCATATATATATATTGGGTTGAAATTTCATGACAGACACCAAAGCACAGATTTGGTGTATAGACCTCCGGAATGAAGGGAGGGTTCACATAAGCATGTGGTTTTATTCAGCCGCAGCAAAAACTGCACCAATTAATTTGCAAATCCCATTGAGGCCCAGAGCTAAAGGAAATTACAATTGAAGGGTTTGAGATGTGTTTAGAGGGAATGGCAAGCAGTACTAATCTCATAAGCAGTCCCAAATCCTTCCAGGAGCCCAGAAATTAGCAAAATTAGGGAGATTTGCAAGGACGATCATTGTGGTAGGAATTGGACCAGTCAAGAGATATAGAAACATAGGTTTCAGTAGCATATAAGAATCCACATAAAAAGTTCAAGAGGAGATTCCAAATATGGTATATTTTAGAATTATAGGTGATAAAGTTATTTATTAACTGAATGATAATATAAAATTCAGTTTCTTGCAGTAACCTTACACTGACTGTTGATTGTCATTTGTCTTTTCTGATCCACCCACTAATCATACATCAATATCTCTTTCTAATGTGTGATTACTGCCAATGAGTTCTAAATAATCCCTTTGGCTCTGGCTGTATTGTAAGTTTAAACTGTGTGTATGGCACATGGATGCACTTTTTGTGAAGCAAATTTGCCCTTTCTGTTTTTGTGTGGTTTTTATACTATGTCACCTTGAAAGATAAAGATTGAGGCTCTTATTGTTTGCATATAGCACTTGTATATTATTTTTAGTGATTCACTAGACTTTTGCAGAGGGCACAATTTCTATTTTTTGTCTGCAGATGAAAGATTGCTTTCCATGTAAACTCTTTATTAACATGCTGCTTTAATTTAGATGATCACATCTTATACATACTATTTTTTATGATAGAATATAGATCAGTACTGACTCATAAATGCCTGTGGGTTTATATAATAAAGTCCATGAAGTGCTATTATGCCAAATCCTGAATATTTTAATAGAATTTAATTGCTTTTGGAAAAAAAACTATTTTGTCATCTTGGAAAAATACTCCGCAATGAGCTATTTCTGAAGAAAAACAAAATGGTGGCAATGTTGCCAACCAATCAGTAAATAGATATTTGTAAATGACCTATAACACTGAGACAATATCTGTGATTTTATCAAAGGTTGGAAATTCATCACTGATATATAATGTTCATCCATTAGAAAACTGAGCAAATATGTGACCTTGTTGTGTCTATCTGTAGATTATTATTTTATTAAGTAAAATGGCTACACAAATTATATTGTATAAACAGGCACTGAGCTTTTCAGTGTGATTTGTAGGAGCAGGCATTTTTAGAGGGTATTGGCTGCTTTCACATTGCAGTGTTTCCATAGCAACCATTGAGGCCTACCTTACATGGAATGGCTACAATAGTTATTGCTTAGCGCTCACACAAATACATTTAATGAGTGGTAGGTGAGGATGTTCATTGTAGTTAAGAGCCTTGAGCTTGAAGGACACTCTTCAGAAAATATGGATTGCAACCATTTTGTTTGCAAATTCGAAGTTCAATAAATAAGACACTTGCATGGAATATAGAGGGAATCCAGAATGATTTGTTGCCCAGTCTGTATAACATTCGAAAACATTGATTGGGATAACTACATCTTTATAAATGTGAACCCCTCCTCGCAGCTGTCAAGATAAAGAATCACACTAAGGGACACAGTGAAGGTTCCAAATATAGTATAATTTTAAGTTGTAGGTTATAATAATAGGTTATCAACTGAAAGTCATTGACAAAAAATGCATTTTGTTAAAGTAAACTGAGTGTTGTAATTGTTACCCGTCACTCAGTGTTGTTAATTCACCCGTCAAGTATCAGGGTAACGAATGCTAATAATTGGAGTCTACATATGCTCAGGTTCTTAAGGTAAGTTTTAGACTGAAAACAATGCATGCAGACTGCAGGGAGTAATGAGCTATTATTATAACTCTTTACATTGATAACAGCACAAACTTGGTCACTGGATCACAAAGGCTGATTGATATGTAATAATTACAAACCTCAATGTTATTTTACCGTAAAAAAACAACAATTTTAACAGTAAGTTTCAACTGATAATATACTTTTATATATCTATAATGTTTTAAATTATACCAAAGTATGAACCTCGGCTGTGCTGTTCTGATCTGTAAGAGAATGAGGAAGTCCAGAAAATTAATAGCTTTGTGTTTTAAAAAAGAGAGAAATACATTATGAAAAAATATTTTATGAGATACATTACCAACTTACAGTACATAATGGAATACAATTATATCTATATCCATTTTTATACATATGTACATTTTATTATAAATAAACATGCTTAGAATATACTGATTGTGTTGGTCCAGCTTGCATAACTTTTAAGAGATAAATATCAGTTTAAATATTCTTTCAATTTATAAAAGTTGATCTTTTGTGAGAAAAAGACACTGACACTGATTACGAGCTGGAGCTCCTCACATCATTTTCAGACTATGGCACATCCTGCACCTGATTATCTACTGCATAACATTGTAGCCACAGCCAGGACATGTGCTTCACTAGCTGATAAAGCCTGAAAAAGATGGAGGGCGCTCTAGCCTAAAAAGGAAATCTTTTGAAGTGATTTATATATTTGGTATTTAGTTGGGTTGATTACATCTGTTTATATATACCAATAAAATGCCAGGCACCCTTTAGCAAATTAAAAAACTGTGAGACACTGAACACATTAAGCTTGTTTTCTTCACTTATCCCAATGTTTCTTTGTCATAAAAAGGTGTTTGAAAAATCCTCTACTGAAGGAAATAAAATAGTAATACATGTCTCAAGCAGGCCAAGAGACTTGTTTTTCCCATATAATTTCTCAGTAAACAGTATTTCAACTGTAATAATTCAGGATAATGCAAATGAGGCTTAATAAATACCATATTTTGCCTTAGACCCACTTTTTATCTTATATATCTTTAAGGTGAAAGCTATGTCTGCTCATCTGACAACTTTTTCAAGAAACTGGAATATACCAAGAACGTAAATCCCAACTGGTCAGTCAATGTGAAGACTTCAGCTGCTCTGAAGTCCCCCCAGTCCTTGGGGTCTTGCAACAGCTCCCAGTCCAGGGAAAGCAAGGACTTTGTGCGTCCCAAGTTGGTTACAATCATCCGGAGTGGTGTGAAACCAAGGAAAGCCGTGCGGGTTCTCCTCAACAAAAAGACGGCCCATTCCTTTGAGCAAGTCCTCACTGACATCACTGATGCCATTAAATTGGAGACTGGAGTGGTCAAGAAGTTGTATACCTTGGATGGAAAGCAGGTACGATTAATTTTGTGAGGTTTTTATTTTGCATGTGTTTCAGACCCCCCTAATAACTGGGGAATTAAAACAAAATGCATAATTCAAGTGCTCTTCAGAACAGAAAATCCTTATCAAGATTAATGTAGCCCTCGCTGCATTTTGTACCTCTGCTTAAAGGATCTCAGTGGTCAATTTTGATTATTTACTACTAAACATGATAATGGACAAATGTTTCTAGAAAAGGAAAAAAATAATGAATGCAGCTTTTACATTTTTATCTTTTATATCAAATTATATTTTTTGTTTCACTTTTTTGTTTGTATGTTAATTAACTGTCCTTTACTCATAACAGAGGCACTGGCAGCTGTAGAGTTTACATTCTCATTGTGCAGAAATAAACTTCCTGTACAAATAGTCTCGTCCCAGCACTGGGAATTGATCTGCTGAACCCCTAATAGTAGATCTTATACAATCACAATTGCATATAAAAGTTAATACATTATAGGTTGTATTTTATTTTCCATTCTAAAAATATTTTTCATAGTTTTAAGTGTAGTTCTTCGAGATGGTGCTCTCTTTAGCCTATGATACTGAACCTGGACAAAAGCAAGCTGCTTGACATATGTAATGTATGTATAAATGTATGTATATATGTTTATTTATATGTAAAATATTTTGAAGATGAGCTACAGAATTTTACAAACAATGGATTGTTCTTAAACTGTAGCTTGAAAAAACGTTATTGTTGCTTTGAAAGTAGAGTTAATTTGGATAACCAAAGGGTATTGGCAGATTCTGCTTGATCAGCACATTGTTGGCCCCTTTGCAGAGAAAGGAGATTGGGGAATATGTTGACCATATAGAAGCTAAAGGGTGTTGGTATTGTATATCTTCTCCAAAACTGGCTTAAATGTATTTGTGTATAAAAAGTTTTATTACAATCAAAATGATTAGGTATTGAGTAATTTACTGTTGATAAATAAACGTGTGTGTGTGTGGGGATGGGGGCATTATATTATACTGTGGTTGTAGGGTTGAAGCAATTTACTGCAGGTCTACAACACTGCCTTCCAAAGTAATTTTCCCTTCCAATCTGCCTTTTAGCATTTACTTTTGCTTCAGTGTTTTTCTTCTGAGTCCATGGAAACGGTCATCACAATAGGACGCACAGAGGCTTTGAGCCAATAATAGACTGTGTGTATCCTCCTGGACATACGGACAATGGACACTATAAGCCTCCTGATTTCCCAATATAGGTTGACTACCTTCTCACAAGCATGCAATAATTACTAAACAATGTTTAATTTGTCCCCAGCAAAGGTTATTGAAGACTGCACATAAAAAAAATGCAATGGGAGAGAGGAAGGACTTTACCTAACTTTCATAAGCAATTATCTAACACTTCCACTCAAAAAAATTAACAGCAGCCTGTTGTAATTATATTTACTTATATGTGTAATTAAACTTATATGTGTGCAAAAACTTTCACCTATGCTATGTCACTCTTTCAATGGAGTAATGAGGTACGGTACAGAATATGTTGGCACATTACAAATAAACAATAATAATATGGTAATGATTTTTTGAATAAAATCTGCTTCTTTAAATAATATATCATATAATTTTAGGCAAGAAAGTCTAACCCTATGAGTTAATGTTTGATTTTATTTGATGATGAGGAATTTTACAAATCAGCTTCCTAATAGCCGACAGACATGCTGTACTAGACAAAGGAACAAGCAGACAATGTGTAATGCACTTTATGAGGTCATTTGAATGACCTCATAAATCAAGGTGAACCCGCAGTCATTCCACTTTTAATATCCCCATGCTCCAGCAAATCCTAATAAAGTGTGAAGCCAGCCATTACATTGAAGATTTAATGTAGGCTGTCTGCCATCTACAAACGAACTAACCTTTTATTGAGAAGGAGCACTAGTTTACATCAATTAGATTTTTTAAGCTGCAATTTTATTTTAACAATCCATTTACAGGAAAGGAAACTATCTGTGAATCTCCAGAAAAAATAGTTTAAATGTCCCATTATGGAAATGTATAATTCCACTTCTTAAAGTTTCCGTTGCTTCTTAATCCCTGCCAATAATCAGCCTGAAGGAAATGACAGTCTTCACGCCAGCTGTAAGGACACATCTTTATTATCAGGAAGAGCTACGCTCCTGATCTAATAAACATGCCCTCTTCACCGTCTTGACTAATACTCTTAAAGGATGATTGCCACCTTGTATTATAGCTGTCAGTACATTCTGTTTCATACATAGTCAGACACACATATATATATATATATATATATATATATACATATATATATATATATAGTAAATAAATAGTACATCTGTGTTCACATTTAAATGTCTAGAACAAGTTACAAAACCTGTTTCCAGCTCAGAATTCTAAGAAAAAACAATTATTACACTGCATTCTGAAGCTGAGCAGGGACATGCAAATGTGCCCACAAATGCCTCGCTCTTAAATCCATAGCCCATTTTAAACATGGCTTCCTTTATGCTTATGCCTGCTGTATTACACAGCTTTTATGCAAAGCCAAGGTTGGATTATACACAAGCTGAGAATCCTATCCATGTACAGCTGTTTCAAGCTTACTCCCTTTCATAAGCGTGGAGTTGGATCTCAGCTTCTGTTGTGGACCTTATGAGTAGGGGTAGTTCACCACAACAATAATTTAATATATGGTCGGCAAAAGAGCGATAGAAACCCTCCACCGCACAGTAGTACAGTAAATAAATAGTACATCTGTGTTCACATTTGAATGTTTAAAGCAAGTTAAGAAACCTGTTTACAGCTCAGAATTCTGAGAAAAACAGTTATTGCACTGCATTCTGGTAAGCTGAGCAGGGACATGCAAATATGCCCACATATTTTTAGGTTTATTTATGCTTAGCAAACTATTGTGTTGCTTCTAAGAAAGAGTTTTCACCTTAGTGCAATGGCTCTTTTAATCTTCATCTCTGAATACTATTCTATTTTCTGTATAGGTCATCTGTGTGCGGAGCCTTTAGTGTGGTCTAGATAAATTAAAGGGCCACTATGGTCAAATAACTAAAATCGATAATGAGCCAAATGTTCTTATAAAGCAAAATAAATAATAAAATAACAATAAACACAGACCTATTTTACATTTTAGATGCAATATTTTTTTACTAATGTTGTCCATTTCCTTTTCCGATCTGATTATCAGCCTTATTAAATTGTGATTCGGACAATTCTAAAGGGCTCTATATAAGCACACAGCATATTTTTTTGCAGGAGTTTTTAGTTAGTGAACTTCTATCCAAAAGCAAGGTCTACACTAACTAAAAACTTCTGTAAAAATATATGCTCTGTGCTTTATATAGAGCCCTATTCAATTGGCCAAATCGCAATTTAAGAAGGCTGTATATCTGCTACTTTCTCAAGAAGGTGTGTCCTTATAAAGAGTAATCTCTGAATTATTCCCATTAAATACAAACAAAGAAACAATCTGCACAAAGTCTCTTCCCATCTCTAAAACAGATGAAAATAAACTAAAATGGTGGATTCCAGGGCATCATCATTTATCATAAAAGGAAATACGGTACATATATATTGTTTTACATTTTTTAAATATGTTATCTGTTTTCAAGTGCAGTATATCAAAATAGAATATTTTAAATCTGCTGCTTTAAATGTATTTTAAACCATGGCACATCTGAAGGATAGCAGGCTCCTTAGAATAACAGGAAACTAACAGTTTATATCTTACTAGTGGGGAAGAGCTGGCCTTAGTGAATATAGCCCAGTGTTTAAATTACAGAGATGCAAATTTCTCTTGAGCCTAAAACTTAAGCAAACCAGAAAGTGATCCCTATTTATTATATTTCTGCAGTCCAGTGGAGTAATCAATAAAATGCTACTGGTGTTTTATAAATTAGTTGCTCAAAACACACATCCAAGAAACGTATTTGTAAGCGTAGTCTAATTAAAGGGTTTAAAACCCAGGGACATTCATCTGAGGATAATTCCGGCTCTGTGAAATTCATGGGTGGGTGATAGTATGGTGCCAAATTGTCTATGCTGCCATCAGGCATTATTGTCACTGTGGGTAGTCTGACAGTAGACACGGGGATAGATAATAGGCTTTGGAGTTCTGTTAATGTGTATCTTTAGTAATGTGTAGTAATGCAAAATTTCAAGTTTATTACAATATATATTTATATATTTATTAACCTATAAAACACAAATGAATACAATAAGTACATGAGGCACAGCAATAGAGCAAGTACAAATAGATTATATTTTAAAGGAGGTGGTTAGGCAAATGATACAGAACAAGTGAGGGAGATGTAATTCGTAGCAGGTGGAGGAGGAGGCTTTGTGTCTTTGTGAAGGCTAAATAAGTAGTATAGTTGATTTCAGTAAGTTGTAGGTGTCAGGACTGTATTAGATAGGGTTATTTATTAAGGAGGGTTTTAAAGAAATGCTTGAAACTACGGAAGAGTAAAATATCCATAAAGTCAGTGCACCCTCAGAGAAGTTCTGTAGGTGAGAGGAGGTTAGAGAGGAAGAAATGAGCAGGTCCTGAGCACCACAAAGGGGGCAGTCCAAGGTATACTTGGAGATGAGAACAGATACTGTATATTGGGCGGTGCAGAGATGTTAAGGAGTTTATATGTGTAGGTTGAAGTTTTGACTTTTATTCTGTAGGGCATGGGGAGCCAATGGAGGTGAAGTGGAGGAGGAGTGGTGAGTAAGGTGGAGAAGTCTTGGGGGGGATAGATGGTTGATGGAAAGTGAGGAACATGTAGTAGACAAGGCTGGACGAGAGCCTGTACACTAGACATTTGAAAGTGTCTTGAGTGAGAAGGTGGAAAATTATCTATGTGCCATGCATATTCTTTGCCAGTTGCACACTTTTAGTCCTACTCACAAACCTGCCAACTGTGGTAGAAAAAAACATATCTACAAATCGACTTTCTACTCCAAAACCCAGTCATAATACCAAAACACAGAGGCCTCTTATTATTTTCTTATTATCAGATTTTATTTGGACACGACAAAATGTCTGCTACTGACTGACGACAAAACATAAACAACACAAGTATTTATAGTATTTTACATAAACTCAATGGTAAAGCCTATTACCACCTTCTAGAAAAATGGTGTATTCCACCCACACCCCATTGCTAGACCAATAAACAATTATTTATATTAGTAAACCAATTAATAATGGACCATGTACCTAGGCTTAATCTATGCGCACATCACCTCTATATTGTACACATCTGCACAGTCAATAACTTGTAGTTAACTTTGGGTCTGGTCTCCAAAAAATGTTGTTTTGGGTCTAAGGAGTTGACCTTGCTTACAGAGAACAGTATATATTATGAGAACAAGGACTGTTTACACTTATAGAGAAAAAACAATTAATTAAGTAAAAGGCATAATTAACTGTTTCATACCTCACAACCTGCAATGAAAAAAAAAATACTGGTTCAGAGTTTACACATATATATATACTAAATAATGTATGAATATTTGTATTTCTCCACAACAAAACTCTACCCATTGTCTGTCACTTACTTATATATCAATCTAGGTATATTCCCATATCTGGATATATTTTTAATTGTGTCATACCTTTATATGTAGTCTGTAGATGTAAAATTTGAAGGTAAATATAATTGCACATTAATGAGGTCACATTTGAAAATCAGCCAGTTTTTATGAATGTTTTAATATCCATGAAAAATCTTAGTAGCTTTTACAGCAAAAACCCAAGTAAAATGTTAATTAGAGAGCTCAGATTGTATAAGTGGGATTGTCAGCCGTACTAAATCGTCAGAGACAGATGACATATCTCAAGCCTTGAAGCTGAATGAAATTGTTTAAATAGATTAATATGAGCAGCATTACCTAAAAAGAGCTGAGTAAACGAAACCTCCACGGAGATGAGTTTTGTATTAAAGCCATGAATTTCTACATATCTTGGACCTTATCAACCGCTGCAGGCTAAGGGATTACATGTAAATTAGACACACACAGGGATTGTGTCAGACAGCAAACACTGCACTTCTCAATGACATCTCTGTGAAAGTAAAAGTCCCTCACAGTAAGCCACTGAAGCCTCACACTTACAGTATGATTTTTTTTGAAGAACTAGAATCTATAATGGGCAAAATGCTTTTTTTATTGCTGGGAAATGTAACATTGCAATTACAGTATCCAGTCAGTCTCAAACTTTCTATCAGGTTTCAAATATTGAAATAATAAGTTGTTTTTGCATGAAAAAAAAGTGGTCTATGATGTAAACAACAAAGTGATGTTGAATTGTCCTGATATGCTACAAGTAATGGCATCTAATTAAATCTTTTTAAAGGACCATGGAAAGCATTTTTTCTGTATTGTATTTGAAAGAGGATGTTTGATAAAATTTCAGTATGTTTCTATTATTTTGGAACATATTAAACTGCTTTGAATGTATAATTGTCTTTAGGGCTTATCCCTATCAGGAAATCTACAGGAATACAGCAGTATGAATCATATATGTCTGACAATGAGATTTAGTCATGGGGAACACATATATGTCACACAGATACATTTGCTGTCAGTTTAACTGAAGTTTAAACATGTTTCTTTTAATATTTTAACATGTAAAAGGCAGCTTTTGCAATGTTTAAAGCATTTATTTTAAATCCACAACAGAAAATGTGTTTACTTTAGATGTTCCTTTAATTCCTGGGCTGCATCAGCCTTGTGCTTGTACCCCCATTCTTTTGCGTGTAGCGCTTGATAAGAAACCACAGACACATGCAAATAAATGATAAATTAGACAGAAAGTATGTAAGACAACTCAATATTGAAATACATTATACACAACTGATGTCTCAAAAGGAGTTGAGGTTTCTGCTATAGGAGCTTACAATCTAGAGGGGGTGATAGGAAATGTGCAACTGGAAGGAGAAGCAGCAATTACAGTTTTCATTCAGTTTTGTGTTGTGAGGTTGTGTTATTTGGTTGAAATAAGGTGTGTTGTATATTTTAAAGGGCCAATGTAGTCCAAAAACATCTAGCGTGCATTTAAACTCTCACCTTTAAACATTACAGAAGTTTTCATTTGAGAAATTATTAATCCATAATGTAGAAACATGACATTAAATTCAAACAACATGGGATTGTTTTCTCCTCCTCTTTTCTAATATAGGTATAGTGAGCATTTAGGGTGTTTAAATTACAACATAATGAGCTGTTGTTCCCACTGATTTTAATGTAAATTAATTAAAAACACTTAACCGGAATTCTATGGGCCCTCGTTTAAACTTTCTCTTAAGTGGGTAAAATAATGGCAGATCAAACACATGGTTCAATGTTATCTGCCTGTTGTTTCAGTGTTAATTTGCTTCAATTAATATAATTTATTTTCCATGGTGAAACATTTTTTTGTAATGTATAAAACATGCTCTTTTAAATGTATGACTGTACATTTTAGACTACAGTGGCCCTGTAGTAAAATAGTGCAGAGTTTGATGTTAAAATTATCTCTTTAGACATAATAGTGTGTCTCGATTTTACATAATTTTTCTACACTATAGAACAGTTATTTTTAATACAGAAACGTTTTGGTAATGTTTAGAATATAGTCTTTTAATTCAGGTTATACATTTTTGTATTGTGATGATTCACAATAGGTTTTTGGATTCTTCGTCTGTTTTGATGAACATAGGTGAACACTGAGATTCACACACATTTCAAAAACATACTATACATACCCTGTGCAAAATACTACATGTGCCATATTTTGTAAAATATATATATATAAATATATATACAGTGATATATATACAGTGCATTGCAAAAGTATTCATCCCCCTTGGCATTTTTCGTGTTTTGTTGCCTCACAACCTGGAATTAACATGGATTGTTTTTGCATTTGCACAATTTACAGAACATGCCCACAACTTTGAAGATGTTTTTTTTATTTTTATTATTATTGTGATGCAAACAACAAATAGGACAAAATTACAGAAAAAGTCAATGTGCCTAACTATTCACCCCCCTAAAGTCAATACTTTGTAGAGCCACCTTTTGCGGCAATCACAGCTCCAAGTCGCTTTGGATAAGTCTCTATGAGTTTGCCACATCTTACCTCTGGGATTTTTGCCTATTCCTCCTTGCAAAATTGCTCGAGCTCCTTCAAGTTTGATGGTTTGCGCTTGTGAACAGCAATCTTTAAGTCTGACAACAGATTTTGTATTGGATTGAGGTCTGGGCTTTGACTAGGCCATTCCAACACATTTACATGCTTCCCCTTAAACCACTCAAGTGGTGCTTTAGCAGTGTGTTTGGGGTCATTGTCCTGCTGGAAGGTGAACCTCCGTCCTAGCCTCAAATCACGCACAGTGGGGTATAGGTTTTGCTCAAGAATATCCCTGTATTTAGCACCATCCATCTTTCCCTCAACTCTGACCAGTTTCCCAGTCCCGGCTGCTGAAAAACATCCCCACAGCATGATGCTGCCACCACCATGTTTCATTGTGAGGATGGTGTTCTTTGGGTGATGTGATGTTTAGGGTTTGCGCCAGACATAGCGTTTTCTTTGATCGCCAAAAAGTTCCATTTTAGCCTCATCAAACCAGAGCACCTTCCTCCATACATTTTGGGAGTCTCCCACATGTCTTTTCTCAAACTCAAAACGTGCCATTTTGTTTTTAGCTGAAAGTAATGACTTTCTTCTGGCCACTCTGCCATAAAGCCCAACTCTATGGAGCGTACATCTTATTGTCGTCCTATGTACAGATACTCCAGTCTCTGCTGTGGAACTCTGCAGCTCCTCCAGGGTTACCTTTGGTCTCTGTGCTGCCTCTCTGATTAATGCCCTCCTTGCTGGGTCCATGAGTTTTGGTGGATGGCCGTCTCTTGGCAGGTTTGCTGTTGTGCCATGTTCTTTCCATTTGTTTATGATAGAATTGATGATGCTCCTGAGGATCATCAAAGATTTGGATATTTTTTTATAACCTAACCCTGACTTGTACTTCTCAACAACATTGTCCCTTACTTGTTTGGAGAGTACCTTGGTCTTCATGGCAGTGTTTGGTTAGTGGTGCCTCTTGCTTGGGTTTTGCAGCCTCTCGGGTGTGTATATGTAAAAAGGTGTGTATATGTAATGACAGATCATGTGACACTTAGATTGCACACAAGTGGACATCCTTTCACTAATTATGTGACTTCTGAAGGTAATTGGTTGCACCAGAGCTTTTTATGGGCTTCATAACAAAGGGGGTGAATACATACGCACATGCCAATTTTCTGTTTTCTATTTCTAAAAAATAGTTTTATGTATATATTTTTCTCATTTCACTTCACAAACGACTATTGTGTTCTGATCATAACATAAAATTCAGATTAACAAATCATTGAACTTAAGGCTGTAATGTAACAAAATAGGTAAAAAGTCAAGGGGGGTGAATACTTTTGCAAGGCACTGTATATATATATATATATATATATATATATATATATATATACACTATAGGCAGGGAAACAGAAGTGTTTATCTGAATGACAGACAGGACAATGATATTGATTTCTGATGTGTCAAAGGTAACTGCCATTCCAGACATCTGCTGAATGGCAGGGTGCATAATGAAGGTCAGGGGATGTAATGGCCGGGTGGGTGCTATGCTCTGCTTGCTGTCTCTGATGTTATTAACATGCTTTCAGCGCAGATGCTTTAAAATTGCAAATAAAAATGGACACAAGACGTGTGTGCTGGGACATTTTTTTGATTATAAAATTCCAATATCTGTTGTGCTCATTTGTATGGAGATATAAATAATCAGTGCTGCTCCACATCATCATAAAGTGCACTGAAAAGCAGATGAAAAAAAAGCATTTAGAATTCTAGAATTTATGAATATTTCACTGTTTTAGAAGATATTTTATATAACCTTAAATCCTCACTCATGCTGTAGATGCTGAGAGGACCTAAAAAAATTACAAACACATTGGACCAAAAAATAGCAGAACTTGTCTTGATATAGAGTTACATTTCAGCCTCACTTTAGTCTTATCATTAATATAACAACACATAAACAGCTATATTTTACTCAAGACAAATACAGTTACTTAAGGGACATGGAAGGTTTCTGAATTTTAATAGGTATCATATATATAGTTGTGGATCTGCGGGACTGTTTGAAACGTTTGCAATGTTGGTAACGCACTTGCGCCCCTTGCAGAGCAAGGGCTGACTGCGAGCCTCGGTAAGCAAGGCGAGCGGTCGACTGCGACCTTCGCGAAGTGAGGCGAGCCGTTGACTCAGGACTTAGGCTGCGCTTGCGACCATGCACAGCCATTGATGCAGGACTTAGGCTACAGTTAGGGGCAAAGGAGCTCATTGCATTTCGAGACTCGCTTTGCGAGCAGTTGAGGCACGCAGACTTAGGCTTCAATGAGTGCCAAAGGCGCTCATTGCACTGTGAGCCTCGCTTTACGAGGCGAGCATTTGAGGCACGCAAGACTTAGGCTGCAATGAACGCCGAAGGCGATTATTGTAGGGCTCATCGTGAGGCCAGTAAGACTTAGCACGGTGCACAAAATTACAGCCCGTAAGACTTAGGAACCGAAGCATGTAGATGGACTGTGAGCATCGGAAAATTACGACTTAAATGGCAGAACCGCCGAACTGATAAGACCTGCTAAAAACAACAAATATGCCTCAAATTAACTTACACACTTACACATAGCACAGGGAGAGAGCCAGGGAGCCAGTGAGTAAGTTTGCAAGTTAATTTGAGGCATATTTAGCTTTTTTTCATTAACAAAAATCACCTAAGCAAGAAAAAAAATGGCGTCCGAAAAAACGTAAACACAACAAAAATGAGGCCGATGGATGTAAAACGAGGATGAAGGACTTAAGCCAGTAACACTTAATCCAAGTCAGTAACATTTAACCCAAGGCAGTAACACTTAACCCAAGGCACTAACTCTTTGATTAATAACTGCTTTAAAGATCTGTTTTCTGCCTAAAATCATTCTACTTATATCTATGTGAGCCTACCATCTAATTCATACAGATCATGAATACACAGACTATGAAGAATGTGAAGTGCCTTCCAGTGACCTCTCTCTGGTAGCATTGGTTACTATGAGGCAGTGCAACCCCTGTTCGTAGAAGTACACAGTCTTTATGAGCTGTAGAGTGGAGAAACCAATTAGGAATCATTAGTATGAATTAAGGCAGAAAGAACAGAGCGTTTATGCACTTCTCATTAAAATAAAGTAGACAAAAGTAAAGACTTACCTAGGAATATTATATTCCTAGTAAAATCCAGAAACCTTCAAATTCTCTTTAACTTTAATCTCTAAAACTAATTGTTCTTTTTGTATACAAAGTTTCGAAAAAGTAAAAACATAATTCTGTGTTTCCTGTGATGTAATGGCCCTACGTGACCTAATACATATAGGTTTATCTGTTTTATTTTGGTACTATACAGTGTTTCAGTTTGAGCTTAAGCTGGGTGGGTGGGGGTTCTTTATTCATTTTCTATTCAGCTTTCTCCACAGGTACATTGTAGCAGGTAGTGAACATAATGTTCTGATACATTCTTTGTATACATTAATCAAACAGCAAGTTGCAAAAAATAAATAAAGTATCAACTAATAATCAAAATCTTTGTCACATAGGCAGGGGGTGACCTATTTGCCCTAAATTCCATTTTTTATCCTCTTTCCTCTTCTTGTATCACAAAGGTAAAATTGTATATACTGCACAGCATCTGTAGTTAATTATTTTTCACAAAACTCAATAAAGTCAAAATGTTTCTGTAAAATAAGTTAATATCCCGAATAACAGGGCATGTGCGGTACAGAGAGCAGCTAGACGGCATGGTAGTGAGTCAATAAGATGTTGGAAGGTTGGCATGGGTATCTGGAGCCATGCAGACTGCAGTGCATCAAACAGCTGATGAAGAGTATGTGGTGTAGGATCCATACGGCAAACATGGCTATCCAGGTGGCCCCATAGGTGCCCGATGGGGTTCAAGTCCAGGGAATTTGGAGGCCAGGGAAGTACTTGGAAGTCTTTGTTGTGCTCCTCAAATCACTACCGGACAATTCTGATCATATGACCATATGATATGTTGCATTTTTCTGCTGGAAGATCCCATCCGCTCCAGGGAAGACAGTCAACATGTATGGGTGTACTTGATCTGCAATAGGTAACCAAATAAGTGGACCCACACAATGCCAAGAAAACATTCCCCAGACCATGACCAATGGTTCCAACAATGGTTGCAGAGTGTTTGTTCTCTGAGGTTTTGCACGCCAACATCCAGTAGATGGAGCAGAAAAAGTGACTCATCAGAAAAGGCAACCCTTTGCAAATCAGATGAGGTCCAACTCTGGTACTGTTGTTCATAGTGAAGCCATTTCTGATGTTAAATCCTTGTCAGCATGGGTGTAGTGACCAGTCATTTACTTCAGAGCCCCATACACAACAGGATTGGCTGTACTGTCGTTTTAGACACGTCTGGTAGCCCCCTTGTTTGGACGATGAGTTTCTCAACTGTAGCGTGTCGGTTGGCCCTCACACACCTTCGCAGCCGACGTTCATCTCTGACATGAATGGCACATGGTGCTCTGCAGTTTTCATGTGCTATTTCAGAATTACTGCTCGAAAGCCAATGACCATCCCCTTTTCAAAGTCTCATAAATCACACTTTTTACCCATGGAAGCAATGGTGATATGTTTGCAGAATGCCTACATGTCTCCTTATATTACACTGACTGTAGCGGAGAGGCAATATTCCCCAGGTTATCTCCGTTTATAATCCCAGTGAGGCTCAGGAACAAGTAAATGGTAAATCCACAGGCAAGGTTTCCAACAGGTAAAATAATAGCAATATCCCAACCGTAATCCCAATAACTGGACGACACACAGTTTCAGGAGCAGAACTAGATCTTTAATGACAGGGAATCTCCTTTTATGCCATGGTGCCCTCTGAAGGGCTACACCCACATAATTATCACAGCCAATTATATACATGGTTCAACCCCCACGTCTCCTCCCCTCAGATAACAGGTAACACAATTAAAACAGACCCAATTTTAACCACATTCTGGATGTACCCCAAAAACAGGGGGTACACCTTTAAGTCCAGCACCGTTCAATAGCTCTCCCCCAGGGGAACAACATATTAACAAATGGCATGAATCAGACCAGGGGTTCAAAAGTTAGTAAAAGTATCTTCTACACATAACACACAGACATTTCACATATTCTCCATAGTTGGCCATACAATACACATTTAGGGACAATAGGTGAGTCACACCTCCCTGAGGCAACTTGATATAATCAGACAATGATTAGATAATCCTTCTTTGTTCTTATGTTTGAGAATGAATAGACCTCCTTATCTGTAACAGGATTATCTATTAGCCTAGGTCTGCCATAGTCTGGCTAATATTCTGCAGAGCATAAACCAACATACATTTCTTTTAACACAAGTACAACATACAGTTATGCGAATGCAGCTTATTCACAGTAAATTGCAGGACAGCCCAGTGCCATCCGCTACACTGACTATGACTATATCCACCAAGCCAGCTCATGACACGTGCCACATTTCATTGGCTACGGGCTGCCGGCGTCAAAAGGGGTCGGTGGTCATATTAATGTGACTCGATCCTATATATATATATATATATATATATATATATATATATATATATATATATATATATATATATATATATATATAAACAGTAGACTCTTAGTTAACCAGAACTCAAGCAACCAGAAAAAAAATGAATACTGCACTTTAAATAAGAATAGCAATTTACAGGGCTCAACAAATGCCAGGAACCAGGTTGTCATACCCCAAAATGCTTACAGGCACCTAGATTTCGTCCACTGATTGAGCCAGTGCATTCCCTGGGTTCAGACCCGCACCCTCCTGCCGAACGTACCTGTATGTAAGTGATGAGTGAAAGCTGCTGGTGCTAGAACAGCTCTCACTGACAAATATACTTAGAAGAGCATCCTATGTGCAGGAAATCTAGGCCTCTCTTTTACTTGTAACTCTCAAGCAACCAGAAACCACATTTATCCAGCATCTACCAATCCCCATGGGTGCTGGTTAACTGAGAGTCTCATATATATATATATTTTTGAATTTTGAATTATTTTTTTTTGAAGCTGCAGGATGAAAAATACTAAGTGAAATGTAGCAGAACAGATTGCCATATAGATATGTAAAGGGAAAATTATCATCAAAAATATAAAAGGTAATTACTTCATAGTTGTTTGTGTTCTTGTATCACAAACACTATCTATGGGTTGCATAAGTAATATTCAGTTTTCTGCTCGTGTATCAAACACAACCTTTACTTATTTAACTTTTATAAGCAATTTATTCCTCACAGCAGGGTTCAGTTTTCTTTTCTGGACAGATTCTGTCTGCTACTTTCAAAGGACGTGTCATTGTAAACAAATGAGCTTTCAATTAATCCTGTTGCAAGCACTGGCAACTACCATTTTTCCATGATAAAAAAAAAAAAACTTCCTCTACAATTAAAACATCAGAAAGTAGATTAGCAGAAACCAAAATGGTGGCACAATTGCTTGTAAAATGTAATATATTATACGTTGTGTTATATTTCTTTTTTTCCTACAGTAGAAAGTGTAGATCTTTAAAAGAATGTATTTAAATACTGGAATACAGTGTTCCTTTAATGCTGAATTATTGTACCAGAGTGTTTATTGTGGCCTTTAATTTTGATCACATTGCAAGTAAAGATTTGCACATTTACAACAGAAGATTAACCCTTTCACTGGCAAAGGGGCCAGTAACACATAGAAAGGGTTAATTAGAAATAGGGGGAAAAATAGGATGATTGAAGAATGTTACATCATATTTTTACCTTTGTTCAGTAGTTTTCAAAATATCTATTGATTTTAAACTTGTAACTTTTTCCTGAGCCTTGTGTTGCACCCCATGTAACCTAGATTTACACCATATGGAATATCTGATTAAAAGAAAAAAAGTCCATCCGGATTTATACAGGGATTAAATGTAAGACTGTATTATAATAAACAGCTGTTACAAGTTTTAGATTCTTACTACAAGCTTATTTTGATTTATCTAGTTCTTTGCAACTGTATTTTTACTAAAATCCAGATTTCATGTAACTTGTGGCAAAATTCTCTTTTTTTTGTTAAACAAAAGCTGATTTATTTAAAAAGTTTAAAAGTTCACCTACAGTCCAAAATTGTGTTTAACAGGTCACATTTTGTAAATGTTTTTCTTTTTGTATGAAAAGTGATCGGTCGATGGTGTAGAAAAATACCAATAAAGTGAGACAGAGTGAGATTGTTTTTCTCATCTCCCATCCTGGCATGATGTTATTATTATTTTGCATGTAAAATTAGATAAGCAAATACAGAAAACAGGCTCTCTGAATACTTGTTTACTCTTCCTATCAAGTTTATTACAATTCACTGATTAGGCAGTCACTCATTGTTCTCAGTGTCATGTGGCTCGCATTTCTCAAAATTATGCATAAATATTTTAAACTAGCTACTTGCCTGTCAAAAATTACGGCAATAAAATTTGAAGTGATGGCAATGCTGTTTGCCACAAAATGTAAGGCTTTTACTCCTCTGAGGACCTTCGGTGCTCATTGCGAGCCCCGAGCTGAGCGCCTTAGGCGCTCATCGCGTGGCTGGCAATAAGCAACTTCGGTGCTCATTGCGAGCCTCTCCCCTCATGTACTTCAAGTTTTCTGCTTTGCAATGATCACCTTCAGCGCTCATCGCGATAACAGATATATAAGTACAGTGTAAAATATAAAATGTATTTAGTACAGTGAATTAATATAAATTAATAAATTAATACACTTAACTATTTACTAGCGACTTGCCCGTCAAAAATGACGGTCAATCAAATTTGAAGCCATGGCAATGCTGTTTGCCACACAATGTTAAGCTTTTTATACTCTAAGGACCTTCGGCGCTCATTGCAAGCCTCGGCGGTCATTGCAAGCCTCTCCTCATGTGTCTTTTGGCTCCTCTCTATATTTTTAAAAATACTTATTAATGAATTAATTGAATAATAAAGTAATATAGCTTACCTTTTTCTAATCAATATATGTAACAATCAATAGCCTGAAGAGGTAACAATCTCTTTTTATTGTCCTGCAACATATAATGTCCAGTGGGACTGTTGCTGGCCTGAGGAGATAGTGTAATGAATGTCCCAACTGTGCATTAGAAATAGGCTGCGTGCCCGAGGGCAAACCATTGGTTTATTTGTGTAAAGTGCTATTTTAGATGCGTAATGTTGTTAGTTGCAAGTTAGGATTGTAAAATTGCGTCATTTGTCTATGTGCTACTCGGTTCGCGAACATTTGCCGTCCTTTGTAATAGTGTATTTTGTAGCTCGTATGCTCCTGGGGGAAAGTGGTACGCGGTTGGCAGTGTTTTGTGCGTTTTTTTCTAGGTCCCACGTCTCTTATTTTTTTTTTCTAAGTCCCGCGTTCGTTAACTGCTTGCAGCCTAAGGTGATCCCGCGTTTCATAAGTGTCTGGAGGCTAAGTCCTGCGTGTTTCAATTTGTGATCGGCTCGCCTTGCTTTGCGAGGCTCGCAGGAGCGCTTTTGGCCCCGTGTGTTTCAGCCTCGTTTTCATTTTTTTCAGGTGCCATTTCTTTTCTCACAGCGACGAAACCCGGCAAATTCAACTAAAATTTGCGTGCAACCTCATTCCCAGGCGTCCTGGTGTTCCCTCCATGCTGTGTATGAGTGTTTTTTTATTTTATTTTTTAACTTTGTCTTGTTTTTCGTGTTTTTCAATTTTTTTCGAGGCTCGCAAACATGACGACGAATCGCAGTTTGACAACTATTATATGTGATACAATTTATTTATGCAAATATTTTATAAGAACATACCAAGTTACCTCTGCCACTGGTGGTATACTTTATAGTGTAACATTAGATACACATATCTATCTTGCAGTATTGCATGTTTGATAAATTAGGTGTATTATTTCATAAACCCATTGAAATGATTGTGAGACTGTCTGAAATTTATACTGATTGACTCCATCACTTTGGACTTATTCAACACTTTTTTTTACATAATTCCAAGATCCCATTACAGCCATTTCCATAAGTTACCCAGAGTAAAGTAGAGTAACACATGCTCAGGGGATTAGTGATAATGTTTTTTTTATGAATTATAGTTTAGATGTACAAGGTCCTACAATGTCGTCTGTCAGAGCTCGTTTAAAAATGCTTCTGCAAATCAGAAGAATCACTTAGGTGATGGTTTGAGTGCTGGGAATTAAATACTTGACTATTGAGAGACACAATTGTAAAAGGTCACAAAATAGGAATTTCCTTTTGATGATCTAGTCTCCAGAGCAGGACACAGTATGTAGGTGAGGTCCAACTTCAACTTGCCAAAACCTCCTGTTTTGCTGCAAATTGTTATAGAAGGTAAAATATATATACACTAGCAACTTGCCCATCAAATATGCAACTACTGCTAGTATCTTTCCACTGTAAGGTAAATGGGGGGTGCTGGCTTTGTTTTTTCAAGCACAAAGTTATACCAGTACAATGACCTCCATTGGATGGAGACTTGTTGTGTTATAGCGCTTATGGGTACAAACTATGAATCGTTGTTTGACCTCTAGTATAATTGGGATGTTCTTAAAACTCTGTAGACCTGTCTCTTAGCCGAAACCCCCACCCTGACCTTATCTGGGTGGAGACAATCAACTTAACTAGGGGCCAATGCTCTAATTTTTGATAATGGATTTGATATTGAATATTCTATTATTAATCATTAAATGTGACTGTTCATTCTTGACTATTCAAATCTGTAATTCCTCTTGTTTGTCCTTTAAACTCCTTGTGAGATGCTTCCTGAGGGTACTGCTCGGTTGCTGCAGCCACACCCAGCACTCCTCACATATGCCTGCCTTCCTTCCCATAAGTCATGCTTTTGCTTCTTTTCTGCATCCTGGCAGCTGCAAATTGTGGTTGCTAGGAAACAGCCTCCACAGTATAAAGGCCTCTCAGCTGGAGGGGTCGGATCTGTCAGCCCCAAAACAGCTGGCCAGCAATTTCCTTCCATGTCTCCTGTTCTTGCTGGTGTGAAGGTATCAGCTGATGCAGGCTTTTAATCCGGGACTAAATTAGCAGCTAGGAATGTTGGCAGCTCCTGTGTCCCAGAGAGAATTCATCATTTTGGGATTGACACCAGCAAACTGATGAAGCATTGAGTGGCTGATATATACAGTGCCTCTCTCAGACTGAGGAACACAAGATTGCATTTATTTAACATATTTTAAAGCATCACCGCAGTCACATTTCTCTATATATAGTCTTTTGAATACCTACACTCGATAACCGGCAAAATGTTTTCAGAAAATAATAACCCCACATTTTTATATTTAATTATTCTTTACGGTGGGTCCTATTTCTTTTACCGGGCTGCAAACTAATGGCATTTCAATTAGTCCTAATAAATGCAATGGCAGATTCAATTTTCCAAATAAAAACTTCCTTTACATTTTTCAGATAAAAGCTTCCTGTGCATTCAAAGACTCCTCCTCCTCATGAGACATATACATTAAATTGCCTATTATAGTATTTATTGTATGGTTAGTGCTGTATGTTATTGCAGAAATATTAAACACTATAAGCTGATACCTAGCCTCATCCCTATGGGGAATATGAAAGGACACTGAAGAGCTATTATCTGAATGTGTAGACCCGCCACGTGACGAGGCACAGAGGAGCATTGTCATAGTAACCAGAGCACACCATTACACCCACCAAACATGTACATGGGGAACGGCGCTTGTGTTCTGCACTTATTACAATCTAGTCCTCTTCAGTGCTGGTGGCTTGTCAGTAATGGCTTGCAATGTGCAGGGTATGATGTAGAAAATCCATAATATATATAGAGATATACAGATAGACAGCAAACTCTCTCACCTCTCTCTCTCTCTTTCTATTTTTCTCTTCTTTGTGTCACCTTTTTATTTTCTCTCACCTCTATCTTCTCTCTTTCACCTCTGTAGCCTTTCTCTTTTTATGTCCTCTCTCTCTTTTTTCCTCCCACCATCCCTTTCTCTTCTCTCACCTCACCTTTTTCCTTTCACCTCTCTCTACTCTATCTCTCTCTCTTTCTACAACCCTCTTTGTATGCCTTTCTCTTTCTCCTCTCCTATCTCTCCTCTGTCTCCTCTTCCCCAATTCATACTATCTCTCCATCTATTCACTCAATTATGTCTCTTCTCTGCCTCTATCCATCTCCTTCTCATTTACACCTGCTGAGAGAGAGTGGGGTAATGCAGGTTTCTCTGCTCTCATTTCTCTCTTTTGTCTTCCACCTCTCTCACCTCCCTCATTGTATGCCTCTTTCTTTCTTTCTCCCTCTCTCCTTTTTCCTCTCTCCTCACCCATTTTTTCTCTTTTCATCCATTCACTCAACTCTGACTCATATCTGTCTCTTTCTCTCTCCCTTCTCTCAGGTGTAAATGAGAAGTAATGCAAGTTTCTCTTTTCTCATCTTTCTCTTCTCCCTTTCACCTCACTCTCCTATCTCTTTGTATGTCTCTTTCCACTCTCTCCTCTATCTCTTTTCTTTGGTATCTCAATCCTTTCTCTCTCTCTTTCTCTTTTTTTTCTTTCTCTCACTCTCTCTATCTCTCATTCAGTAAGAGTAAAGGAAGAGGACTAATGCTAGTGTTGGAGCACATACAGTTGCAAGCAAAAGTATGTGAACCCTTTGGAATGATATGGATTTCTGCACAAATTGGTCAAAAAATGTGATCTGATCTTCATCTAAGTCACAACAATAGACAATCACAGTCTGCTTAAACAAATAACACACAAAGTATTAAATGTTGCCATGTTTTTATTCAACACACCATGTAAACATTCACAGTGCAGTTGGAAAAAGTATGTGAACCCTTGGATTTAATAACTTGTTGAACCTCCTTTGGCAGAAATAACTACAACCAAACGTTTCCTGTAGTTGCAGATCAGATGTGCACAACGGTCAGGAGTAATTCTTGACCATTTCTCTTTACAGAACTGTTTCAGTTTAGCAATATTCTTGGGATGTCTGGTGTGAATCGCTTTCTTAAGGTCATGCCACAACATCTCAATTGGGTTGAGGTCAGGACTCTGACTGGTCCACTTCAGAAGGCGTATTTTCTTCTATTTAACCCATTCTGTTGTTGATTTACTTCTATGCTTTGGGTCATTGTCCTGTTGTAACACCCATCTTCTGTTGAGCTTCAGCTGGTGGACAGATGGCCTTAAGTTCTCCTGCAAAATGTCTTCATAAACCTGGGAATTCATTTTTCCTTCGATGATAGCAATCCGTCCAGGCCCTGACGCAGCAAAGCAGCCCCAAACCATGATGCCCCCACCACCGTACTTCACAGTTGGGATGAGGTTTTGATGTTGGTGTGCTGTGCCCCTTTTTCTCCACACATAGTGTTGTGTGTTTCTTCCAAACAACTCAACTTTAGATTTTATCTGTCCACAGAATATTTTGCCAGTACTGCTGTGGAACATCCAGGTGCTCTTGTGCAAACTGTAAACGTGCAGCAATGTTTTGCTTGGATAGCAGTGGCTTCCTCTGTGGTATCCTCCCATGAAATCCATTCTTGTTTAGTGTTTTACATATTGTAGATTCACTAACAGGGATGTTAGCATATGCCAGAGACTTTTGTAAGTCTTTAGCTGACACTCTAGGATTCTTCTTCACCTCATTGAGCAGTCTGCGCTGTGCTCTTGCAGTCATCTTTACAGGATGGCCACCCCTAGGGAGAGTAGCAGCAGTGCTGAACTTTCTCCATTTATAGACAATTTGTCTTACCGTGGACTGATGAACAGCAAGGCTTTTGGAGATACTTATATCACCCTTTCCAGCTTTATGTAAGTCAATAATTCTTAATCGTAGGTCTTCTGAGAGCTCTTTTGTGTGAGGCATCATTGTGTTTTTTATAGGACAGGGCAGCTGTAACCAACACCTCCAATCTCATCTCATTGATTGGACTCCAGTTGGCTGACACCTCACTCCAATTAGCTTTTGAAGATGTCATTAGTCTAGGGGTTCACATACTTTTTCCACCTGCACTGTGAATGTTTACATGGTGTGTTCAATAACAACATGGTAACATTTAATTCTTTGTGTGTTATGAGTTTAAGCAGAGTGTGATTGTCTATTGTTGTGACTTAGATGAAGATCAGATCACATTTTATGACCAATTTGTGCAGAAATCCATATCATTCCAAAGGGTTCACATACTTTTGTTTGCAACTGTATATCTGAATACACCTCTATAGCTGAATTGACACAAGCCTGAAATCTATTTGTATTAAGAAATATTTAGGCTATTATTAACTATACAAAGTGTAAAGACATTACCTTTAGACCGGATGCAGAAATAGTTATGTATAATTGTTTCTGTTGAGCATAAATGAAAACTGCTTACATATTTAATAATGAATCTTGTCAGTAATAAATATATTATATATTATTTGATCAATCAGCATTTATTATTGCTATCTTTGTTAACTTGAAGTTAGTGACCTTGTCATTGGAAATACCCCCCTTTGTTTAAGCAGGGAATTACCTTAATATCTCTGCTGAGAAATCCTGAAGCCTGCATGTGACTGTGCATTATTGACAGGAGCTGGCCTTGGTCCTGAATGTTGTCTTCTACTGACCTCAGTGACTCTGAAATTAGCACCGACCAATTATCAAAACTAATTAAATTAGACTGGTTTTATTTGCACTTTTCTCTGTGTGGTTTGAGGGCTGCCATGAGCTACCTCACTTGGGTGGCTGCTGCAATTATAGTGATGATTCTTGGAAGTCTGAGTTTTTTAGAAGGCTAAGGGACTGTTATCACCAAATTCATACATTAAGTGCGAGCGATTCAGAAACAGCGCTTTATAACTATTTTTTAAAATAAAATAAAAAATAAACTATTTTATTACTTTTTAAATGTAGCTATTTTGCAATTGAATCTGCCATTTTGGTTTCTACTGATCAACTCCCTGATCAACACTAAAGAACACAATTAGTCCAGAAAAAACAATGGAGCCCTTCCATAAAGAATAACTGCATATAAAATGAAACATGTAAAGGTTGTGTGTTTCTCATTTATGCATTTATTTTGCTTTTTAAAAACACTGATTTATTTTGCAGAATGTGCAAAAATGGTATACAGTACATTCACATGCACTTTTACTTGAGTGGATGGAGATTAGGACTAAATGATCATGTACTGATCTAATTGTATTTACAAACAGACCAATAAGGCATATCATTTTGTCTTGTGGTTTGGTACACCTCTCATACCCTTGTGTAAAAATTTCATACTGTGGGGTCAAAATTGAATACAGCAGTTTAAAATAAAAACGGTATTTACTTGTTTAACTTTCTTAGAACTCAATGCACATTATCAAGTCAAGTTCTTCAAAAGACCTACAATACTATAAATATGACCCCCCAGTGGTCCTTTAATGTGGAACTACAGACGTCCTAATTGCATAATAATTATACACATATAAGTATTTGCAGTTATTTGTTATTAATATTTTGGACTGAAAGTGTTAGATAATTGAGCTTTGAAGTTGGGTATTTTAAGTAAAACTGATATATAAGAACCTCCTCTAACTCTGTAACCAGGGCGATTTCATTATTCTCACAAGAGGGGTGGTAAAGAAGAGCAGACCCAACTGGATAAATAATAATAGTCACAGAGACTTTAAATTGTTAAAGTCTCACGATCATTCTAACCTATGTGAGAGATAACCAATGCCTGTAGTTAAAGAGTGTTGCAGAAAACAAGGTGATTTATAGATAATGCATCCTATCAAGCTCAGTTACCCGACACTTCACTTAAAGGGAAGGAGACACAGGGCGAGGGAGTAGGAGGGGGGAGTGACACAGGAGGGAGGGGAGGAAGAGGCACAGGGAAGGGAGATGGAGGGAAGAAACACAGGGGAGGGAGAGGGGAAAAGAGACAGGGGTGAGCAATGGGGGAGAGGGGGAAAGAGACATGGGAGGTAGTGAGGGGAAAGAGATGCATGGGGAGAGAGGGGGAAAGAGACACAGGAGGGAGATTGGGGCAAAGAGACACATGGGAGGGAGTGGGGGGGGGGGGAGACACAGGAGAGGGGGGTAAATAGACACAGGGGAGGGAGAGGGGGGAAAGAGACACGGGAGGGAGAGGAGGGAAAGAGACACAGGGGAGTGAGGGGGAAGAGACTCGGGGGAGGGAGAGGGAGGGAAGAGACACATGGGAAGGAGAGGGGGAAAGAGACACACAGGGGTGAGAAATGGGGGAGAGAGGGGAAAGAGACATGGGACAGAGTGGAGGAAAAGAGACAAAAGGGAGGGAGAGGGCCAAAGAGACCCAGGGGAGGAAGAGAGGGAAAAAGATTCAAAAGGGAGGGAGAGGGCCAAAGAGACCCAGGGGAGGAAGAGAGGGAAAAAGAGACAAAAGGGAGGGAGAGGGGGGAAAGAGACAAACAGCCGATAGTACATAAACAGACAGAAAACACAATGTATAACAATATATCATGCCGTCATTTTTGACGGGCAAGTCGCTAGTGTACAATATTTAGCAGTGCAGTTTTTAATTGATGTTTTTTTTCCCCTCTGATTTTGGAACTGAACTTGGAACACATTTTCCGCTTGACTCTTAATTTTTCCTGCAATACTTTTAAAATATTTATTTTCCGAGGATTCCAGCTAGTATGAATTTCTGTGGAAATGTTCCTTGAACCAGTATTGTTAGTTATCTTCCCTGGTACATGTAATTTATTCTGAGTGATAGTGACATGTAAAGCAGCTAAAATGTCAGTAGTTAAATAATGCAAATGCAGAGTTCCAGTGTAGTGTTATACTGAGAGCCTGTTCTGGGATTATACAAAGTGTCTTTGATTAAAGCTTGAAGCGCTTGTTTTGGGCAGAGTTTTCCAGCTCCTTAGACAATAAAGCATTTGCTTATAGTTTTAATTATGTACTTTAAGATAAATATCACAATTTGTAATATGATTTAAACTTGAAATGGACATTTGAAAGCATTTTTCTTTGTTGCATCTGAAGGAAGCTATGTGATAATGTACCACTGTGCTTTTATTTTGTCAAATGAAGCTGTCAGAAAAAACTGAATGTATTACTGATCCGGGGGCTTGTCCCTGTCAACCAATGAGCAGTCAAATAGATATGAGTCATACTTGTCTTCCAATGAAAGCTACAGGTGTACATATACTCTGTTGGTTTCAACTGAAGTTTAAACAGTTTTTGCATGATATTTTTCATGCAAGTTTTAACTTTGGTAATGTTCATGTCCCTTCAATCACAGTAAAGAAGCACTTGTTTGTGAGATATTTAATAAACGAATATCAATAGCAGATGTGAAGGCAAAGAACATAAAACATTTTTAGAAAAAATTAGAAGACTCTTTGTTTTGTGTAGAATGCATTGTATGTTTGTGATGGATGGAGAGGAGGAAAAGGTGACGAACATCTGTTAGATAATTGAATCTCATTGAATTTGACACCAATCCCCTTCCGTTAAAAATCATGAAATTTAAAGACCATTCTCTCACACATAACCATGTCTTTAGAATCTAGGAGAGAATCAAAATTGATTGGTTTCTAATTATGTTCTTAGTCAGACTCAATGTTTCCTAAAATGTAGTTTTTCATTATACAGATACACTGAAAATAGCTGTTTTTCACACGATTTTAGGACCTAGCTTAATGTGGAGCTAATTTCCCTACACTCTGACACCAAAGCTGATGTAGACCGTATAGTTCTGGATTGCAGTTGGAACTGATAGCTTGGTTGTATGACTGAACCCTTTGGATCAATTTGTTTTGTAATAAAATTATGTTTTATACTACGCCATTGGGTCTTTTTCCTAATTAATTTTCTATATGCAGTTATATTATTACTTTGTGCTATAATTGACTAACTTTAGTTGCTTTCTCAACAGAGTGTGTCCTTCTACTCTAATATTTGCATTAGTTTTATTGAAAGCACTAGCACATTGAACTGACACATTTGCATCATAGCAGAGAAAGTTTACTCAGTAGTACATTTACCTGTGTGGCCCATATTGCAGTATATGCTGATGTAGCAAACTAACAACATCTGCAGCTTTGTAAACTATGGACATAAAAAACATTTTTAGAAAAAATATGAATTCTTGAAGATTCTGTTTGTGCATCAAATGTTTCCATCTGTCTTGAGTATCTACTGATAGCTTGGAGACTGAGGGCTCTTATCTACTGAACAGTGTCAAAGGAATATGAGCAGAATATGAGCAGAATGTTGAGGATGAGGGTATAAGGGTTTCTTAAATAATTTGACCCTTTGAAATTTAACTCCTACCCCTTTCCCAGAAACAGCTATTTTACATCAATAAATTAAAGCTCTGCCCTTTGGTGAAAATTGCATGTATTGAGAGGGGCCTTTTCATATCTAAAGTATCATGGATGTTTTTAAGGTCCAGCAGAGTCATCAAAATTAAAAACTAGTTTTATGACATTTCTCCTGAGTAATCCTGCTCTTATCTAGAGACAAAGTTTTAAACTTTGTGTTCATCATACAGTGGTCCTTTCAGCAAAATGAGTGCCGATAATATTACATATTACAATGTTGCATACTCAGCACACTCTATTCCTTCTTTACCACCAGGACGTCTGCGGCATCAGCAAACAGATAATTACAGGCAGATTTGCCACACTCTATAAATCAGATTTCTGATGGAGCGTAACAGCCTGTAAAATAAAAAACACTGTCCATGCGGTAGCCAAAGGCTGTAACAATTGTAATGAAGAGTATTTAACTCCAGCTAATCTTCATTAGAAATTGCATTTTACTGGGAAGGATTCTATGCGATTGTCACACTTCCTATTCAGCTACATATTATTCTGTTGGGACAATGGATTGTTAATCTGGTTTGTTGTGTACTGTAATCATGTTGTCTGCTGGTCTATTCACTAAAAACTCAATGGCATGTACACAGGAGACATGTAGAGCAAGTTATTAATTACAATTTATCATTACTGTAGTCATTTGAATGGCTACTGTGGTCCAAAAGTGTGCATTTGAAAAATCACTTTTTTAACCTTCCAAAATATTGAGAAATAATTGATGAATAATGGAGAATGTTGATCTATTTTTTACTATTTTTTGGAATTGTGCTGTTGTGAAATCTACCATTTTGTGACCATATATTTTGATTTGTAATATATACATAGTTAATGTACTTATAGAAACACCACTGAACTGTGTATGCCCAAACACAATTTTTACTTGATTGTCTTTTGTGTAAACATTTCATGTAATTTCACAGTTGGAGAGATTTAAAAAAAAAAATGTTGTGCACTGGGGATAAAAGGTATATTTTGCAGACGCTATAAACACTTTTGTGATGTCTAACTGATGCCTCCTGCTGATCAAATAGACTAAATAGAGGATGAAAAGTAAAATTACAAGTAAAATATTCTCATTTATGTTCACTTCTTAAATATTTTTTTTTTGTTAGTTTGGTGAACTGGGTTGGCTATGATACTAGTGAGAGATAATGAACACATCATGTATCTGTATCACATACAAGACAAGATAATAAGACCTTTCTTAATAATAGTGTCTCTGTGACTAACTGGCCCAGTTTCCTGGGACAATCTGTTTTTTTCTTATATTTTTATTTTTTTATTTTTTATCTAAGTCATTTGATGTTCCACTTCAGTAGTAGAAGATACATAGATTTTCGTATTGTTTGATACAATGAAAACAAATTACCTGTATACCCTCTCCCCTCTGAAATCTGTTTCTCATAATGTACCCATACAATGGTAAAATATGTGATAATATACCGTAATTGATTAATTACAGGGAAACAAAGAGCGCATGTTTAGGCTCAGGTTTAAGTCATGGTAGCTGGATTCATGTCCTAGGCATCTCTGAAATTCCTTATATGGTTTCCGTCCTCAATTCTCAGTGCACACAAACAAGCCAGGATTTCAGAATATCCTCACCTGTTAACAGGTAAGTTACGAAGTTACACAGTCATTTTGATTAAGCTATCCTGATATCCTGTCCTTTTCATCAGATTTTAGGCCTGGAGTTGGAACAACTTCTTGAAAGTATTTGTCCATAAAACCTCCATTGGGAGACAATTCTTTTATATGACAGGCTTATAACTTCTATCAGAAATGGCCGGTAGATTTTTTAAATCTTAATGGCCACATGTTTGCAAAGTTTTGTAACAGGACATCAATGAAGAAGTATAACTGAAAAATGTTTATGGTTAATTGACATTGACACATGACTCTCCTGCTTGCATAAAAGACATGATTTGATAATGTAGAAAATATATATTTTTCTAGAGTTTAAAATTAAACTCTAGAAAAATATTTTTTTTTCTACATTACATTTTGTTACAGATTCGATTTAGTGGCAGCAGACATTTTGTCTTTGTTCCTAAAGGGAATAGACACCTGAGAGGATTGGGAGGAACCTTAGATTCACATAACACATCTATTCAGTTATTTTGAATGACTGCCATTTGAGTGCCATTTGAGCTAAACTCCCTATATTATATTCCTTCCCTTAGTCTGTAGGCCAACTAACAGCCCAGAATGGCCCATGACAGAAGCCCAGTTTCCAAAGTTTGAGATTTTCTCCCAAACATGCTCATGGTTTAAATATCTGCTAATATTTTTTCTTTGTTATATATTTCACAAATATGTAAAGTTGTCCCAAACTACAGCGGCCCTTTAAGGCAACATAGAATAAACATATAATTAGCTATTTTATGATTACACACACCGAAAAGTTACATTTTTAATCTTTTATTGCTCCAATAAATCTGTGTTCATGAGGATGTGCATCACAGGACAAATAAAGCCACCTGCCACTGGTGTCAGGCACAAAAGACCAATATGCAAGCATGCTGATGGCTGTTATATGGTCTCAGGATACTCCGATATATTTTGGAAATCCTAGACACCATTCTTATCCAAACCATGCTTGTTATAGCAGCTGCAAAGACAGAGTGAGCTGGGTGGGGGGCTTGGCTGGGAGCTCTTTGTTCAGAGCTCAATGTATAATAATCCCAGTGCTCAGTACCCAAAGGCTGCTGTGAGCAGCTTCACTCCGCACTAGTAGTTCAGCAAATCTTTGGGTTTAAAGCTCTGATTATAAAAAGTAAGCACCAGAAGTTGAAATAACTCCTTTGTCTCCACACGTCAAAATCCATGATCAGTTTGTGCAGAAATATCCCTCCGCGGGATATGTTGCTGTTATAGCATATATTAGAGTAGTGTGTTTTATTCTCTCTGCAGATCCTAACTGTTCAGTCATGTTGTGAGAGGCACATGTGTTAGAAGTATAGGAATAGACTCCCAAAGGTAAGTGACTTCTCCTAGTGTAGTATCTCCAGTGTTTGGTTTCATCCCTCCTTTGTTAATTCTATGGAGGGATGAAACCAAACATGAGAGATACGATCAGCACCTAGTTAATTTTTGCTGTGCTTTACTCAAAATCCATATGAAAAAATATATTTTATACATTTTATATGTTTTTAGTCAGCCTTTAGCTTACAGTTGGCAGTCTTCCACAGAAAATATTTTATATCCTAAATGTAAGTGTAGAGGAATAGCTCCCCATTCATGCCTCTCACATGATGACATTATAGGATTGTAATTCTTTGTTTTTCCAATTACTCACCTTCATTTGGCCTCTTTGTTCCTTGGTTTTTCCATGATTAGTGGAAAACTCATTTGTTATCTGGAAAATGTCTGTGAAATCCAGACTAAATATTATTACATCAGCTATGATTTTCATTTTTTTATTAAAACATTAAAGTACGTCAGATCTGGATGTAGAAGAACAGACAATCAGAATCACACTCTGATTTATATTTAATCAATCTTAACAATATTAATAATAAGAAAACATCTTAGTGAATACAGTTGTAGTCATAACCCTTAAAAGATTTAAGCTAGGACAGGGATATTCACGTTTGGTCCTGGAGTGCCATACACATGCTTGGATTTGATGATATCCCTGCTGTGCACCGGTGAGTCAATCACTTATTGAGTCATCCTGATTGACTCACATGTGCACAGAAATTATATCTTTAAATCCAGACTTGTGTGTGTCCCTCTAGGACCGAACTTAAATACCCCTGCTCTAGTGGGTGCCATGTTGGCCTCTTTGAGAATGTCATGAGATGGCAAGTCAGCAAGCTGTGAACCTCAGCTATTGGCCCATCTAGTCATATGATGTAGCTTCTAGTGCATCTGTCAGCACAAGATGACACCATGGACCATTGTAAAACTTCTGGCTATGTTTTGGGCATAAGACACAGCAATATGGAGATTCACACATGTTGCCCACTCATCTCAAACTCTGAGGGATAGGAAGAGGGAGAAAGGCAACATTGACGTCCCCTAGAGACAAGCAGTGGAAAATTGAAAACAAATAATTCAAATGAATATCTATAATTGGACTAATGGGTCTTTCATTACACTAGGGCCTCAATTCAATTGTTGTTTATGGGAACCCGTAATGTAGCCCATAAACAAATTTGCTATTCAATTGGCATCTTTTTGCGAGCCGCAAATGATCTACATCTTATGTGCTGAGAATCCCTATGGTTGTTACAACTGTAACTTACAGCCCATCTAAGCCTTTGATCTTTCAAGCTCGCACTCACTAAAATCGAACATCGCTATTCAATTGCTACAATTTTTCAAGCCCGCAATTGTTTTCACACCTGTAAATGGCATATGTAGAAGAAAATCCTATGAGTACCAGATAGGACTCACAAGGGGGTTAAACGCCTGATCGTAGTACAAATAAATAATCAGCACTGCACTATAAAAGACGGGGAAAGCGATGAAAGACATTAGAATTAATTGCAGAACATTCTCAAGCTTGCAAATCTGCAATCAAAAATTACTTTTTTTACATTTAATTTCCTTGTTATATCAATCTCGGGAATCAAGGAATTAATACATATTAGGCCACCCACATGGGCTAGAATAGTATCATCATTCATCTTTATTATTTGTACAATGCAGTATTGCGAGTCTGATTGCATATCGGACCCCTAAACACTAATTGATTGACAGGTAACCTCCATGTTTTACTGACATAATGATGATGGTCTCATTTTGTATTGGCTGTTTCTAAATGGGTAATTACGGCCTTGCTTAATTGATCATGTTCACGCTCTGAAATGCTACTTACGGGTGCATGGTTTACGGTTTTGGCTTTCAGCCCGTAAGTTGTGGCCATGTTGAATCGTCTCTGTAATTGTAGCAAATCTTAAGCCCGCAGACATACGGCCTGTAGCCCTCAAGCTGTGGGCTTGCTATTAAATGAGGCTCTAGCTGTTCCATTTAAAGAACCATGGCTTGTTTTATGACTACAGCAAGCCTCATGATCCCCACAAGTCATGTGTTAGTGAATTTGGGTCATTGTGTATGCCTAGCACATCAGCACCATACCTAAATAATGTATCTGAAGCTCCTCTGGTGGCTGCTAAAATAAATAATAGTTTATATTTTGTGGTGTATTTGTAGTATAACATGGGCATACATGTTCTCATTGTCACAGCTGTTAATCCCCTTAGTGCAGCCTGCAGTAGAAGCTTTCTCCTGTCACACACTGATTTAAACCAAACAGGGCACCATGTAGGAACTGGGGCCGAGAGGGATCTCATGTATAGGAACAGAGATCTGGGTCAGAAACACAGCAGGCTCGAAAAACCTTCTTCACAATTACATTGCTGATTTGTTGTTTGAAGAATTATTTTGCACTTGCAGTTTTTCCTTGTTGGTCTGTAGGTTTTATTACTCCCATACATTACAAATTAATTTTTAGTACATTTTTACCTTAAATGAGAATTTCCAGTCTTTACTAGACTTTTATTATTTGTATTTGTTTCTTTTCATTTATTTTTGATTTATATGTAATCATCTTCATACATAAAGATAATATCAATTATTTAATAAAAAATAGTAGTTATGTGCACTATACCCAAATAAGTGGTTCTCAATAGCTGGTCCTAGGGCCTTTTTGAAGGTCTCTGAGATCTTATTGACTGGTGTTCGGAAACAAAGAGGGATGAGAAGATTATTTAAACCTACACCACCATTAGCCATAGGCACATTAATGGATGAATGTATATACTGTTAAAAAGTACTTTGTTTAAAGCAGTGGCAAATTAAAAGAAAATGTAGTGTATCATGTGTAAATACGTTCTGGTTCTCAAATGAGGTCCACGTTGGAAGGCAACCAGTCTGTACCCAGATCAAAAGGTTTGAACGTCCCTGCCGTAAACTATCTTTAACTGTCTTAATGACAAGATTTTCTAAACCATTACTTAACGTAACAGAATTGTAATACAATTCTGGATAGTCTTAGCCAGAAGCTATCATTCTCAAAATGATTTTAAAAAGTATAAAAATGCATTAAATAAATATATGTGATGTTTATATACCTGACTATCTGTCTAAAAAAAAAAAGTATTGGAAAAAAAAAAGTTTGTTATTAATTACAAGAAAATAATATATAAGCTAAATCTTTGTTTATAATTTACAATTCAAAAATTATAGCGATCCAATAATTGTATAAAATTAGATTGTTAAACATGATAACAAATGGATATATAATTTTAAATGATATAAAAAAGAAGAAAAAAAATATTAAATCAATGAGAGTCGGAGGAGTTGTTAAATAATGTATTAAGTTGGTCAGAAGCTATATTAATAATTAAATGCAGATTCATTAATATCAGATTTTTTATTTTTTAGCAGATGTACAGAAGTGAAATTATACCAACATTTGTGAATTATATCTTTGATTGTATTTATTATTATTTATTTTATGTCTGGAAAGTGGCAATATGGTTAATTTATTGATTCATTTCAATGCAGCAATGTAATGATTCTTTATAATCTTTAACAATTATTTTGTAAGCCAAAATTTAGAAATGCATACTAGTTCACTGATTTATTTATTTTTTAAAAAAAGCTTTGATTCCAAAAGTAGAATAACATTTTCATCTATATCCAATGTGGAAATTCTGCTGTGTCCCTTTGAACAGACACAATGGAGGTTCCAATTATAGTATAATTTAAAACTATAGGTATTTGCAAGTACTTTAGCAATCAAATGTTATTAAAAAGAACATTAAATATGTTTCCTGTAGTAAGCAAACAAAAAAAGATTAGGACCAGAAAAAAAGATTAGGCATGTTCTGTACTCAAGTGAACGGCTAGTCAGTAATTTATGGCAATATTCTCTCATTAACAAACTATATGAATCCCTATGGGTGGCTCAGAAAGACTTACAGCTCAAAATAGCAAATTTAAATGTTTGTTTCCTGTAGAAAAGGCATTTCTTAAAACGCATTGTATTGATAAAATACCTGTTATTGCCTATATTTTTAAATTATACATTATTTGGAACCTCCTTGTGTTAAGGGACCACGATAAAATGATAAAATACATTTGTTTGAAAACTTTGAGCCTAATTAAGAGCATAATTAATTAAGCCTCATTCTTCATCATGTTACTTGGTTAAGTAAACAACTTTTCAACCACTTTCTATTTAACTCAACGCAGATGGTTATCAGGTTGAGATGGTGAAAACATGGAAAATGAGCTTTAGCACATCCATATATTACTGGACTGCTGAGAAATATAATGAACAGTGTGTATTTTGATTTACAGTTCCACTCTTCATGTTACAAATAATGAAACACATTGAGTTAAAACATGATCACTTGATTTAGTATAATGAGAAATATATTAACATGTTGAGACTGTTATAAGGTAGAGAATAGCCAATATTTGAATTTTTGTGACTTGTTTTAATAGAAAATAAATGTAAGAATCATCATCTCACCAACTCTGAGGAGAAAAGGGGATTTTTGCAAAGTCTCAAGCATTCTACAGAGACTTTATAAGTGTGGAGTCAAGCATCTCAGGTGGAAGCTGATACTCTGATCTTTGAACTTTGATATTAAATCTTGTTGATTTAAGTCACTGAACAATTATTTTATTATGTATAATTAACAAACAACTGTAGTTTTGGAAAAACTTCACTAACAAGCTAAAAAGCTTAGCAGCTATGGAAGACAGGAGTATAAAATCATCTATAGAGAAAATCTTACATTTATCTCACTCTGCTTGTGATTCTTTCTTGGACTGCTAGCCTGTAGCTTGAGAGCAGATTATCATATTCAAGAGTTCCATATAGTGTGCTATTTAGAGAGCAGTTTTCACTATTACTTCCAGGTATCTAATCCTTTTAGGAAGAAAGATTTCATTTTCATATTATTAAAATAAAATTAAACTTATGCAATAGCTAAACAACTAAATGCTGTTCTTATTTATTTTAAACATTGCAAAATATTTTTTGCCCATTATCAAGCCAAGTTCTTCAAAAGGCCATACTATAAATATGATCCTTTAATCAACTTGCTTATCTATTTAGGACTGTACGATGGAGGGGCCCTTTATAGAAATTGATCTGGTACTTGTCTATACATAATGTCTTTATTAAGCTACTTGATCGTGTTCTTTTAATGGCGGCACAGCCAAGCCAGGGCTTTATACATTCCATCAAATTCTCTGATTAACCCAGATTTTATTCTCTAAGGAAAAATGGGTTTCATGATTTAGGGAATTTCAAGATCCTCAGTCTTTTATTCTAATTTGTTTCCATGGAGGTAAAATATTCACCCGCCTTTGAATTTTTACAGGGGCTGTTTTACTTGTCAAAACATCTGCCAAGCGAGACATGTAATAAAGATAAGAATGGGATATTACTGTCATTAGCAATGCAAAAGGAGCTGTGTTTGCCCTGTTGTCTGGCAAGCTGCTGTGTGGTTTTGATCTGGCTTATTTTTATGTCATGTTTAGAGCCCAAACCCCAGCTTTTTTTTTTTTTTTTGCCTTCCTTCCCATTTCCTTTAAGAAAATGAAGATTCACAGCAGACACTGAGTTATCTGTACTTGATGGATGTGTGTAATTATAGTTTGTTGCAGACACTATGAATTCATTTAAATAACTTGTTTCCAAATGCTCACTGTCTTTAGGTTGTGCTCATATTTATAGTATGCTGCTTTTTGAAGAACATACATTGAAAATGAAAACAAATAATTTCCTAAAACAACACTTCAGTGGCACTTCAACTAAGGGGGAGTTGAAGAGGTGATTGTTGTCTGTGCAAAAACATTTTGTGCAATATTAATTCAAGTTCTTCAAAAAAGCATCATTTATATACAGTACTACCGGAAGCTGAGTGCAGGTGACACAATGCTTAGCGCTGAGTGCAGGTGACACAATGCTTAGCGCTGAGTGTAGGTGACACAATGCTTAGCTGTAAGTGTAGGTGATACAATGCTTAGCTCTGAGTGCAGGTGACACAATGCTTAGCGCTGAGTGCAGGTGACACAATGCTTAGCTGTGAGTGTAGGTGACACAATGCTTAGCGCTGAGTGCAGGTGACACAATGCTTAGCTGTGAGTGTAGGTGGCACAATGCTTAGCTCTGAGTGCAGGTGACACAATGCTTAGCGCTGAGTGTAGGTGGCACAATGCTTAGCACTGAGTGCAGGTGACACAATGCTTAGCGCTGAGTGTAGGTGGCACAATGCTTAGCTCTGAGTGCAGGTGCCACAATGCTTAGCGCTGAGTGCAGGTGCCACAATGCTTAGCTATGAGTGCAGGTGACACAATGCTTAGCTCTGAGTGTAGGTGGCACAATGCTTAGCACTGAGTCCAGGTGACACAATGCTTGGCACTGAGTGCAGGTGATACAATGCTTAGCTCTGAGTCCAGGTGACACAATGCTTAGCACTGAGTCCAGGTGACACAATGCTTGGCACTGAGTGCAGGTGATACAATGCTTAGCTCTGAGTGCAGGTGATACAATGCTTAGCTCTGAGTGTAGGTGACACAATGCGTAGCTCTGAGTGCAGGTGACACAATGCTTAGCTCTGAGTGTAGGTGACACAATGCTTAGCTGTGAGTGTAGGTGACACAATACTTAGCTCTGAGTGTAGGTGACACAATGCTTAGCTCTGAGTGCAGGTGACACAATGCTTAGCGCTGAGTGTAGGTGACACAATGCTTAGCTCTGAGTCCAGGTGACACAATGCTTAGCTCTGAGGCCAGGTGACACAATGCTTAGCTCTGAGTGCAGGTGACACAATGCTTAGCTCTGAGTGCAGGTGACACAGTGCTTAGCTCTGAGGCCAGGTGACATAATGCTTAGCTCTGAGTCCAGGTGACACAATGTTTAGCTCTGAGTCCAGGTGCCACAATGCTTAGCTCTGAGTGCAGGTGACACAATGCTTAGCTCTGAGTGTAGGTGACACAATGCTTAGCTCTGAGTGCAGGTGACACAATGCTTAGCTCTGAGTGTAGGTGACACAGTGCTTAGCTCTGAGGCCAGGTGACATAATGCTTAGCTCTGAGTCCAGGTGACACAATGTTTAGCTCTGAGTCCAGGTGCCACAATGCTTAGCGCTGAGTGTAGGTGATACAATGCTTAGCTCTGAGTCCAGGTGACACAATGCTTAGCACTGAGTGTAGGTGACAAAATGCTTAGCTCTGAGTGTAGGTGACACAATGCTTAGCTCTGAGTGCAGGTGATACAATGCTTAGCTCTGAGTGCAGGTGACACAATGCTTAGCTCTGAGTGCAGGTGATACAATGCTTAGCTCTGAGTGTAGGTGACACAATAGTTAGCTCTGAGTGCAGGTGACACAATGCTTAGCTCTGAGTGCAGGTGCCACAATGCTTAGCTCTGAGTGCAGGTGACACAATGCTTAGCGCTGAGTGCAGGTGATACAATGCTTAGCTCTGACTGCAGATGACACAATGCTTAGCTCTGAGTGCAGGTGATACAATGCTTAGCTCTGAGTGTAGGTGACACAATGCTTAGCTCTGAGTGTAGGTGACACAATGCTTAGCTCTGAGTGCAGGTGACACAATGCTTAGCTCTGAGTGCAGGTGACGCAATGCTTAGCTCTGAGTGCAGGTGACAAAATGCTTAGCTCTGAGTGTAGGTGACGCAATGTTTCGCTCTGAGTATTGGTGACACAATGCTTAGCTCTGAGTGCAGGTGACACAATGCTTAGCTCTGAGTGCAGGTGACACAATGCTTAGCTCTGAGTGTAGGTGATACAATGCTTAGCGCTGAGTGCAGATGACACAATGCTTAGCTCTGAGTGCAGGTGACACAATGCTTAGCTCTGAGTGCAGGTGGCACAATGCTTAGCTCTGAGTGTAGGTGACACAATGCTTAGCTCTGAGTGTAGGTGACACAATGCTTAGCTCTGAGTGCAGGTGACACAATGCTTAGCTCTGAGTGCAGGTGACGCAATGCTTAGCTCTGAGTGCAGGTGACAAAATGCTTAGCTCTGAGTGTAGGTGACGCAATGTTTCGCTCTGAGTATTGGTGACACAATGCTTAGCTCTGAGTGCAGGTGACACAATGCTTAGCTCTGAGTGCAGGTGACACAATGCTTAGCTCTGAGTGTAGGTGATACAATGCTTAGCGCTGAGTGCAGATGACACAATGCTTAGCTCTGAGTGCAGGTGACACAATGCTTAGCTCTGAGTGCAGGTGGCACAATGCTTAGCTCTGAGTGTAGGTTACACAATGCTTAGCTCTGAGTGCAGGTGACGCAATGATTAGCTCTGAGTGTAGGTGACACAATGCTTAGCTATGAGTGCAGGTGACACAATGCTTAGCTCTGAGTGTAGGTGACACAATGCTTAGCTCTGAGTGTAGGTGGCACAATGCTTAGCGCTGAGTGCAGGTGACACAATGCTTAGCTCTGAGTCCAGGTGACACAATGCTTAGCTTTGAGTGCAGGTAACACAATGCTTATCTCTGAGTGCAGGTGACACAATGCTTAGCTCTGAGTCCAGGTGACACAATGCTTAGCTCTGAGTGCAGGTGACACAATGCTTAGCTCTGAGTGCAGGTGACACAATGCTTAGCTCTGAGTGTAGGTGACGCAATGCTTAGCTCTGAGTCCAGGTGACACAATGCTTAGCTCTGAGTGCAGGTAACACAATAGTTAGCTCTGAGTGCAGGTGACACAATGCTTAGCACTGAGTGCAGGTGACACAATGCTTAGCTCTGAGTGCAGGTGACACAATGCTTAGCTCTGAGTGCAGGTGACACAATGCTTAGCTCTGAGTGTAGGTGACGCAATGTTTCGCTCTGAGTATTGGTGACACAATGCTTAGCTCTGAGTGCAGGTGACACAATGCTTAGCTCTGAGTGCAGGTGACACAATGCTTTGCTCTGAGTGTAGGTGACACAAAGCTTAGCTCTGAGTGCAGGTGACACAATGCTTAGCTCTGAGTGTAGGTGACATAATGCTTAGCTCTGAGTCCAGGTGACACAATGCTTAGCTCTGAGTGCAGGTGACACAATGCTTTGCTCTGAGTGTAGGTGACACAAAGCTTAGCTCTGGGTGCAGGTGACACAATGCTTAGCTCTGAGTGCAGGTGACACAATGCTTAGCTCTGAGTGTAGGTGACTCAATGCTTAGCTCTGAGTGCAGGTGACACAATGCTTTGCTCTGAGTGTAGGTGACACAAAGCTTAGCTCTGAGTGCAGGTGACACAATGCTTAGCTCTGAGTGTAGGTGACACAATGCTTAGCTCTGAGTGCAGGTGACACAATGCTTAGCTCTGAGTGCAGGTGACACAATGCTTAGCTCTGAGTGCAGGTGACAAAATGCTTAGCTCTGAGTGTAGGTGACACAATGTTTAGCACTAAGTACAGGTGGCACAATGCTTAGCTCTGACTGCAGGTGACACAATAGTTAGCCCTGAGTGCAGGTGACACAATGCTTAGCTCTGAGTGCAGGTGACACAATGCTTAGCTCTGAGTGCAGGTGACACAAAGCTTGGCTCTGAGTGTAGGTGACACAATGCTTAGCTCTGAGTCCAGGTGACACAATGCTTAGCTCTGAGTGCAGGTGACACAATGCTTAGCTCTGAGTCCAGGTGACACAAAGCTTGGCTCTGAGTGTAGGTGACACAATGCTTAGCTCTGAGTCCAGGTGACACAATGCTTAGCGCTGAGTGTAGGTGGCACAATGCTTAGCTCTGAGTGCAGGTGCCACAATGCTTAGCTCTGAGTGTAGGTGACACAATGCTTAGCTCTGAGTGCAGGTGACACAATTCTTAGAACTGAGTGTAGGTGACAAAATAGCTAGCACTGAGTGTTGGTGATACAATGCTTAGCTCTTAGTGCAGGTGACACAATGCTTAACTCTGAGTGTAGGTGACACAATGCTTAGCTCTTAGTGCAGGTGACACAATGCTTAGCTCTGAGTGCAGGTGACACAATGCTTAGCTCTGAGTGTAGGTGATACAATGCTTAGCGCTGAGTGCAGGTGACACAATGCTTAGCTCTGAGTGCAGGTGACACAATGCTTAGCTGTAAGTGTAGGTGATACAATGCTTAGCTCTGAGTGCAGGTGACACAATGCTTAGCTCTGAGTGCAGGTGACACAATGCTTAGCTCTGAGTGTAGGTGACACAATGCTTAGCTCTGAGTGCAGGTGACACAATGTTTAGCTCTGAGTGTAGGTGACACAATGCTTTGCTCTGAGTGCAGGTGATACAATGCTTAGCTCTGAGTGCAGGTGACACAATGCTTAGCTCTGAGTGCAGGTGACACAATGCTTTGCTCTGAGTGCAGGTGACACAATGCTTAACTCTGAGTGTAGGTGACACAATGCTTAGCTCTGAGTGCAGGTGACACAATGCTTAGCTCTGAGTGCAGGTGACACAATGCTTAGCTCTGAGTGCAGGTGATACAATGCTTAGCTCTGAGTGCAGGTGACACAATGCTTAGCGCTGAGTGTAGGTGGCACAATGCTTAGCTCTGAGTGCAGGTGATACAATGCTTAGCGCTGAGTGCAGGTGACACAATGCTTAGCTCTGAGTGCAGGTGACACAATGCTTAGCTCTGAGTGTAGGTGACACAATAGTTAGCTCTAAGTGCAGGTGACACAATGCTTAGCTCTGACTGCAGATGACGCAATGCTTAGCGCTGAGTGCAGGTGACAAAATGCTTAGCTCTGAGTGTAGGTGACACAATGCTTAGCTCTGAGTGTAGGTGGCACAATGCTTAGCTCTGAGTGTAGGTGACACAATGCTTAGCTCTGAGTGTAGGTGACACAATGTTTAGCACTGAGTACAGGTGGCACAATGCTTAGCACTGAGTGTAGGTGGCACAATGCTTAGCTCTGAGTGTAGGTGACACAATAGTTAGCTCTAAGTGCAGGTGACACAATGCTTAGCACTGAGTGTAGGTGACACAATGCTTAGCTCTGAGTGTAGGTGACACAATAGTTAGCTCTAAGTGCAGGTGACACAATGCTTAGCTCTGAGTGTAGGTGACACAATGCTTAGCTCTGAGTACAGGTGGCAATAATTAGCTCTGAATGCAGGTGACACAATGCTTAGCTCTGAGTGTAGGTGACACAATGCTTAGCTCTGAGTGTAGGTGACACAATGCTTAGCGCTGAGTGTAGGTGACACAATGCTTAGCTCTGAGTGTAGGTGACACAATGCTTAGCTCTGAGTGCAGGTGACACAATGCTTTGCTCTGAGTGTAGGTGACACAATGCTTAGCTCTGAGTGCAGGTGACACAATGCTTTGCTCTGAGTGCAGGTGACACAATGCTTAGCTCTGAGTGTAGGTGACACAATGCTTAGCTCTGAGTGCAGGTGACACAATGCTTTGCTCTGAGTGTAGGTGACACAAAGCTTAGCTCTGAGTGCAGGTGACACAATGCTTAGCTCTGAATGTAGGTGACACAATGCTTAGCTCTGAGTGCAGGTGACACAATGCTTTGCTCTGAGTGTAGGTGACACAAAGCTTAGCTCTGAGTGCAGGTGACACAATGCTTAGCTCTGAATGTAGGTGACACAATGCTTAGCTCTGAGTGCAGGTGACACAATGCTTAGCACTGAGTCCAGGTGACACAATGCTTAGCTCTGAGTGTAGGTGACACAATGCTTAGCTCTGAGTGTAGGTGACACAAAGCTTAGCTCTGAGTGCAGGTGACACAATGCTTAGCTCTGAGTGTAGGTGACACAATGCTTAGCTCTGAGTGTAGGTGACACAATGCTTAGCTCTGAGTGCAGATGACACAATGCTTAGCTCTGAGTGTAGGTGGCACAATGCTTAGCTCTGAGTGTAGGTGGCACAATGCTTAGCTCTGAGTGTAGGTGACACAATGCTTAGCTCTGAGTGTAGGTGACACAATGCTTAGCTCTGAATGTAGGTGACACAATGCTTAGCTCTGAGTGCAGGTGACACAATGCTTAGATCTGAGTGCAGGTGCCACAATGCTTAGCTCTGAGTGTAGGTGACACAATGCTTAGCACTGAGTGCAGGTGACATAATGCTTAGCGCTGAGTGTAGGTGACACAATGCTTAGCTCCTAGTGCAGGTGACACAATGCTTAGCTCTGAGTGCAGGTGACACAATGCTTAGCTCTGAGTGTAGGTGGCACAATGCTTAGCTCTGAGTGCAGGTGACACAATGCTTAGCTCTGAGTGCAGGTGACACAATGCTTAGCTCTGAGTGCAGGTGACACAATGCTTAGCTCTGAGTGCAGGTGACACAATGCTTAGCTCTGAGTACAGGTGACACAATGCTTTGCTCTGAGTGCAGGTGACACAATGCTTAGCTCTGAGTGCAGGTGACACAATGCTTAGCTCTGAGTGCAGGTGACACAATGCTTAGCTCTGAGTACACAATGCTTAGCTCTGAGTGCAGGTGACACAATGCTTAGCTCTGAGTGCAGATGACACAATGCTTAGCTCTGAGTGTAGGTGACACAATGCTTAGCTCTGAGTGCAGGTGACACAATGCTTAGCTCTGAGTGCAGATGACACAATGCTTAGCACTGAGTGCAGGTGACACAATGCTTAGCGCTGAGTGCAGGTGGCACAATGCTTAGCTCTGAGTGTAGGTGACACAATGCTTAGCTCTGAGTGCAGGTGACACAATGCTTAGCTCTGAGTGCAGGTGACACAATGCTTAGCTCTGAGTGCAGGTGATACAATGCTTAGCTCTGAGTGCAGGTGACACAATGCTTAGCTCTGAGTGCAGGTGGCACAATGCTTAGCTCTGAGTGCAGGTGACACAATGCTTAGCTCTGAGTACACAATGCTTAGCTCTGAGTGCAGGTGACACAATGCTTAGCTCTGAGTGCAGATGACACAATGCTTAGCTCTGAGTGTAGGTGACACAATGCTTAGCTCTGAGTGCAGGTGACACAATGCTTAGCTCTGAGTGCAGGTGACACAATGCTTTGCTCTGAGTGCAGGTGACACAATGCTTAGCTCTGAGTGCAGGTGACACAATGCTTAGCTCTGAGTGTAGGTGACACAATGCTTAGCTCTGAGTGTAGGTGACACAATGCTTAGCTCTGAGTGCAGGTGACACAATGCTTAGCTCTGAGTGCAGGTGACACAATGCTTAGCTCTGAGTGCAGGTGACACAATGCTTAGCTCTGAGTGCAGATGACACAATGCTTTGCTTATGAAATTATCTGTTCCTTTTCATTATATGATACAATATTCTTGTGATATCCCTTGAGTTGGGTGGGATTCTGTCCAGATGAATGTGCTGCTGCACACCAGGCAGAGGACGTGAGGTGACTGACAAACACGGCTATTTTATCACAGTATAAGAACATTAATTCAGTGCAGTCAATTATGCAGCTTGCCATTTTCCACATTACTCGTTGCACTGTTCCTGCACCCGGCTGCAGGCTCTGCATACTGATAGTGATGTACAGAAGAGCTGTATTGTGCTGGCGATGGGTACATAGCAGAAAAGAAAGAGATTTTCACACACAGAGCAAAGGCAGATTTCCATCTGTGTTAGAGGGCTGCGCCCTTTCCTGTACTGTGCATTACAGTATTGTTAATCGTATTACTGACATCCAGGCAATGAATGGAAACTAGCCATGCATTACCATGGAGCTACCATGTTCCAAATATACAGGTAATGTTTTATGACAGAGCAGACGTGAGAATAAATTAATTCTAAGGCAGGAAAATATCACAAAGCTAATTTTTTATTAGAAAAATATAATTTGTAATAACTTTGTTGGTCTCTAGGGGCATCCATTTTACTTGGGTGATGGTTGTATGTGTGAGACGAGCATTTGCATTCTTGAAGACAGTGTTTGCATTTATGGATGTGAGCTGTCTGCTTCAGACCATGTGTCAAAGGAAGGAGGCAGGTGTCAAAATCCCAAAACTCCAAGGGCCTCATTCAATTGCGATTTGGCCAATTGAATAGAGCTCTATATAAGCACATAGCATATTTTTTTTACAAAAATTTTTAGTTAGTGATCTTCTACCCAAAAGCAAGGTCTTCACTAACTAAAAACTTCTGTAAAAAAATATGCTGTGTGTTTATATAGAGCCCTATTTAGTTGGCCAAATCGCAATTGAATGAGGCCCCAATAATTTAACAAAATCTGCATCCCTCGCCCTCCTCTGTTCTGTTCTCCTTCCTTTGTCCATGCCTTCAAATTTTAATTATACAAACTATTCTTAAAAAGTTAAGATTTTTTTTTAATGGTTTTATGTCCATGGTTTACACTCCCGCTAATATTGTTATATGAGATAGAGTTGTGTGTAGGCTGTTTCAGTAGTTACAATTTAAATTAATTTGCAAAACATGCAAACCTTTTGTGTGTGAAATTGCTCTATTTAATTTAACACTTTTGATAAGATGTGGTCTAGTTCAATAAACATCAAGGAGAGTACATTTGTTTCATTTTCCTCCTTTGTTTGCCTTAAAAAAATAAAGAAAGATAGCCTTTGTTTCCCTTTTCTTTATTACATCTAAAGAGGGTGTTTGGCAGTGTTTCTTTAATTTTTTCAAATGAAGGTTCCATATAAGAATAAACTGATTCAAATGAATTATAACAGTAATACAGCTGTATGAACAATGCCATCTGCTGATGAGACCTGCATATATTATGCACTGCAGAGAAAGGCATTTTTTGTTCCCTTTAAGGTCATTTAAAAGACATTTCACTTAATATTTTTTCATACAAAAACTTTTGTAATATTTAAAATATATTAATTAAAGGGACATGGAAAGGTTTTGGATTTCCCTACGAATATAGTACATGTATCTATTTACTTTTATGTACTTTATTTTATTAAGAAGTGCTTAAAGCTCTGTGTTTTCTGCCTAAAATGAAATGCAGCACATGAATACACAGACTGTGAAGTGCAGTGTTTCACAATAGCCTGTCAGTGACCTCTCTGAAGCAGCATGTTGCAGAAATTCGCCATCGGTTGGTTACTTTTAGACACTATACTTAGTACATTGTCTTCATGAGTTGCAGAGGAGATAATCCAATTAAAAGTTCTGTTTTTATCTTACAAATACTTCATAAGTGCTTCTTAATAAAATAAAGTACACAAAAGTAAAGAGATGCGTGAGTGTTGTGTGCTTTGCTCTGTTGTGTCCAACTCTCCATGACCTCATGGACAGCAACACACCATGGTGATCCACTTGGTTTTCATGGCAGAGACACTGGAGTGGGTTGGCAGTTCCTTCTCTAGGGGGGCACAGCTCCTGGTATTCCTAGGTGGTCTCCCATCCAAGTACTAATCAGGCCCAATCCTGCATGGCTTCAGGGTGGTGTAACCTTTTGGTTCTCAGACTGGAATTAAACCCAGGTTACAGCGGTAAAAGCACTGATTCCTAACCACTGGACCACCAGGGAACCCAACTATATATTCTATTATGGTGCAAATTAAAGGGGCAGATATCAATAACTGTTCCAACATGCTTTAAACCTTAAAAAAATTGCATCAAAAATATTAAGTAAAACCTGCTTGAATTTCTTTGAGGTTCCCTATTAAAATAACAATGAATACAAGGCTTAAAAATGACAAAATGTAATTATCTTAAAAGTTCTGTAAACTTTTTGTGCATTATCAAATCAAATGTCTTCATAAGAGAACAGTGTAATTATGATATTTCAATGTAGCTTTGTTTTTTGTTTTGAAACACTAAAAGTTAGAGGATTTAATGTAAATAATTGATGTAACATATCTGAGTCGGTGAAGTTGGTAATTTTACATTGTTTGTAAAAACAAAACATAAAATGCAAGTAATAAAGAGGTTAACTGAGCTCGAGAGGGTGCCAAGGATGAGAACAGTACCCCCAGCCATTTCTTCTGGCAGCGGGTAATTACTGGCAGCAGGACCAGCAGCAGCGGGTATAATTATTAATTCTCCAGCAGATAAGCATGAGACGGGTGGTAACCCGTGAGCCAGCAGGGATGTACTTAGGCATTGGCCTCTGAAGTGGGCTATCATCTACCATTGCTATTGGGCCAGCTGTTCACTTAATGTCTATTACTTAAAGATGACCTGTAGGTGTATCAGGGTGGCAAGTGTGCTCGGAAGTGCAACAGCTGTCTGTGTAGGGGAACTGCCTGTGTATTAAACATGTAAAGAGCCACTGTAATGCCCTAAAAGCATCAGCTAGATGTTTTAATTAGGTATTGGTTGATCATTAATAAAATCCATATCCAATGATTTAAAAAGCAACATTCAACATTAATCTTACTTTCAGACTCAGCTAATACTGCTATCCACCCACTATTCGGTCAATACAGAATATTAATGAGGTTTTCTATTGATATTGTCTATTCTGTTATTAAATCTTATTATATTTAAATCACGTTAGACCTGCCAGCCAACCCCCATCCTCTACTTAATGTCTTTATCAGGGTGGAGACAAACACTCAAATGGAGATTAATACTTTAATCTTTGAAAATGAATTTAATATTGAGTTTTGCTATTATATATTATCAAATAGGAATGTGATTAATGATCAATGCATAATTTAAATAACTAGATCTTCTTACTATCGCATTACACTGGTTATTTAAGAAAATCAATATATGATTTTTTTATGTTCCAAATCATATCTCTGTTTTTTCAAAATAACAAATACATATTTTTATCTAAAGTATTCCCTTCTGTAAAGCAGTCTGGGTTAAGTCCAACAAAGCCACCACAAAGCATCCATCATTGTATCTCTAACCACTATTCCAAACTCTTCCTATAATCTTTGTCCTTTTTATATCTTTACGTTGACTGGGAGTGGCAGAGATACATTGTTTGGGCTCTCAGTGCCAGTGACTATACTGCTTTGTGCAAAGTGATTGGACCAATTACACTATCAGTCAGCCCAGGAGGCAGCATACTGTGCTATATCTACAGTACATGTCAGTGTCAGTACATTGTCAGTGTATGTATGTGGCTGGGTGTTTTTAGAAGTCTACATGTCAGTGACACCATCAGTGTCAGTGTACATGTCGAATCATCCTATTGTGAGTGTAAATCTCACTGACAGATGAACAGACAAACTAAAGGAGGTACAGATACACCTACAGAAAGTGTACCCACTGAAGGTGGTACCGACACATACATGCATAGATAAGTGCACACATACTGACAGTGTATGTATGTGCATATCCAACACAGTGTGTGTTTCTCTTTCCCACTCTGTTTGTGTGTGTGTCTGTGCGTGTTTCTGTCTGTTAGGGAAATATTACCCTGCAGAAGAAAAGAAGACAGAACACAAAGGGTTTACCTTATACCAGTGAGAGAAACAAAATAATACTCTGTGTCTGCCCCACTCTCTGTGTGTGTGTCTGTCCCACTCTGTGTGTGTGTCTGTTGTAGTCTGTGTGTGTGTGTGTGTGTTATTTTGAAGCACATGCAAATAAACTTATGATACAACCAATCAAAATGAATGATAAATAATATATGTTTTTTTCTCATAAGAAATAGTATTCAGCAATTAATCCTTGAAAAATAATTATATTTATTTTATCTATCTTGCTATTGATAGGATTGTATTCTAGCATGCTTCATTGCTGCAAATAGTAATATGATATTTAAACTAGCCCTGTTATTCGTATGTACTATTGAATTATTGGGTAGCCCCTAAATACGATATTGTTGCCCTAGACCCCCAGCTGCTGATGCAGTGAGAGGGGCACACAATGTGAGGGGCGTGCCGGCTCTGCTGATTGTGTGTGACAGCCATGCTGTGATGGGAGGTCTCCTATCCAGCCTGTCTTTGTTTTCCTAACTCAGACAAAATGTGCAATTTCAGATCTTTTTTCCCTTCAGGCTTCTAGAGACGTTGCTATAAATACACAGTATAATGAGCTGGTGAAATTTGAATCAAATTAGTAGCTTTCTTCCCCCAGCAATAATCTGTTATCAGCTCTCTTCCAGCGCCCTAAGACATTCCTGGCTAGCAGCACAAGCAAACATTTAAGATCTTTAACTCTCTGAGTGCCGCAGGACCACTTATCTTACAGAATGTCATGGGTTACAAAACAAATGATTGAGGTTAAGTTTTATTTCAAGTTCTCTGATTATACACTCTGCAAGACAGAGGCTGCTCCTAATGTATATACTCCGGTGGTGTCCCTCAAACACACACAAAATGGGTTATAACAAAGTGTGAAGATTAATAAAAAAGACTATGAGTGGTTTATTGCTTCATGTTAGAAGCTCTTTGAATCCCTTTTAAGGGACAAAATGGACAATTATTTGATATTTTATGTGAACCTCCTCAATATAACATTCATATAATATTTATACTCACGTACCTGTAAAAGGCCCACAGTGTAACAGTTCTTCAGTTTCTCCCTGTATTCTCTCATGTAGGTGGACATCTTGCACATCTGTGTCTTGCAGCAATGCATTTAGTGAGCTAAAGACTCTCTCGCTTGGGAAGGGGTTAACATTACTAGTGTCATGCTGTTAGAACGCTAAACAGAAAGGATTTTCACTTTTTCACAGCTCCTTTTTTGCCCTTTTTTCTAAACCAGAAGGGGTTATTATAAATTATTACATATCATGATTATGTTTGAGAATCCTGTCAATTTAGTGAAGTATCAAATTCTTAACTTCTAACACACAGCATGACACAATCTGCTTGTTGTCTAACAGCAAGGCACAGGTATTGTAAATCCCTTCCCTTGTTGCTGATGTCCTTAGCTCACAACATGCAGTGCTGCAGGTCACCGGTGATCAAAGAGAGAATAGAGGGAGAGAGGGGGAGGATGCAGTAACTGAGAAACTGTGGTAGGTGAGTATACATTTTATATAAACATTACATCAAGAAGGACCACATTAAATAGAGTTTGGCTCACTTGTAGCAGAATATATCTGGATAAGAATAAGCATTAGAAAAAAAGCACTTTTATGTGTGATTATACCCCATTTATTCTGATCTAAAGTCTTCTCTTCCTCCTGCAGGTGACCTGTCTCCACGACTTTTTTGGAGAGGATGATGTATTTATTGCTTGCGGCCCAGAGAAATTTCGCTATGCCCAGGATGACTTTTCCCTGGATGAGAATGGTAAGCCCACAGGGGATATATCCTAAATTTAGAGGCTGCTATTATGGCAGTTTATAGACTCACCAAATGAATGGTACATACATAGATAACTCACGTGGTCTTAATCCCAGAGCTCGTTCTTCTGTTTCATCAGGTACCTAAAATAACCCTGATTAAACCTCACATTACACACACTGATATATATGATTATTGTGACTGCTGTGTGGGTCCTGTAGTAGAAAGTTCCCCACCTACATTTCAGTGCAATTAGCTCTCCCTAAAGTTACTCAAGGAATATAATCAAATTTCATGACAGATACAGGTGGCTCCTTTTATTTCCTGCTATGAAGAACTAGATATTGAAACACATGATCCATATGGCAGATTGGTGCATACTTTAAAATGTCAGGGATATAGGGAAGTGGTTCTGTTTGCATGGAGTTTTTAATTACATATTATAGAGGTACCTTTATACAAAGGCTGCATGCTAATAAGTTAGTGACACAATTGGGTTCTAAATATGATATAACCTCAAACTATCAGTTATCAAATTAATATTATATTTAAAAATGTAATTTTTGTGCAGTAAACTAAAAATTGAAGTTTGCCTTTTTGAGCTGTCAGTTTTTGTGACCCACCCACAAAACAAGAAAATGATTTAAAAAATGTATAAGCCCCAAGACATCTGTCCTTGTCTTGAGCGCATTCGCTTGCCCAATTAAATTCTATGCATGCTCGGACCCAGATTATCTGCCTTATTAAATTGCGATTCGGCCAATTGAATAGGGCTCTATATAAGCACAGATCATATTTTGTTACAGAAGTTTTTAGTTAGTGAACTTCTATCTAAAAGCAAGGTCTTCACTAACTAAAAACTTCTGTAAAAAAATATGCTATGTGCTTATATAGAGCCCTATTCAATTGGCCGAATCACAATTTAATAAGGCCCTATAGCACTCAAAACAATGGACCCAGTACCGATATGAAAGACAGCTCAAAATGATAAAACCTATTTACCCCACCCCAGAGCAGTTATACATATCTGTTTATTTTGCTCTGAACATACATTTGAAAAAAATAACATATTCTAATGAGAAGATTTCTAACATTAAAGTAAACTTTTGACATAAAAACTAATTGTTAGTTTACTAGTGCCTTCTTAGTATAAAATTGCTTTGAAGGCCTGATATAAAGTATGTAATAAATCCAATTCTCCTTTTCATTATTTATAATTGTAACATCTTTTCACTTTTCAAGTTTTTTTAACCTGTTTTCTTAATAATAAAAAAAAAGTCTTGGTGAATTTTGCCCAAACCACAGAACACACAAGGGAGGAATTATAGCCATTGTAATAAAGCCAAATCATTTATTATAATTTTTTTACTCCTGTTTTTATAGTTTTTTTTACATTTTACATCTGAACATTACAGCAATTGCCAGCTTCCATTTTTATCCAAGCCATCTAACAGTGCCACTAAAGTACAAGTTTCCAACAAAATATGCAACATTAAAAATAGATTAGCTTTGGGCTGGAATTTGTCACTTTTGGGCAATGTTCAAGTATTTTTCCTGGAGTTCAGTGTTAAACTTGGCATTGTGTAGGATTTTAACGTGTTCCTGACCCCACAGCTAAATCCTGCTGGAAATCTAGGAGTAAAGAAGCTTCTGTCTGGCACATTTGAAGCCAGCGGGTGAACAGAGCGAGATTTCATTTCTGTGTGTATTATAAGCATGAAACATGCAGATTTGGGTCAGACGGCTTATTCTCGGGTGACCAGATGCCTGATTGCTGTGCACTTTTTACCCAGCTTTTTTTGTTATAATCTTATTAAAACGGCAATCTTTTCCTGGATTTACAGTAAAAAAAATATGTGGGTTCATGTACTAAGCTGTATTCTATAGGACATCCCGTGTTAAAGAAAGGGAATCTCCTAAAAAGCACTTCTGCCGTCTGTTTATGTAATCATTTATTAGAAATAATATCTATTTTTTAAAGTGTGATGTTACTTCTAAAAATACATTTGAACTTTAGTCTTTTAGACTTCAGCAGATGTGCTTCTCTCCACCCCCAATCAGGTATCCGAGGAGGAAAGAGGAGGCCTCTGTCCTGATAGGAGGCTATATCTACCTCTTTCGGCAGTGGCTACTGTTGGAAAAACAGGACAGCCTCCTGGGCAGAACCCCCTACTCCCTAGACACCTAAGCAAACACTGAATTTATTTTTATAAATGTGAATTCATTTTTAAATAAACAAATTATACAGTACTGTATAGGCACTACAGTGCCCTTTTAGGTATTTGTTGAGAAAATAGTTGTTTTAGTGCACTCTACTAGCTGAAATTATTAATTCAGATACACAAGGGGACAGGTACAGTGCCTTGCAAAAGTACTCACCCCCCCCCCCCCCCTTGATTTTTTCCCTTTTTTGATACATTACAGCCTTAAGTTCAATGTTTTGTTAATCTGAATTTTATGTTATGATCAGAACACAATAGTCTAAGTTGGTGAAGTGAAAGGAAAAAAAATATACATAAAACTATTTTTTTTAAATAGAAAACAGAAAATTGGCATGTGCGTATGTATTCACCCCCTTTGTTATGAAGCCCATAAAAAGCTCTAGTGCAACCAATTACCTTCAGAAGTCACATAATTAGTGAAACGATGTCCACCTGTGTGCAAAGTGTCACATGATCTGTCATTACATATACACACCTTTTTTGAAAGGCCCCAGAGGCTGAAACACCTAAGCAAGAGGCACCACTAACCAAACACTGCCATGAAGACCAAGGAACTCTCCAAACAAGTAAGGGACAATGTTGTTGAGAAGTACAAGTCAGGGTTAGGTTATAAAAAAATATCCAAATCTTTGATGATCCCCAGGAGCACCATCAAATCTATCATAACCAAATGGAAAGAACATGGCACAACAGCAAACCTGCCAAGAGACGGCCGCCCACCAAAACTCACTGCTAAAGCAACACTTGAGTGGTTTAAGGGGAAACATGTAAATGTATTGGAAAATTAAGGGTTTTCTCTAAAAATACTTTATGCTCATCACTTGGCTACAAATCTTACAAACATGAAGTTTTACCAAAAATAATGGTTCTTTAAGCTATTTTAATGCAATTTAAATTGAAAAAAATTGCTCAATATACATTCATAATGGCTAATCCCAAAAAACACTGTTTTTTTTCGGACCAAGGAAATATATATTTTTCACTATATTATTTGCAGATATATGTTAGATTACATACAATTTGGTATATAGATAGTTTAAGCCAGGGTTGTCACCCACCAGTGCCGCAGTTACTCAGTTTACCTAATTTCTGGTTACATAAATCATATGATCTTAGCTCCCTGTACTTACTAGATAGTGATCTGGTCCTGACTGCTGTCCCTAGGCTCTCTCACCAGCTCTCCAACTAGCCAAGTGTGAGTGTGCGTCAATCATCAGCGATGCCACCTAGCCATTACCCTGCCACCCACCAGGAAAGCTTGAATCGCCCACTAGTGGGTGGTAGGGACCAGGATGACTACCACTGGTATTAGCCAATAGATGTGTGAGGCATGTGTATGAGGCATGTTAGGATGAATGTTCACCTCCCTTCATTGATTTCACATGTAAAATATTTAATATATCAAACCCATAACTGCTTTCTCAATTGTGTCATTGTGGCTTAACCCCATTTTCCATTGAGACCAATGATAACAAACATATGTTTAAACATTGTAGTTTGATTAATGTAGCCAGCAGTTTTGGGTCCAATTTACACTGTTATTTTAGATATGAAGAATTATGGCGAGGGAGGGGCTTGTATATCTGTTTTTAATAATGCATTCTGCGTTTTAGAAATAGACTTAAGCAGTTAACATGCTGCCTGTACATATAGGCTATTCAAGTGACACAGTGGAGCTTCCAAATATAGCATAATATAAAACTATAGTTAATAACAAGCACTTTATCAATTGAATGTTACTAAACAACATATTTTCCAACAGTAAACTTAAATTGAAATTTGCAATTTGAGTGGTCAGTAAGCCTTTCTATTAATTTCATATATGTTGTTCATATATGTAATCATTACCATTGATTACATAGGCATTGGTTTCAATGCAATGGCCTGCACATTGAACACATCTTATCACTTGTTGTGCTGGCCACTGCACCGAAGACAAGGAGCACAATGCCTCATTCATATTCAATGGTAAGGATCTCTCATTAACAAAAGATATGAACCTTGATTTGTGGGTGGATCAGAAGGGCTGACTGACAGAGCAAAATGACAAACTTTAATGTTAGCTTACGGTAGGAAAATGCTATTTTTAAATAAAATTCCAAATGTACTTGGTATTAATTATACCTAATTTGTAACCTGTGTCTCTTTAAGCTGGGCAAATGTACTCTCAGCAGTCATTTAAGAATATTGTAAGAGTGGGTGGGTGAAGTGGCTTCTGTTTGAATGTAAAATCAACACAACTGTTAATGCGTTTTCCTCTAAGAAGCTAAAGTTCTCTACTTATAAATAGAAAATGTGATTTCTTTTACTATGATAAGCAGTTAAAGTTATATTTTATTTTCTAAAGCTATCCCACTCCTATACAAATTCAACCAATAATTATGCTTTAAGAAGGTGACTGCACGATGAACATAATTAGTCACTGCACAAAGAGAAAAATGCCATGCTGAGTGTGGATAGAGAAGGGGAGAAGTGGGAGGAAGCTGACTTTTTTGTAGCAAACCGCTACAGAGCTAATATATTGGATAACCATTTACAGCAATACAGAATATGTTGGACAATATTAATAATAGGAACAATAGCTAATTCCCATCTTAGTTAACTTTGACCCCTAACCCCTTTATAGTGAAACATTTAAACATATCTGTTACTATTACCATTTATCAAATTGTATATGCCTAACTTCCTTATGTGTCTGGCGTACTGCATCCATATGGTCACAGAGAATCGGACACAACTGAAGGACTGAACAATAACAACAAACTTCCTTATGAACCCAAACTTTGCGACTTAATTAATTGCCCTTCATAAGGCGGCTTGCAGATGGAGGTCCTATGTATATAACTTATACTTAAAATACCTACCTTTCATATTCAGTTATTTAACACTTATATTCAAAAATATTAATAACAACCAGCTGTAATAATATTTTTCAATTTTGCTACAACCTAAACCTTTGCTGTGTCCCTTTTGAGGTTAAGTAGTGCTCTGACACTGTTTCCTTCATGTTTCACCTACAGAATGCCGTGTAATGAAGGGTACTCCTGCCACTACGCCTAGGCCCGCCTCTAGCGCACTGAAGAGCTCTGCCAAGAGCCCTGCGCCAACGCGCCGCAGTAAGTCACCTGCTGATTCGGGTGAGTACCCAGAGAGTCTGCCTGCTAATACTCACCTGACTGCTGTACATGTCATATTACTAGAGTATATGTATATGTGTTAATTCTTTGATATCGCTCCTCTTTGTATTCCTCTCCACGGCTGTCTCCCTTCTATCCCCATGGCTACCTCTCTCCTCCCTCCCCAGGACTGTCTCTCTTCCCCTCTTTGACTCTGGCTGACTGTCTCATTCCATCCCATATAGTTTACCCTCCTTCCAATCGACATCTAGACGTACAGATATTCCTCAGGGAGGTGGGCTGCTGAGGGGGAGAGTTGAGCTGTGGCAGAGATTAATTCTGTGTTACTCTGTATCATTTTCAGTCATCATACAATCAGAATGTGACAGCCTGACATTCACAGCAGTCCACTCATTATTTAATGCTCAGTTCTGTGTTGGGACATCATTCTCTGACCGTTTGGCTTCATTTGAAGCTCACCTGATTTTTGATTGTATCTCTTCGCAAACTCAGGTTTGGGCAAATTTCACTCAGAACAAAAAAAAAAAAAGATGGTCAGGGGGATCATGACACTGATGTAGTTGTAAAAACTTTGGAATCATCAAACTACTCTTTGTCCATACAAGAGCTCTTCTGAAGATGGTGTTTTGAGTCTTAAAACCCATTGGCTTCAAATGAGGTCAAGTTATTTGTAGGTGTTAGACTCACCTCAAAGGACCACTGTTGTCAATTTGTTTTCTATATTGTTTTTTGAGTAACAATATATGTGATATATCTTTCGCGCCCTTCATATTGTCAAGCAGTGTATTATCCCCAGCACTGAGAGAGTTACAAATTAATTTTAGCAACAAGGCAATCTAATCAGTGAGAGATGTTTTCCGGGCTTTAATTTCATGCTTCCTTAATAGAGGGGTTGGAGCACGGAGACAAAGGATTTCCACAAGGCCATGGCAATTACTCAACGTAGATATAGCATGTCAATCAGGTCCTGACTCTCTTCCCAGGGGGGATTTTTAAAGATGGCTGTGTTAAGAAGGCAGCAGCTGTCTGGGCTCCATTTGCCTTTATCTTTATTTCCAGCAGTGAGATTTTATATTTGTGGTCAGCAAAGCAAACCTAAGTTTTTTTTTTTTTTAATAAAAAATAAGTATTTTGTCATTTTTTTTATACAGAATCTGCCATTTTGTTTCTGCTAAACACCTTTCTGAAGATTTTTAATGCGGAGGAAGCTTCAATCTGAATTATGAAATTGTGGCAGCTAAAATTGCTAGGGCTTTAAACAACGTGCTTATTTCTTTTACTTTCTTAAACATTTTGGCTGATAAAAAGTCAATGTCTCTTATTGTGAGTGAAAATATCTATTTTTTACTTGATTTTTATCGGGCCACCTCTCTTGACATGGTTGAAAAATAAAAATAAAATCCATATGTTATTTTTGATTGAAACCTGTCCACGTTGGTTTATCTAAAGAGTAGATCAGGATTGTTCAACACATTGGTAGCAGAGAGGTTTGCGAGTCTCTGCACAGCAATTTTTCAGGAAAATGTAGCCGGGCTCCTCATTAGAGAAGGGTTTAAATGACTCCCAGACCTCATCAAGGCGTCGGCACCAACCAAAAGACTGAGCTATAATTATTAGTACCAGAGATCCCATAAGTGAATTACATCTCCATGCATCCTCTCCTGGGAGGTAACAAACTCATTAAAGGTTGTGGGGAGGGGACAGCTGTCATTTGACCACTGTAAGTCAGAGTGTCCAGATGGCTCTAGCTCAACTGTCATGAGAGTGCCCGAGACAATCAACTGAGAGTGAGCGAAACTAAAGACTGATCCATAGGTGTTTGACCCACTCAGAGTGCAGTCTCCTTTATCTCACTTGTTTGTGTACAAAGGAGAAAAATCTGGTTTCTATAATGCTAAACTGACTCATTAGGACAGATCAGCAATGAAATGCCAGGCATCTTTACAGAAGAGAAACAGAAAACCCAATTCTGCTTTCTTATTGCAACAGGTTTCAATAGAGGAAATGAGTAATGGAGTAAAGGACATACAGATATGTTTCCCTTGGTCACAGACATAAGTGGCACCTAACTGACAAGGCTCATAAAAGACTAGTGGTATGTTTGGATTTGCGAATTTACGTGCCATATTTGAACCAGTCTGAACTGACAGCTCACAGCACTTGGCCGATTGCCATTCGCACAATTGAATAGGGGTCTATATAAGCACATAGCATCTTTTTTTTAAAATAAGTTCTTCTTTTTCTGTTCCTGTAGACCTTGCTTTTGCAAAGAAGTTCACTAACTAAATACTTCTGTAAAAAAAAAAAAAATCCTATATGCTTATATGGAGCCATAATCAATTGCCCAATTCACAATTTAATAAGGCTGTTAGGCTGTAAGCAGTTGACGAACGTGCAACTTAAAAAAACAACAACATTATGAGGTGGGAAAAATACGAAGTTAACGGCCGAACCTCGAAAATCAAAATACACGAAAAACACAAAAAATAAATAACAACAAAAACATCACACGCAGCATGGGGGAACAGCCAGGATGTCTGGAAGTGAAGTGGAACGCAAATTTAAGTCGATCTTAAATCGGCTAAGCAAGAAAAAAAAATGGATCCCAAAAAAATGAAAGCGAGGCTACAAGACCCTGGACCGCGCAACACACCGCCAACCCCGTACCACTTTCACGCAGGAATGTACGAGGTAAAAAATACACTACTACAAAGGATGCCAAATACTCGCGAACCGCGTAGCCAATACACAAACAACGCTACTTTACATTCCGAACTTGCACATGACAACATTACGCATCTACAGTAGCGCTTTACACAAATAAACCAACAGTTAGCCCTCGCGCACACAGTTGGGACATTCATTAAAAAATCTCCACAGACCAGCAACAGTCCCACTGGACATTATATGCTGCGGGAAAATGAAAAAAGATTGTTAGCTTTTCAGCCTATTGATTGATGGATATATTAATTACAAATAGGTAAAGTATATTAATTAAGTAACTAATTAATTGATTATTATTTACAAAAATAGACACATCTGTCTTTGTGATGAGCGCAGAGGCTGCTCAGAGGAGCAAAAGTACACCAGAGGAGAGGCTCGCAATGAGCGCCGAAGGTCCTAACAGTACAAAAAGCTTCACATTGTGTGGCAAACAGCATTGCCATGGCTTCAGATGTTATTGACCGTCATATTTTGACAGGCAAGTCCCTAGTACTTATATTTTTACAATGAGATCTCACCCCTGGGTGTGGAGGATAGAGGAAAAAGCAGTTCCTTTTGCTAGTTTAAAAATCCTTTTAATGTATTTTTTTTAATCTTTAGACCATTATTTTTTCTGTCTAAACGGCTCTTTTAGATTTATAACAGAATTTGAGTACAGTGAGCTAATATTTTACATTTGAGTCACAAGGTCACCTCTGGATTGGCCCCAGGTTTGTCTGGTTACATGTTTATTTCCACATTTCTGATCTTTTGCTTAAATGTCAGAAACCGCCCACATAATTACCCTGGCACCATTCAATAGAAGCACAAATACCATCTCCTGCACTGCCTCCGTATATCTTTCGGCCTGTCTCATTCTATACCTGTCAAGGTACCATAATGCTCAGGACTCTAGTGGCCCCAAGTCTGGATAGCCTGGGCTGTAAATACCAAGACATGGAATATAGGTGTTGTTGTCAGACTTGACATAATGTTAAAGGTAAAACTTAACAGTAAATATAAGCACAGTTCACCAACATCTGATATATTTGTAGTGACAAATGCCAGATAACAGATCATTGCTGTCATGTTTGTTCATAAACGGAATTTGAAATCACTAAGCAAAATGAATCTCTCTCTCTCTCTCTCTCTCTCTCTCTCTCTCTCTCTCTCTCTATATATATATATATATATATATATATATATATATATATATATATAGTAATAAAAGGTGCTATTATTTTTATATAACCTATTTCAAGTGAAGTTGTTCAAAAGGAGATATTTTAAGGGGATATTTGCAACAACAAATATAGAGGAGCTCAATCAGAGGACAAACTAACTTTAATAGGTTAGTTCTATGGCTATGATAAGCCACTCTGAGAGCTCCACGTGCTATTGATGTCAGAGGTGAATGTCGCCTGCAAAGGTGTGTGAGGGCCAACCAACACGTTGCATTTGAGCAACTCACCGTCCAAACGAAACAGGGCGCTACCAGACGTGTGTCTAAAATGACAGTACAGCCAGTCTTGTTTCGCATTGGTCTCCGAAGCAAACGGCTTCAGTTTGCACGACAGTACTGAAATTCGACCTATTCTAATTGGCAAATGGTTGCCTTCTCTGATGAGTCACGTTTTCTGCTCCATAGACTGGACAAACGTTGTCTTATCATTTGCGAAACCCTCAAGAACAAAACTCTGCAACCATTATTGGAAGAACACAAGCTGGTGGTGGCATGGTGGGTTTCTTGGCATTATCTGGGTCCACTAATACCTCAGGAAGGCACTTCCAACTGGTTGGGTTATTTATCCATTCTTGCAGACCAAATACACCCATACATGTTGACTGTCTTCCCTGGAGCAGATGGGATCTTCCAGCAGGATAATGCAACATGTAATATGGCCAGAATTGTCTGGGAGTAGCTGGAGGAGCACTACGAAGACTTCCAGGTACTTCCGTGGCCGCCAAATTTCCGGACTTGCACCCCATTGAGCACCTGTGGGACCACCTCGATTGCCATGTTTGCGGTATAGATCCTCCACCATGCACTCTTCAGCAGCTGTAGGATGCACTGCAGTCTGCATGGTTCTTGATACCCTTGTCAACATTCCAGCATCTTATTGACTTACTACTCCGACGTCTAGCTGCTGTCTGTCCTGCAAACGGTGGTTATTTGGGATATAAGCTGCTGATAATTAAAATATGACTGGACTGTGTATATGTCAGTTTTTCTAACAGCAATTAGTCCATTCCGCTTAAAATAAAAATTCTTGCAAAACATATTAATGTTTACTCAAAGCCCTAATGTCAGTTGTATCATAATTTATTTCATGTCCATAGTGTGTTAACATTCATTGATGTTCTGGGATCATTGGCTATACAACTGTTGAGTTTTTCAGGGAATTTGTACATTTTCTTAAGTGCATTTTTCGCATTCATATTAATTTACATTGAATCTTTCTGCAAGTAGATTTTGGATGTGATTAATAATAAAAACATATAGATTATTAGTTCATTGCTTATAACATTTCAGGAAAACGCATTTAGATGATTTCAAACATGGTTCTTAAACAGACAACTAATCATGACGAACATATGAATTGCATTAATCATCAATGCCTAATTATAACATATAATTCATGTTGCTAGTACATTACAATTTTTAAAAACAAGTATCCCTCTGATGCGGACATCACTAACTATAGTATATTGTATATCAGAGAGTAATGAGCATAGCATATCAAGTTGATGACTGCATTCTTTTAATGCAGTCTGAATAATTAATTGTTGAGTTGTTAATTTCTAAGCATCCTGTTAAAAGGGGGTTGACATATAGGGCAGTGCACTGATACCCTATGTCCTTGTGTTTTATATTAGCTAATGGAACCTCCAGCAGCCAGTTATCCACTCCCAAATCCAAGCAGTCTCCAATCTCCACCCCAACCAGCCCTGGAAGTCTTCGTAAGCACAAGGTATTATGTTTCTTATCCTATCTACTGATCTAATTCTTAATTTCTGAGGCTTGTGGGCTCACCTTATATACATACAACTAAAGAAAGAAGTGATTTTTTATAAAACACATAATAAATTGAATGGTGAGATGCTGGGCTACAATACTTAGGAGGGAGGCTAAAATGGTGCAGGGTAGAGACAATTTAAAGGAGGGAGGCTAAAATGGTGTAGGTTAGAGACAATTCAAAGGAGGGAGGCTAAAATGGAGCAGGGTAGAGACAATTTAAAGGAGGGAGGCTAAAATGGAACAGGGTAGAGACAATTCAAAGGAGGGAGGCTAAAATGGAGCAGGGTAGAGACTATTCAAAGGAGGGAGTCTAAAATGGTGCAGGGTCTGAAAGACATATATTATTTTAAACTTCATGGCCTGAATATGTAGAGATTAGAGGAGAGAAGGGAGAGGGGATGTGAGAGAAATATGAAAGTTCAGATTGGAAGTATCTTAAAGAAAATGAAGGAATGCAAGAACAAGACTTCCTGAGTTGAAAATGTAAATAGTAAATGTAGGGATAATGTACAAATGTACTCCTCTTCAGAAAGGGAAACATTTAAGCTCCCTCCTTATTAGTCTTCAGTAGCTCATCATGTGGGGTTTGTTCTGAGCAACTGCCTTCATGACAACAAATATAAAAGCAGTGTCATGCTATGCCTGAGTTGTTTTTACAACTTATCTTATTTGTAATACTGCCCTTTTTGACCACTACTGTCTTCTAAAAGGCCATTTTGAATGGTTTATCTCAAATAATTGAAGATGAAATATTATTGTAAACAAATGATAACTCTCTTCAAAACAGAGCTGTGTAGGGGAAACAGCATTGAAGTCTTAGTAATATGTCTAGGAAGTCCTGACCACATTATAGGTGGTCAGTAAAAATAAATCAATACACATTTTATTAGCAGACAGGCATTGCTTGGGAATGGTTTATGAATTGACACAATTGCATTGCTGCCAGTTGATATTATTCATGCAAGTCTTACCAACAGGTCACTGGGCCAGATGTCATCATAATTTATAGCCTCAGGGCCACAGTGAATTTCTAAATTGTATGGAATTTATACACAAATAATAAAAACCAGAGCAAGGTCACTAAATGACAGTATGGCGAATATCTTATTTTTCAAGATTAGCAGAATATCACGTTAAAAAAAATTCAATAACCTTCCCGAGGTTATTTAAAGCATATCCCTTTTGAAGAACTACATTTGATATTAAGCTAATTTATTATCTATTAATAATATGTAATATTCCCTATTAATGATTAATATTAATAATTAATTTGCAACTATGATGCAGTGGAAGCTAATTTTTTTCTGATGATCTGCTTCCATTCACTAGTGAAAATGTGGCAACTAAAAATGCCACTGTTTTCAGCAGGACAGATGGAAATATAAGTTAAAAAGAACACACCATGCTGCTAAAGAGGCTGATGGGTACAATTCAAGAAAGGAAATGTAAAGAATAAGTGAATATAAACTTATAAAGACTGAGATTTATTTTTACTTTCTAGGATATTTTACCCATTATATTATTATTACTGTTATTATTATTATTATTAATATTATTCAAAAGAACACAGTTTTTCACAAGTTTTTGTATTTAAAATTTTTTGTAACATCCTTAGATCTGGTGCGTTTTTATGAGAAAATTTTAGAAAGTAAACAGCAATCAAAACATATTCCAAAATACTTTTTCTTTGGATATTTCAAAATAAAACCTTTTATTTAAATATGTGATTATAAATTTTTATTTTTTTTAAATATTAGAAAATGGTAAAGAAAAACTTGTGATTAATATTCAAGCTGCTAATGCAAACATTATTAAAGGGCCAGTGTTGGCTCCAGAAAAAGGGCTGTAAATAGCCATTCATATAAATTTGATATTACAGCCATATTTAAAAAAATTGGTTTTAAAATGAATGTTACCTACTTCTCCACTTCCATCTTTTCACACGACTCATGATGTTTCCCTGGAAGCCATTGAAATTACCTGGTATCAGTTTGACTTCTCTTCACATATCTATGTGCTGTGTGCATTTGTGATCTTGCTCCCACATGATGTCATTAGTAATGTCAATGTATTTTCTGTCTGATTTTCAAAACAATGGTTGATAGACATCTCTTTCATCTGACAGTCCTGTTAAAGTCACAATTCCTGAATCATTAAACAGCTGCCAGACAAGTTCAATGGCTTCCAGACAAACAGAGCAAGTCATATGACAGGAGGGAAGTGAAGATTGACATAGCAATTCAACAAGCACAGATATTCATTTTAAATGGTGGGGAGCTAAATACTCCTTGCTCTTTACCTGGTGCTTACACAGGACATTTAAATGCTGTATTGATGGAGGCGACTCTATATAGACACTAGAGGGGTGAACCTACCTTGATGTATTAAGATAGCACATCTACCTCCATCTCTGCACATAAGCCACATTGCTTGTGTGAAAGCCATTTTGATAGATATTCCTTATATCAAACCCTACACAAAACCTTAAATCCCCCATCAGTGAGCCTGAAACTTATGTGCATAGAAATATTTTGTCACTAGATGGATTTATTTCCAAAACCTGTCTCCACCCTCTTCCCCCATGTTTCCCCCCCGTGTCTCCCCCTCTTCTTCCCATCTCTCTTTGCCCCCTCTCTCCCTCCCCTGTCTCTCTTTACCCCCTCTCTCCTTCACCCGTCTCTTTCCCCCTCTCTCCCTCCCCTGTCTCTCTTTCCCCGCACTCTACCTCCCCTGTCTGTCTTTCCCCTCTCTCCCTCCCCTCTCTCTTCCCCCCTCCCTCCCCTGTGTCTCTTCCCGCTCTACCTCCCCTGTGTCTCTTACCCCTCGTCTCCCTCCCCTGTGTCTGCCCCCTCCTTTATTTTTTTTCCTTTCTCCTCCCTCCCCTGTGTCATCCCCCTCCTCCCACTCCTGTGTCTTTCCCCCTCCCTCTCCTATGTCTCCCCACTGCTTCCTCCCCTGTGTCTCTCCCCTTCTCTACCTCTCATGTGTCTCCCCCCTTCCCTGTGTCTCTCCCCCCTCTCCCTCCCCTGTGTCTCTTTCCCCTGCTCTGTGTCGCTTCCCCCTCCTCTCGGGCCGCAAGCTACTGGCAGGTACTTCGGGCCTCGCTATGAGCATCAGTGGGGCAGGGGGAGCTGTGCAGGCCTCTGAATAGAGGAGGAAGGGGACAGACATGGAAGAGGCGCTCATCGCGAGGGACGCAATGAGCGTCTTCGCTGCTCATTGCAGTGGCGAGGAGAGGGAGAGTGCTGCGTCCTAGGCGCTCATTGCAGCTAAGTGTCCCGGGTCCCAACCCCTGCAGTTGCGGGACATAACTGCGTCCCTTGCTTCGCACGGAACCGGGTCGCAGGCCCTCAACGGGATGTCAACTTGCAGTATGACAACTATATTAGTAATAATGATGGCTTCATGGTGCCCTGAGACATGATTGTAAGTCTCTATAGAAAACCCCCTGTCTGCTGTTCTTCTGAATTAACAAATCTATCTCTAATTTTGTTTTTAACAGGATCTTTACCTTCCCCTGTCTCTGGATGACTCAGATTCCCTTGGAGACTCCATGTAAAGAATTACGTTGAGAGGTGTCTCCAGTTCATAGGATCACACAGAAGAAACTAGAAGATTGGCAATTCTGGTGCTTTCTTGACTATGGACACAATTGCAGCTGTCTCTCTTTTCCTTTTTATTTCTGTGTTTTATCATTCGTGCCATGAATTCATGTGACCCAACCTGAAGGGGGGATAGACTGATACTGTTATATAGGGTAGTGATGATGAAGCAGGCTTCAGAATTATTTTATGTAAGTGTGCCATTAATATGTAAGTCATATAGAGCCACCACAAGGTGCTTAGGTAGACTGGAAACAGTGCCATGGCAAATAAGTTGACACTGTCACCAGTCAAATGCGTTTTGATAATGTTATTTTACAGCAACCCAACAATCAAAACCACAGATTAACAAATATGTACCCTATATGAATGTTTAACTTATTGTACTGATCCTTTTTTTCGTATTTTGTACATAACAAGGTCTCTGTTAATCTGGAGGCCATAGAGATCTCAATCAATACACTGTAATCTGGTCACAAGGAAACCCGGTTGTTACAGGTTTTTACATCCTTGTAAAAGTGAATGGACATGTTGGTTTTAAATCTTCTAGGCTAGGAGGGTGATTTTAAGATGGCGACTTTAATACATGATAATCATTGTAAGACAAGCCTAACCCTTCTACTGCAAGCAAAGGCTACACACTCCAGAAAATCTCATATTTTTTCCTTGACCTTTCGATAAAACCAGTCCAATAATATTGAAGTTTATCATAGAGGATTTGCAAAGTAAATAATCAAATATGCTTTGTCTGCCCCCTTTTCTGATGATGGCAGCCATGCTTTCTAAACATAATTTCAATCTCCTTCTTTCTAATCTCACTGCCTCCATTCTGTTTTATCATTGTACATCATTTTCCTGTCTAGCACCAACCACCAACGCAAATAAAAATGGTTCCCATTTCAGCAGCAGATGGCAGAAATATTTAGCATAATTTGAAACACAACTGGGTGTTATTAATCATTTATATCTACAGACATTTTTGGTGATTAATCAGCTTTGAGTGTTTATCATATGTTTATGCAGTTGACTTTCCTGCAGCCAGAATATTAATCCTTTAGTACACAAAGCCAATTTAGTGATCTCGTTTATATTTTATCTGGGTACTTACAAAATATTTTACAATAATGCCAGAACAACCAAAAAACTCTGAAGTGGTAATATTTCATGGTAATTCATAATGGTTTACTAGGTTTTAAAATATAGGCATGAATATTTATTGAAATCATAATAAAGGTAGCCTACAGTGCGTTAATTAAACATATAATTTCATTTTATAATAAATAATCTTAAGTGTCAAAATATGACTTTCTAAGTAAATTATTATTTTATTTTAATAAAAAGTGGAACAGTTAGATAATAAAATAGATATAATGTACCAAATGATTCAGTAGAATTTTGTTGTATTCCTTTGTAAAATCAAATTTGTTATGAATTATTTGCCCTAGACATGACTGACTATTAAAGGGATCCAAAAGACAAGTCATAATTTGCAGACATATAAATATAATAAAACAATCCTGTTGGAACTTTTCATCTTTTTAATGTGTCATTAAGCAGTTGGAAGAAGGCATTTTAAGAGGTTTTCGCAGCCATCATGGCTGGTGGTCCTTACCTTTCTTACACCAGCAAGTTATTTCTTCGAAGGTCTAACCAATGTGGTACACTTGAGTGGATCAATAATTTAAATGGGGGCTGTACTACAGTCCACAACATAAGTACCTCGAAGCACACATTATTGTCAAGGTGGTCACCATGTAGTGATGAAGGGTAATGAGGATCTAAATCATACCAAATTTATAGAAGTGGTGTATATACACACATTTAAGCTGAAAAGGCTACAGCAGTAAGCTGGACTGAACACATTTACTTCTACTGAAATGTGAACACTGCATGACAAGAACAAATTATTTTCTAAAACAAAAATACATTGGTTGCTGTGCCTTGATATTACCTACCATTTAGCATTGGATTACCATGAAATATGGGCAATACTAGCAAAAATACATGGTGTCATGTATGCTATTCTGTATACCGTTTGCAAAGCCTAACTGACAGATTGCATCATTTAGTCTCAATGGCTTTGAGTGCCTTATTGCCACATAAGAAACATTTAAATTTATTGTCAGTGTTGCAGTATGATGTGGTATTGTTTGGAATCCAATTGTACTTTTATGTGACCAGAAATTTCCTCCAAAGATTTATTTCTGGAAATGTTGTGCTGGAAGGCAGTAGTTGTGGTTGTAATGTTATGGAGAAAGATTCAGAGGTCCTGGGAGCCATTTTGTAATCCCGAGCCTGGTTGTGATGTCATGGGAATGGATTTGGTTTCCTGGTGGCGGTGTTATGAGTTCTTTAGTAGTCATTTTGTGATACTGGCCTTCCAAGTATTACACAGCTGAATTAATTTTAGAAAGGAACTATTAATTTTAATTACAAACCTAGAATATAACATCTCTGTCACAGAGAAAAGTGATGGAAGAGATGTTACAATGTAGGACAAGATCCTCACTTTGTATCCTCGGCCTAAATGAATCACTAATTTTACCTCATGAAAGAAACAATCCCATATTGCTATGCTGTGGCAGAATTATCAGTCACCAGGTTTTTCGGACATTTTAGGAATTTAGATCCACACAATATCATAGGATTTAGCAATATTTTTTCAGATGAGATAAAATTACAAATAGTTTTGGCCGTAGTAACGCCTGCCTCTCTGTAACTACAGTCTATTTGCCTTCTTATAACAGATCCTGAAAACACTGTGAATCTTTGTTTTCAGCTTTCAGACCATTTTATATCGAGCCACTGGGACACTTTTTTAATCATTTGTCTTTTTCCACAATAGATCTTCAGAAACATACTTTTTATGTCTTTTATTGTGTTTGTTTAAAAAAATAAAAAAGCATGTTCAGAAAAAAAAGATACAATTTTTGAAAAACAAAACTGATTAACACAGCTTATTCATACATTAAAACATTCCTTTTCTTTCTCTTGTCCCTACTATGGATTTGATAGTAGGGACAAGAGAAAAAAAAGGAATGTTTTAATGTATTTTTTTGTATAAAAAAATAAGTTTTGCTTTAGGTATTAGGGTAATTTAATTGTTCTGCCTACAATCAACCATGACAATATGGCTTCCTACAACCAAGTAGATATCCATATATCTTTACTAAATACACTGTATTTACTTTTTATTCAAATGTATTGCTTTCAAAAAGAGATTTTTTTTCCGCCACCGCAAAATAAATGATCAATGTATATTTGTACACCATCACTAAAAGGGTCATTGGTAATTGTCAGATATTGTTTTAGTGTTACTCAAAATATTTTAGGCATGAAGTATGACCTTGTAGAATAGGAAGGGAAGCAGGATATAGCTCATACTTAGAATTCCATCCATTGTACCAAAAATATGTACCAATCTACTTAATAATACACAGGCAGGCTTTGTTTTCATGCACCCTTCTCTATTTGTCAAAAAGTCTTTAGCAAGTGTCCCACATTGTTCATAATATTAAAACAGAAATAGTCCCCTAAAGAGGCTCAAATTGTCTTAAAGCCCATTATAGTATTTCATTTTATTGCTTTATAACTGCTCTCCTACAGACAATTCCAGAGTAAAACTGCCATATCCATAAATATTGGAGCAAAGTGCCTTGAAACCAGAAGCAAGATGTGTCTGATTCAGTTTTGCTCCTGTTTATATTTCATCACATCACTATAAGATTTTTGTTATTCCATAGTTAATGATAGGTGGATTCCATTGAATCATTGATAACATTCTTAATCAGTCCTATTTTATATGTGGGGTATTTCAAGTTAAAACACCAATTTCACATACACAGACTTATTTAGAACATTTACTGTATTTCATAGTGGTTAATTTATTTCAATGCTTTAAATTCTGCAAAAAATGAATGGGTAACCCACTTTGGCTCAAATTCATTGCTATGTCTTTATCATTTGTACTTATACCTATGCTCAAGACATCTCTTAATTTTTCTATTATTACATTAACTACTTCCCAAGTTGACCACAAATATTTTCATATTGACAGAGATACCAGTTGGTAAAACACTTACCAAAGTCTCCTTGTGTTTGGCATTTGTTATAACCAAAAATGTAATTGCAGTCTATAACATTATATTTTGAAGCACTAGATCTGATTATGAACAATTGTTTTAGAATGCATACAGCTTTTTATTTATTAACTAATATATGTGATTCTAATTGTATTTAACATCTACATTGTTTAGTTGCTTGATTGACCTAATTTTCAAAAAGGGTGTATCTTTATAGACTAAGTAGATGTGTCCTCTTTAAAACATTGGTCACATCCAATTTGGAAATACTCAAAAATTCAAACGTCAGCTCCCACTGTATTATAATTTAAAAAATTAAATACAACCTTTACATTTTTAGCAAACATTCTACAAAATATTTCAAAATGTATTAAGGTTTGTACTGTAAATATGGGAGTATATTGGCCTTTTAAACCTACATTTAATATTTTTCATTCAGCTCATCAAATTGCAAAGCAATTAGTATCTCCTGAGGCTAAAAGTTGATTGATTTAATGCCTATCTGATCTACTGATCTAATTATATGGTAACTGTCTATATTTAAAACAACAGCTGCCGTATAAGACAAAGGGATCACATGATCATTGGTGTTATCAGTTTATTTGTGAGATAGATATGGGGTTTGTGCAATTTTCTCAGTTGCAACTCTGTCACATTAAATATCACTTGCTTATCTCTGCAATCAGATCAATTTATCATGTAACATATTTAATCCTTTTTTGGACATCTGGTACAAAGTCTGACCCTTGAATAGTGTTACTACAAATGGTAGTTTACACATTGTTAAATGAAACCACTAAAACAGCTTATAATAATAAAATTCCTCAATATTCTGTCAAGTATCTTTAATTAATATTTGATAATATTCAGTTTTTCTTTTTGTAAAATATTAAGTATTATGTATTGTCCCAAATAACATTAGTACTAGAAGATTTAATGATATTTTAAAGAAAATTAATAAATGCATCCATAACACTCCTCATTTGGGTATATCTTTTTTATTTTATTTTATTATTTATCTTTTATCGCTATTTTTTTTATTTGCCAGCCCATTGAAGAGCTGATAACACACAAATATTAATCTTCTTTCATAAACTGAAACAGAAGCATAAGAATAACATTGTATGAGTAGTAAATGCAAAGTTACTTTATGTGATGGGAGACAAATTAAAGCAATGTCCATATTGCTTCTTGTCCGTATTTCTTCTTTTCCATATTGCTTTTTGGGAATGGAAATAATGATCAAAAATGCAAATTTTTGAGCATTACAGTGGCTAGGTGACTTGTAACTGCTTGATTATATTCTAGCTCCTAGTGTAGCAACAGAACTGACCTCACCTTATGTAAGGTTGCAGTCGGTGGTGGTGAAAGTTCTTAAATCAAATACCCATGATGACTCTTTTTTTTTTTTTAAATGTTAAAAGTCAGAAATATATCCTTTAGGTTATATAAAAAAGCATTGTCAGTGCCATTATTATGTAACTGTATTGATTTTGTGTTAATTTTAAAATAATTATTTGAGTAATTATGTGAACTAAACAGTGTGTGTTAGTGTAGCGGTTGGTTGTTTCATAAAATGATATAATTGATAAGTCAATGGTTCTAATTTGATGCTTTCCACTTGTATTTTTTTTAATTGATTAATGTATTTATTAAAACACCTATGATTAATATAATTAAATAAAAAAGTACATTAGTTAAACAAAAAAAAAGTGGAAGGCAGGGGAATTGAACCTATGACTTACCAATGAATAATCAATCTTTAAAACAAAACACTCACCACTACACCATAACAGTATGCTTTTCCAAAACAGTGTACGTCTATAATACAATTTGTTACCGTTATAGACTCCAGTCCATTATTTATGCAGATTCTCGTGGGATGACTTCAAGGGCTGAAGTAAAATGGCAACATCTAAGTCAATTCTTGATCAATTTAAAAAATGTAAACACATTTTCACATGACTTTCCACCCTCTAACCGATGGTGCATTTTACATATGGCGACTTTTGTGTTCCTTTAATTTCGGTGAAACCATTCAATTTGGTTTGCAGGAAGCCTTCAGTTGACATAGGTGGATGCTTTTGATTAAATGGTCATAGAAAGCAAAGAAATTATGTCATGCATGGAAAAACATGTTTTAACAACACAATTTTTTTTAATAGGGAAAAGTATAACATGTAGAAACTTGTGAGAAATACCTCTGTGCACAAACCATATATCCTTTAAGAGACTGGTATATACTCTCCCCACCTCTTACCAACCTTTTAGCAGAAAAAGATGTAAACTGGACCAGTCAGCCTCACACTCCTAGAAAATCTTATCACTAAGAATATTTACTGTTTTGTGATGTCCTGTATGTCTTCATTATAATAATGTCTAGGAGATAAATTGCACTGTTAACAAGTTAGTGTTATTAGACACTTGAAGCAAAAGATTGAATGTAAAGCATTATGAAGCCTGCACATAAGATACTGGAATGGGAAGGGGGCCTTGGGCAATGTATATTAAAACATAACACATTTAAAATCCAGAAATATAGCCAAATTAAACATTTCCTATAGGGCCTGTCAAAAATCAAATACCTTTCTTTACAAAGTATCTGTTGCCAGAGGGTCAAAAAAGAACCCTGAATGTTTCAATCTACTATTGGGATGGATTTGGGTTATAAAATAAACGGCTGGCCGTTAAACACTCACCTGCACTAGGGACATAAGTAAAAGGTAATCCACCAAAAATAGTGACCTTAGGAGAAATTGTTGTGAAACCACTAAAAAAGGAGGTGCAGTAAAATTTAACAAGTTAATGAATTATAATTTTTAAGCATGTCCTGAAATTAAATGAAAAAATTAAGAATCATGCAAAACATTACTGGAAAGTCACACCATTTTATAACTCAATTTTGGAAAATCAGGGACCCTATAGTTTAGTTATCAATTCATTCTGCATACCATAGCAGGTTGTGTCTCAATTTTTACATATGTACAAAGATTGTGTTTCGAAAAAATCTTTTTTTATAGATACTGTATCTTGGTCTGAACTTTAATTTTTTATAAAACAATGTTCATTTAACATGAAAATGGCTATTTTAGTAAAAACTGGGCATTTTAGAAAGATGCCTGTATCTGAAATGGGGGTCTTATACTAACATTATATACTATGTTTTTTGTCTTTTCTATATTTTCCTAACTTTCCTGTTTTCTTCCTAGGTATAAAATTAGTGAAAATCAAACCAATTTTTACATTTTAGACCAATTATCTCTGAGCGTAAATTTTGCCAGATTTCATTGTGAAGCCAGCTAAGGAATTAATATGAAAAGAAAGCAATTTGGGGAAGAAAACCCTGCTCCTTATTTTCCTTATTGAACAATTTATTTTGGGGGGGTAAAAAACAAAAAAAAAGCCTACTTTCTAAAAAGCCTAAATAAATTTACCTTGATTTTGGATCTGATGTATTAGGATTTATGCAGGGGCGTCCCATTAAATATTAACTTTTCCTCCGTTTTATTTCAGGATATAAAAATGCATAATGGGGTAAGGATTTTTAAACAGTTGGTAAATCCAAGAAGGGTTGAGCCAAAATGTGTTCATTGTATCATCTTGTAATATATTGCAGCTTGAAGCCAATGATTTCTTGCTTAATTGTATACAGCACATGCATGGTATTTGATAATTATGCTTCATTTGTGGTGAGTTCCTTAGCATTTTTTAAATCTCATGCAACAAGATGCAATCTTCACACACTGTAGATCAATGGGTTCAGGATGCCAATTTTGTTGCATGGAGGGTAAAAAACCTTTGTGCCATTTAAACTGTACAGCAAAGCTTTTTATTGATGTTTAAAAGAAAGACATTAGGATTCATAGATGTAGTTAGGAAAAAGAAGTACTTAGTTGAATAGTGGGTGTAATTTTAGAAGATTTAGCTTGTCGTTAACAAGACTTTTGGGGTGCATGCATGGAAATGTGCAGTGCATTTCTTAATACTGTATTTTACTACTGAAAACAAGTAGGATTTTCACTTGTCGCGTTCATGAATGTCATTTAAGGATTCAAGTCGATGGAATGTTTGGTTGGTTGGTGAAGCGTTTATAGGCCATTGGGTAACACAAGTTAAAACCATTTGGAACATAGTATGTCTGATCTTTCACTGTCTTGGAAGATGAAAGCCCAGTAGTTGGTAGAGATGCATGAGAGGCTGTGTGAGATCTGTAGAAGTGGATATTGGGGCTCTTTACCAGAGTCGTTATCGGAAGTATTGGACTGAAGAGGGTGGAAGAATAAGAATTCATTGGTTAGGATTTTATGTGACGAAAAATGTTTGGCAACTGCTCTTCTAGTGCATTAACATGGGAATTGCTATCTTAGTAAACTAGCAAAGAATTATATGAATGTAACAAATAAAAAAAACTAAGGGGACATCAATTTAAGCAAATATTCGTACTCAGTACCATTTTCAGACTTTTGCTCATACAAATGAGATAGGTCTAACAGCTAAAAAAAACGCTACTTCTAGGTAAAACTCACTAAGAAGCTGAAATTAATCAGTTTATTGCAACAAGTGATATTTGATGTCCTTTAAACAATGAGAGTAAGCAGTAAAACTAGTAGACAGGTGTCATTTTTTTTATAGGAAAAACATTCACAGAATACAAGAATTTAATTTAAAGGGCAACTTCATTTTTCGGGAAGATAGTTACATTGGTGAATTATTTTTAACTTCACAGACAATTTGACAGTCCAGATTTTGAATTTAACACATTATTTTACCTGCTGTAAATGTTTGCATCCACAGTAATATATGAAATGATAAGAAGGATTTGTGAAGGATGTATTAAGCATGTACTGTGTTCACTGAAATACCATGAATAATTAATATTTGTTGTAATTTAGTGAACAAATCTATTGTATTTCCTCACTTCAACTATTTGTATAACCCTACTAAAATAGGTATTATAAAAATGTGTAAATTAGTTAATGTAAAAAAAATATATTGTTTAACTTTTTTTCAATTCTTAATAAAATAGCCGGGAATTAGGTTGAAAGAAATACCCAAGGGGTTGTTTTTAATTGCATCCTTGGTACCCAAATGATAACTAACTTAAGTTAGAAACCCTTTTTGAATTCCCTACTGGTGGTAGAGGAAAATCGTCTCCAATTTTCAGTAATTACCCTTGGGATGTGCTCCTGCGGGGCTGCATAAATACATGTATTACATCTTCTTACAACTCCTTCTAGATCTGATTAAGTTTTCATGTCTATGTGTATGAGGGTAGACACAGCTTCTGCATCCCAGTTATCTGGAACTAGAAAGGCTGTTGAACAGTATTTATTAGAAAATCCCATATCTGCCAGTTAACTTTGACTGTCAAGCCAATCCATGCTATGAATGGTGTGATTAGCTGGCAGTCAGAGAGGCAGCTACTTTCACACTATCAACTGTTTATGAGTGACAACCCCTTTGACAAAGGCATGCAGGGTGCAAGTGTAAACATATTTTGGTTTGAGGAGTTTTACAAGCAACTCAAGTCCCAGGTGTTCTGGGAACTAGTAGCCAACTCTACTCTTAAGGCTTTGATTTGGGAAATCTCTCTAATGCTCTTGCATGGTGGAAAGTTGCTTATTACAGATCCACTGATGGAGGTTACATTTTGGATTTTTTTAATGTTTAATATTTGAATAGGGGGCTTTGTACAGTATATTTGCTGCAAAAATGGAGCAAAAAAGCACAAGATTTATCTAGTAGAAAAAAATGTTGAGGATGAAATGGAATAATTTCCCCTGGTAAATCAAGTGTTGTTTCCTCGCACCTTATTGCTCCACTTTTGCAGTGCTAAGTCTTTGATATTAACCCCTCCAGCACTTTTCATGGTATACTTGGCTAACCCACAACTCCATGTAACCTATGCACCATTGTAACCTGCTTTCTGCCCTCACTGCTACCTGATCAAATGTTTCTTACTGTTCAGTGCTGTCCAGCAGTGAAATCTCTCCTTTTTATAGTTTTTTCTATTGATATTTGTCTTTTCCTCATTACCATGTACATTTGCAAAAATGTGTGTTCTCATTTACAAAAAAATAAATAAAACTTGGTTTATGTAACTCCTTGGTGATTGTTGTATTTATTTAACACTTAACAAATAATTTACTTTATTTGTAGGACAACACAGGCAGGATTTTCTTTTTACATACCATTTTTTTTATATGTAGAAAATAAATTATGCCCTTACATTAAAGTATTATATTTCTCAAACATTGCATATCCCAAACTGCAGTCTGCCATAGAAGTAATGGTATTACAAAAGTTATGAGACCTATTGCATAAAATTAAGAATTGCATAAGCAAAGGGAAAGCTTTCTGTCTTTTATTAATGTTCATTCTTTACCTTGATATAGCAAAACTTATTCTGACTGACAAAACATCATTTTGTGAAGATCCTGCCAAGGAACACTCCTCCACCCTCTTCTGAAATGGGGAGAGATAGCTACCACACCATTGTTCATTGGGACAGGACTCTACATCTGCCACAAACTCATTCTAGTAACAAGTTAACAGCCATTGTGGGCATTTTAACAAAATATTTGAAAAATATTGAGTAAATATACATATATATATATATTGAAATCCACCTGACGAAAGAGCTATTCAACTCTTTACTGCTGTTCTGCTTTTAGAAATGTTTAATGGTCTACGATTGGTGATAAAGTGCTGTCATTAACTTTTCATACAGAGCATGAGAATTGAAATCAGTTAATCAGAGAAGGAGAGATTATAATTATTAAAATTAACTCCCCACCCATCTCTTTCCAATGAAGGCAAGGTGATTCTTTGACGGATGCATTCAAATCCCATATTTTTTTTATATTTTTTACCTATTACTTATAGCCTCAGAGACTCCAAGCACATAGTGTATAGCAATTAGACACAATTATCACCCATTAGTGTTACAATGTGTGTCCCAGAATGAACAATCAGTTTTCGCACACAGAAAACAAACATTTTTGTATATTTACGTCTCTTCTTCTGATTTGTGATTCTCATCTGGCTCCTCTTCTCCTGGACATCTGTGAATTTTGTTATAGTCAAGTGGTCAAGAATGTGTAAATTTGTCAAGTTTCCATAGCTGAGCTTCATCAAGAAAGTTATTAGTGATTTTTCATTGTTAAAATGTAATTTATAATATAGTCATTCTATTAATCTAATAACTCAATGAGGTCATTCTATATAAATCCTTTTCAGTTTCAGAGACATTAATAAAAACATTGCATATGAATGGCATGCAGGGGTCATGGATAGATTGCAAACATTCCAAGCCTCTATATCATTTAAGAATTGCAGGGCTATGATACCTGTCAGTTTTTGGACAAGTGTCCTTTTAAACATTCCTGACACTACCTCCATATGCCAGACCCTTCCTTTACCATGGAACCCTCCAGGCTGGCACAGTTGCTGCATGATCACTATATAAATATTCTGCAGCAGCTGCTCAGCCATCAGCACTTGCTCCTGGAGACAAATGTGAAAATACTTTGCCTTAAATAAAATGAGATTCATATCAGAGCTGGCAGTGAGTGTCATGAAGTCTGTCTTACTGGAAATCAGAACAGTTTCATAACATAATGTGGTAAGTGTACTGTACAAAAAATGTCTGGGAAAATCTTAGATTTACCGGTAATTAGGATATATATATATATATATATATATATATATATATATATATATATATTCCAAACTTTCATATTTAACTTTTGTATTCAATTTTACTTTAAAGAACCACTTCACTTATTTGTCAAGTATGTACCAAGCTACTGTAATATTAGCAATTGTGTAATCCATGGGCCTAATGCATTTATGGTGAAGATATGGATTTTTGAAGACTATGGGCCCTATTCAAATTTGCAATTAGTGAAGGCTGTAATGTAAAAAGTTACTGATATTCAATTGGCCTCCTCTAGCTACCCACAATCTATTTGCGAGCTACAGGCTGAAAATATCTGCTCTTGTCAAAATTGTAACTCTGACCCATCTAAGCCTTTGATCTTTCAAGCCCCCAAATGTTACAATCGCTAAAATCGCAAATCGCTATTTAATTGCTACAATTCCTCCTTGCCCACAATTGCCTTTTAACCTGCAAATGTAGGAAAAAAATCCTACGGGTACCAGATAGGACTCGCAAGGGGGTTAAACACCTGTTCTTGACACTATAAAAGCAAATACAAAATACTGGACTTACGGGGAAAGTGATGAAAGGCATTAGAATAATTGCACAACAGTATCAAGCTTGCAAATCTGCAATATTTTTTTTTTTTAATGTTTAATTTCCGTTTTATATCAATTTTGGGAATCAAGAACTTAATACATATCAGGCCACCACATGGACTAGAACAGTTTCTTCATTCATTTTTATTAATTTTTAAATGGATGGATTGCGAGTCTGATTGCATATCTGACGTCTAAACACTAATTGATTGACGTTTAAATGCCATGCTTTACCGATGTCATGATGACGGTCTCGTTTACTATTGGCTGTTTCTAAATCGTTACTAACGGGCTTGCTTAATTGATCATGATCATGGCCTGAAATGCTATGTACGATTACATGGTTTACGGATTTGGCTTTCGGCCATGTAATTGGGGGCTTGTTCAATTAAATCTGTAACTGTTGCAATTTAATGAGGCCCTATGTTTATAACTACAGAAATGTATTTTGTGTTTGTTACATCACTTCCTCAGAGCAGAATCATGAGGCTGTGTGTTTTGGCTATCAATGTAGAGAGGAGTAGAGAATGTGGGAACAGACCATTGTAAACATAATTGGATAATTTGAATTAGACACAACACCTATTCTCTCTCACTTGCCCAGAAGCCAACACCTTGCTTGATTCATTCATTCAACAATAGTTCTCCAGAAATGATCACTCCAGAGACCTGCGGATCATCAATATCATTTTTTTTCTATTTTAGAACTATAATTAGTATGACTTTCTCCTGCTTAATTATACTTCTTTGTGCAGTTGTCCTTTAATAGAACCGGATATTTGCTTTTGTTGAATTGGAGCAACCTAGTTTTAGATAACTTGTCTATTATGTTCTGCCGCTTTGAATAGCCAGTTGACAAAAGAAGTAAATAAAAGAGAACTCATAGTAGCAAAAAAACTCCAGTAGCAGAACCCTCCAGTTTTGGCTACAAGCAGGTTAACAGTTCAAGACAGAAGGGTCTATGCAGTGTCAGAGCTAATGAATAGAGGCACCCGGTGCAAAATAATTTGGGGCCCCCTTGCAACTTCTGTCCACAGCCCTTAGCATCAGTAAAACATATCTAGATAGTCAGATCATACCAATGGTGATCAGAGCAGCTTTTTATAAAGTAGTTATCTACCATCTTTATCAAATAAATATTTTTTTCTCATTTACTGCCAGTAGCAGAGAGCCCCTATGCTTTTGTTGTGTCTGGTAAATGGCACCTGCTGCACCAGCAATAGCTCCACCACTGGTTCCAGAACACAAGCAGAGTCTGATAAATGTAAGGTTTTCTTTAAAAATTATTTTATTATCATGTCTTAAATAGTAGTTAATGTTGTTAATATGTGGCATATTTTCCACACCATGCCCTTCAATTCATTAGCTCCACCACTGACTAAAGCATTTGTTAGCTGACTGTAAAAAATGCATTATATATATGTAAAAAACTGCTTTTTAATAGATGCCCAAACATGCTTGAATGCTTTATTCTTACAAACACAGGTTGGTTTTATACGAGAGAGGAGAAGCATGGTAAAAATGGCGAGGTTGTATTTGACATTATTATATTTTTAGCATGTTCTTAAGCCCCGTTAAATTACAAAATGTGGAAATAAATAAATTAAGCATTTATTCTATTAATGAATATGATTTTGTTGGGTCAGCAATTGTTATGGCTGTTAATCTAGTATGTCACATGGGAAGAAAGGTCAGATGTAGATAACAATTCAATTGATATTATTGTAAATAATTATTCGTTCGTGCAAGCATTTTCAATATAACTGAATGAAAATTTTATCTGCAAAGATCTGCCTTGACAAAATAGTGTCCACTTCACAGTTTCCTGTCACACAGGCACTGTAGGCTGCTAGAGCCAGTTCAGGGAAATCAATAGTATAATTATCTTTTCTAACAGTGTTTTCTTCTCCGTTGCTCTGGGCTCTGGGAGCGTGGCTGTTTTTTGTATCTCTCAGGGCATATGGTCCATTTCCTTCTCTTCAGCCTCATCAAGCCATTCCGAGCATCCTCTTACCAAGGGACATGAATGGGGTGTGTATTTTTTTTTAGCAAGGATTTCATAAGTGAGAATAAACTGTATGTGCAATAACATAACACTAAAAGCATCAACACCACTTTATCAAGTGTACAGACCCAACTGAGATCAGAAAACAGCCGGATTAAAAAAAAAAAAGCTGCATTGTCAAGGGAAATGCACCTAGAGAAATATATTGAATTCATCAGAAAATTTTTAGATTTACATAAAGTCTAACAAAGAAAATGTTCCAATTCATACATAATTCATATGCAGATAATTATACAATTAATGCAAAACTATATGTCTAACACATAGAACAACAGTTTATGTTTAACATTGTGATAACAAACCTGATGGGGTAGAAGACAAAAATAAAGTACTGTGGTGCATAAGTCTCTTTCTTTCCCAAAGGAACCTAGTCCAGTCTTCCACAAGGGAATCCCTTCCCTGTAGCAGCACAAAATTGCTTGTTATAATGATTATATCCATGTTAAACATACCTGATATTGTTATTCATTTGTAGCTTTTTAATTCATATACTCTGATCCAATTATTGTTTGCAAGGACAGGTCTAAGATGCCCATTGTAACTGAGTGGTTAGGTTAGCTGACCTTCCTATCTTAATTATGTTACATTTTACTCTGCATCCATGCTTATTGAATTATCAGGGCTTTTTCATTCTCCCATGTATATAAGTCCCTGTATGTTTAAAAAAAGTGCATTATCCCTTTAGAAAGAATATTTCACATTGGATGTATTTCTGAGGGGTGGGAAAGAACTTTTTAATTATTTTGCTCTTGTCCAACTATCAAGGAATACTGCTTTCTATATTCCAGAATAGAATTCCAGCTCTCCACCTGAACCAAAGCGTCTTACAGGAGAATCCCTAGCATTGATACACAGTAACCTGCAAAAGGAGAGGACCTAACAGGTGGGATCCGTTCATTGGCTGATCCAGCTGGTCCCTCCTCTTGAAAAATTGGTGGCAGCTGCCACAAATGGAAAAGCAGTGGTAAAGATGGTCCAGTATACCAGTAGTGCAGGTGGTGCAGGGCACCAGGACCAGCCTTTAGGGGGGCCATGTGCTGGGATCTCCTATCTTGGGCCCCCTGTGTCTCCTTGGCTGCACACACACACCCAAGTCTGAAATTGGTGTGCGCCTATTTAAATAAGAGCATTCTACTGAATTTGTACATATATTAAAAAGGGGTTTTGGGGGAGGTGCAGCAATGGGTAATGGTATTGGGAAGGTTTGCTGTTATGGCAAGGGGTCTCCGGGAGGGGAACAGTTATGGCAAGGAATATGGGGGAGGAGGGGGGCCAAACATTTTGTGTTGCACCAGGGCACTCCATTCTCTTCCTGACTGTATGATAAGCTCAACATTGCCAAACTAAGAGAGCTGATCTGCAGCAGTGCAGTGTCTGATCCAGCCTCCTTACCAGGAAAGCCATTGTGGTGGAGCTGCACTGCCTGGATGGTACCTAATGGCTCTAGGAAACCCCCACTGAAGACCCTAGTTATGAAGCTTTTCTTTCCCGTGCTGAGGACCTTGAGGTGGTAAGGATGTATCTCCAGCAGATCACACTACTAGGGGAAGAACTGTCCTGAAAGCACAAAATGAAGGTGAAGAGGACAGTCATCACAAAGGTCACTAGGGAGCTAGACAACCAGTCACCACATCACAGCTAGAGTTCTGCTGGTTCTGACTCACCATACAGTAATTCACCCCAGATTGAGCCTTCCAGCAATTTCCTGATGGGGGGGGGGGGGGGGGCATCAACAGCTTTCTGGATGACTTTGCTCGGCCAGCTCCAAATCTGAGGACCTGTGGGCTTTATTAGTGGGACAGTCAGCACAGCCTACCAGGTCATTCCCCACCATCTCTCAGAGGACTTCCCTAAAGTCAGTGACGGAGATACCGCTGCTGCAGGCGGTGCAAAGCACAGAGGCACCAGCCTATGAGGGGCCTCAATTCCTCACTCCACCCAAGTCCATGAGTGATATAGTCCCTCCACTGTACAAAGTACAGTAGTACAAATAAGGAATAGTACATTAGTGACTCCATTTGAATGTCTAAAAGATAAAGTTAATAAAAACAAATTTCCTGTATATATATATATATATATATATATATATATATATATATATACTGTATATATTTATATATATCTATATATATATATACATTTATAATTTATATTGCATATATACATTTATAATTTGGAATATATTTATATATATATTAATATATATATATATATATATATATATATATATATATACATATATATATGTGTGTGTATATATGTGTATATACAGTATATATATATATATATATATATATATATATATATAGTATTTCACAAAAGTGAGTACACCACTCACATTTTTGTAAATATTTTATTATATCTTTTCATGTGACAACATTGAAGAAATGACACTGTGCTATAATGTAATATAGTTAATGTACAGCCTGTATAGCAATGTAAATGTGTTGTCCCCTCAAAATAGCTCAACACACAGCCATTCATGTCTAAAGAGTTGGCAACAAAAGTGAGTACACCCTTACGTGGAAATGTCCAAATTGTCCCCAATTAGCCATTTTCCCTTTCCCGGTGTCATGTGACACGTTAGTGTTACAAGGTCTCAGGTGTGAATGTGGAACAGGTGTGTTAAATTTGGTGTTCTCGCTCTCACACTATCTCATACTGGTCACTGGAAGTTCAACATGGCACCACATAGCAAAGAACTCTCTGAGAATTTGAAAAAAGAATTATTGCTCTACATAAAGATGGCCTAGGCTTTAAGAAGATTGCCAAGACCTTGAAACTGAGCTGCAGCACAGTGGGCAAGACCATACAGCGGTTTCACAGGACAGGTTCCACTCAGAACAGACCTCACCATCGTCTACCAAAGAACTTGAGTGCACATGCTCAGCGTCATATCCAGAGGTTGTCTCTGGGATATAGACGTATGAGTGCTGTCAGCATTGCTGCAGAGGTTGAAGGGGTAGGCGGTCAGCCTGTCAGTGCTCAGATCATACCCCACACACTGCATCAAATTGGTCTGCATGGCTGTCATACCAGAAGGTAACCTCTTCTAAAGATTATGCACAAGAAAGCAGAAACAGTTTTCTGAAGACAAGCAGACTAAGGACAGGGATTACTGGAACCATGTCCTGTGGTCCGATGAGACCAAGATAAACTTATTTGGTTCAGATGGTGTCAATAGTGTGTCTTACCTACAGTCAAGCATGGCGGTGGGATTGTCATGGTCTGGGCCTGCATGAGCACTGGGGAGCTACAGTTCATTGAGGGATCCATGAATGCCAACATGTACTGTGACATACTGAAGCAGAGCATGATCCCCTTCCTTCGGAGACTGAGCCACAGAGGAATTATTTCAACATCATAATGACCCCAAACAAAGCTCCAAGATGACCACTGTCTTGCTAAAGAAGCTGCATGTAAATGTGATGGACTGGCCAAGCATGTCTCCAGACCTAAACCCTATTGAGCATCTGTGGGGCATCCTCAAACGGAAGGTGGGGGAGTGCAAGGTCTGTAACATCCACCAGCTCCTTGATGTCATCATGGAGGAGTGGAAGAGGATTCTAGTGGCAACCTGTGAAGCTCTGGTGAACTCCATGCCCATGAGGGTTAAGGCAGTGCTGGAAAATAATGGTGGCCACACTAAATATTGACACTTTGGGCCCAATTTGGCCATTTCCTCTTAGGGGTGTATTAACTTTTGTTGCAAACGATTTAGACATTAATGGCTGTGTGTTGAGTGATTTTGAGGGGACACCAAACGTACACTGTTATACAGGCTGTACACTTACTAGATTACATTGTAGCAGAGTGTCATTTCTTCAGTGTTGTCACATGAAAATATATATTTACAAAAATGTGAGGGGTATACTTACTTTTGTGAAATACTATATATGTGTATATATATACATTTATAATTTATATTGCATATAAGTTCCTCTAATGTTCTGGAGTCACCTGGCATTAAGCCAGCAGCATCCTCTTGACTTCAGGCAGTTGACTGAGCTAGTGCATGGAGAGCCCCGGTCCAAAAAACTATTTTGGGCCCCCCTCCGCATCAATTATAGCCCAGAGGAGATGGACGTCCTACTCAGGGAAATCCTTGCCTGCTATCGGATCCTACATGGTGGGAGAGATGTGAGGGGTAGCCAGAAGGCAGATTGCTTTAGATTGCTCAGCTGTTGCGGCCTTAGGCGTGGCAAATAAAGACGTAAGGTCTATAAAACACAGATATGACGACAGACGGCTGAAGGTGAATCGGAAGATGGCAGAGGAGGCAAGAGCTGCACGTGCAACCGTTGGTGGGCTGCCAGTCAACATCACCTATTGTTGATAGGAGCAGATGATGGATTGAGTCAGCAGCAGTGGTGGACCTACGAAGACGAGTGGACACAAGTGTGCTGAGAACCATGAAGTGAGTATCATATCACACCACACAGATTGGTGTATGAACTTGTGGGGGAGGGGGGGATTGGGTGGACAAATACCCCGCAGATGTCATGATGTTTGTATGTATGTATTTTTAAGCTTTGACTCTGGCTAGTGTATATAATGAGCTGTATCCCCCTAGAATTATTCTGGCTCTCACACCCCTGCCCACAAGCACAGTTAACTGTAAGCCCTCTGGTTATGAGTGAAGATATATAACCATGTACTGTAAATCCTGGTAGCAACCATATCCTTTTCACAAATTGCATCAATGAAAAGTCTGGCCAATATCTGCATTTCAATCTGATTCTGAGTACAATGTGCTATAATATCAAGATTGATTTTACATTCAAAAGAAAGTACATGTCTGGGTGTGTGCACTGCGGCATATGTGGATACAGACTCTGTAGGACTGCATGTGCGTGTCATATACTGTCCTAACCAGGTCCATGTCTCAGCTGCATATTAACAACCATTGCTGGGAACATGTCACGAATTGGTCAGTCTCACACACTGCACAGCAGATCCAGCAGAGCACGTGTCTGATGCACATGCAGATCCACAATGCTCATTTTGCAGGCCGTGGTTCATCTGTGTAACACAAGCACCACAGTCAATCACAGGTGACCATGATGTCAAGGATATGGAAACACATAGCTTTCAATTGTGTAGGGAAACCAACTCTAATATATTTTTTCTTTCATTTCAGTACCCAGGACGACAAGACTGTCCACAGTGGAACAGGGGAGGCTCCACTGGAGGTGGGAGTGGTTGACGAAGTAGGCCAGGACATTCCAGAGGGCCCGGGACCATCCACACATTGGCAATCAATGTTTTAATACAAATAATAGAGCTTGCATGGACTAGAATATTATATTTATTGATTTTTTCATATAACATTATTTCTGGAATGCGGGCCAGATCACAACTCGGACTTCAAGGCCGTAAGTGATTGACATTTAACCTCCATGTTTTAGTCTCTTTTACTATTGGCTCTGCCTAAACCCATAACTAAGGGTTTGAATAATGAATCATGTTCACGAAAATGGTACGTTCCGAAGCATGGTTTACGGATTTGGATTCCAGCCGTCATTGCGGCCTTTTCTAATTGAATCGCACTGTAACTTCTGCAAATTTCAAGCCCACAGACTTACGGCGAGCACTCTAGAGTCTGTTAGACACAGCCAATAGTAAATGAGACCGTCATCATGACATCAGTAAAACATGGAAGTTAGACGTAATCTGCAATCGAAGGCTCAATATAATAGGGACCCCTTTCCAGGGCCTGGATTTTAGCTCAGTGAGGTACCATAGAGAACAGACTACCCCATTGGAAAACAGGTAGGGGAAATTATATTGCCACCATGCTTCATGTTTCTTATGGTTTATGGCCTCATCCTGTATACTGTGTGCAATTTCCCATGTAATATTACTTTGTTCTGTGTCATGTTTAAAAAAGCTGTGTGAGTATAGTTACTGCCATAGTTTCTTGATTACAATGTATTGCTATAATGTGGCAGAAATTTAACCTGTAGTCTATAGCAGGTGGCCCTGGGCAGTAATAGCCCCTACAACTCGGATCGACACAAACTATTTAGAGTGGCTTTCATATAGCCATTCTGTTGATGACATCCTCCCAGTATCATGCTTTAGGCACCATGATTGCTGCTACATTTAATATGTATGAATGTACATATAACAGTGGTATTGCATAGACCGCCAATTATGCAATTAAGATAGGACAAAAATATTACAATGATTAGAATAATAAATTCTATTGGCTTCTCTATGAATTTGTAGACAAATATACACTTTATGGCGAACAGCATTTATTGAACAATAATTAACCAAGAATAAACAACAAATGTAGCAAAACTCGTGGAAACAATATATATTCAGATAGATCATAATATACCATCAGTGAGAAATATACAAAATCTTTTTAAAATTGGATAACAGTCAAATATCAGAACATTCTATATTCTGCTAGATCAATGTAGAAATCAATGAGAAGTATATAAAATGTTATCAAATTTAATTAACAATCAAACTATTAATTCCACAGAATATATTTGGTATTAGCATTTAGTAATTTGGCATATTCAAAATTGAACACTCAATTTATTCTATGAACATAGCAAACAGCAAACTACATAGCAATCAAAATATAAAAATATACAAAAGTAATAGAAAATGACTTAGGTTTTAATGTAAAAATCATGCAGAACTTAGGGAAAAATAAAATATTTATAGCACAGAATATATATTTGGTATAAGCATTGAATGATATGGCATATTCATAGATCAAAAATCAACATACTCTATGAAAACAGCAAATAGCAATATCAGACATAAAAACCTATATAGAAGCCAGAATATAAAATATAGTGAAGTGATTTAAAACTACTAGATATAATATAAAAAGACAATAGTATATAGTATGACAAGCTAAATAAATGTTTTATGGAAGTATTAGATTATACCTGAAAGGATTTTATAACAGAATTGAATAGACTTAATTTATCAAAGCAATCAGTCTGTTTTTGATAGAATGGACCCAATGAGAAAACAATTATGACTTGGTAATCATATTCAAATCATGACTTCTAATACCTTATTTAAGGTTGTTTCCACTGTATCAATTGTAACAGAAAAATTATATCTGGACTATTTCAATTCTATTAGAGACATAATAGAAAACACAGCTCTACTTTACCAATTATGAGGTTAGAGAGTAGACCCATGTCTGAGTAGGACTCCTTAAGTCTGGTTAGAAGTAATCCCTTTTGGTCTTATTTTTAGTAAATGATTAAGCAAAAATAGATATAGGGAATAATCACAGAGGAGTCAAATGGCGGATTTCAACCAATGGCCATAACCTCATGCCATGTTTGTATACAAATACATAATTAAAATATATCAATAGAGAAATGGTGTATAGATGTTTTTATGCCTACTAAAGTGTGACTTGATCCATGGCCCAACTATGAAATAATATGTATAATAATATTAGTGTAATTTTTATGTCTGAATCACCCATTGTTTGCTGTCTGCACCTGTTTGATAGTGCTTAGCTAAAACAATGATGAATTGAAGAAAGAAGTTACCCTGAGAAAACTTATTATCATTAAGAGACTACCTTGTGATCACATTCTCAACGTTGCCCAGCTTCTCCTTCACAAGTTTTTTAGAATATGACCATAAACTGATAATTTCAGAGCTATGCCATATTATTTTCAATATTTTGAAATCACACTATATGTGAGTAATTCATTTGGATTACATAATCCGCAAGGTATTGCATCTGTTTCAATGAGAGGGTAAAGACACAGTGTAAGTGTGGTATAATGACCACATGTGACTAATATGTTTATCCTTATTACATTTCAGTATACCCATCCTTTGTTAAGGTATAGTAGATGTGTATATATCATGACAAGATTAAGAAAATAAAGTTTATATATCAAATAAGGATTATGGTAAAATATGTTTTTACACATTTGTAAACTTATATTTCCATATCAATAATGTTTCCTTAATTAGTAAATTATGTGTTATGGCCATGTGATTACACTATATGTGTGTAATTGATTTGGTTTACATAATCCAGGAGGATTTGCATCCGTTTCATTGAGCAGATGAAGACATGTTGTAAGTGCTATGATAAATAATGATGAATAATGAGATATATTCATCTAATTAGCGTTACTGTGGCCTAATGGCCACATGGGACTCTAGTAAATGCTCTGCATCATAACTATTACACAGTATTATCTTTAAGCCATCAGATGATCACATTTTAAATAGCCTCCTTTCCTCTTGGGTTTCATCTGCATGACACCGATGATATCAAGGCACTGTCTGCTACATTAAAGACTGTGCTCCATGGATATAATACATTTGTCATGGACCCCTTTCCAGGGCCTGGGTCTTAGCTCATTAAGGGACAGACAGAGTGGCTCCAGCCACTGGATTATGTATTTGTAATCTGTTTTGTCTCATTGTTTGCCAGATAAAGCTAATCACATCTGATATGTGTTAGAGGCGGCAGGATGTTTATTGGAGGTTAAGGATATTGCTCTCAGGAAGCTACTGCTAGACCCTATGTGGGGTCATCTGCTGTAATTGTCTGCCACACCTTCTCATTGTTAGATTGTGTACACCCCCTCTGTATCTGCTATAAATATTGCTGACTTTTCTCAAATAAATCAGTTCATTTTTGAGGCATATAGAAATTGTATGTCTCTTATTTTGCTCCTTTTCTCCTGGATGGCTGCAGGGACTGAGAGACTCTGTAGGATCCTGCTGGGGTAGGCTTGACTATAACAAGTCTTATCAAGCCCCCTAAGAAGAAGCAGATCTGGAGTCTCTTTGTAGCCTGGAAGTGCTTATTCCTGATGCAAGGACCCTGACCGATACAGAAGCCAGATATCAGCATGCTTGTGCCGAGATTTCCAAGAACCCGACAGCCCTTGTTGGTAATTAACCTGTAGTCTATAGCAAGTGGCCCTGGGCAGTAATAGCCCCTAACCTCAGATTGTCACAACATTTATATTCTAATTACATCATAATCCATGTGTCTGTGTGTTTCTAGTGGTTACTGATTTGTAACATAAACATACATTACATTTAGATAATGATCTGATATGTGTATCAGATTTCAGTATACTCATCCTGTTTTATATATATATATATATATATATATATATATATATATATATATATTCATACATATAAAATCACTGGCAACAAGATTAATAAGATATGTATAAAAGTATAATCATGATTATATTTCAAATAAAGATTATGGTAAAATATGTGTGGACACCTCTATGTCTTTAAGCATATGCAATATTGAGTTTCATTGTAAATAATGTTTCCTTAATTAGTAAATAATGTTGTTATGGTCATGTGGTTCCACGTAAAATAATCATCATAATTTAACATTATATCATTTATTGGTGCACACAACGCCAGAAATATGCATAATTTTGTGACATCATGATCAAATCTTTAGCCTTATTTAGACTCAAAAACACCCTCAAACTTTTATGCTCCCTAACACAATCCTGTGCATGGCCTGTGCTATATAGTAATTTGCATGTTGACATACACCTCCAACATGGATTGCTGGCCCACATTTCGCATCAATCAGTGTCACACACTCCTCTCTTTAAGGCCTTTAAGTTGCCCATGATGACAGTTTTCACAACCCAGTGCCTTACACCAAATGGTTTTGTGTGCATGACATACCTTCTCATGGACATGGCATACATAATCACTCTCAGTACTCTGATGTGCTCAGGATCCATCCTGTTGATGACTATTGTTTCGTCTGGCTAGCAATAAGCAATGCATTAAAACACCTGTTATGCATTACTGCAACATGTGTGACTATGAGAATGTCAAGCATTAATTTATTATGTGCTTACATGTTTGTTTCTGATTTTTTTTTATTAAAGTACGGTCTCTTTAATTGTTTGACAGGTCTCAGCAAGGCTTTTTAGAGCCACTATTGGTGGTATTCAGTACACGTAAGTTTTTAGGGGAAAAAAACAGCTTCTGTAAGGCCTTACGCAGCTTCAGTACCTTACATGAGGACCGTAAAATGTAATTGAAATAGGCTTTGAGTCAAAATCAATGGAACTGCAGACTGTAACTTGATAACACTGGTCTATTTGCAATGGATTCGCACAGCGTGGAAAACTGGAGTGTTTTAGATAGATGGGTTACTAACTTATGGTGTAACTTGTAGTGTGAGTATCTGCAAAAAAGATTTGAATGTGGCCCTTAGTGTGTAAGCAATCCCTGAGAGCACAGAGCAAGCAGTCTGTGACGAGAGAAGGTTTGGAAAGCTGCAGGGAAAGATTGAGGAGAAGAGAGCTGTTAGATATCCTGGCATATATGATACCTGTCTGTGAGGGTATATTAACAGTGATAGGGTATACAGTACTCAATGCAAATATACTAAAGGAAAAGTGTTCAATTGTGTACGCACACAAGTACCGCAGCAGGGAAGTGAGAGCCTGCCATTTCAAACATAATTTAGCTGCATCATGCAGTACACTGCCATTTCAGATACAATAGTGCCATCTAGGGGGTTATGGTGACTGTTGCAGCAGGAGTTGTAGCAGGGGCTAGAGTGATCACAGAAAAAGTAAAACAATTTAAATAGACAATAAAAGGAGAAATTCAGGCAGTGATGAAAACTGACTGCTTTTATATAACTCAAAGGAGATGCAAAAAAAATAAAATAAAAAAAATAATACAAAAAAGCAGCATTCACATCCATTTATATTGAGTCAATAATAGTTTGAATCTCCTCTTTGGAAATCAGCAATTATTCCTGCATCAAAACCATTTTAAAAAAAGAATACACAATATTTATTTTAAGAGTGCAATTTGGAGTTGTCAATATTTTACTGAGGCAGGAAGGATCACAAAAAGAGATCCACAGCGCATTCTGGAAGCAAGTATACCATCAAAATGGAGACAAGAAATATAAGAATGTAACCTCAGTCATCTAAATCTTCTAAACATATCTCCCAAGACTGTGAACAAGCAAGAATTATTCACAAAAAAGTTCAAAATTTACAGAAAGTACAGGTAGGGCACAGAATTTCCAGGAAAGGTTAAACTGGAAACTCTTTTAATCTGAACAAAATTTACGTGCAGGAAGTAGGTATGCGTGTTGACATGCTCAAGTATTCCCCCATGCAGTGTTTGGTATTCTGTACCACAATTTGGTTAGTCAAAGCATGTTTGGAGCCTGTTCTGAGCAAGTAGTACAATTATAGTCCCTTTTGGAGGACATTCTGAGCCTATTTGACTATCTAAGCTTATTTTACTTTTTGAGCCTAAAAAGAGGACATTCTGAGCCTATTTCACCTCTTGACCCTAAATGGCGGGTATACTGAGCCTATTTGATCTCCTGAGCCTAAAAGGAGGACATTGAGAGCATATTTGAGCTCTTGACCCTAAAAGGAGAACATTCTTACCCTATTTTTTGTACTTTAAGCAAGCAAGCTTTCTATGTTTTTGAGCAAATATGCAAGTGACAGTGGTGTTGATGGCAAAAGCAAACACCACCCCACAATGATTGAAGAGAAAGTTGAACTGTTGGAAAAATTTGACCATGGTATTTCAATGTGCAGGGTGTGTAAATTCTATGGTATTGGTTTATCAACTGTTTATGACTACAAAAAGCAAAGGGAAACACTATATGGAATTCTACATAGACATTGATTCTAAGAAACAAATGAACATTAGAAAACAATGAAAGATGGTAAGAGTACTAATCATGACCAAGTGATGGTGGATTGGTTTCAACAGTGGATTTATCTGGTGCCTTGATAATAGGACAGGCTCTGTTCTTCCATAAAGAACTTAAATTAGAATATGAGTGTGATTATAGTAAATGATGGCTTCAAAGATTTAAGAGGCGTCATAGAATTCCCTTCCATAAAGTGTCTGGTGAAAAGCGTTCTGCAGACCAAGAAGGAGCTGCTGAGTATGTTGATGAATTTGCCAAGATTGTTGCTGATGAGGACCCTGATGAAGTCCTGAGCAGGTGTATAATGCTAATGAAACTACATTATATTGGTGGTGTACATCCAGGAAAACATTAACAGCAGAAGACAAAGAAGCACCCTCAGGATTCAAAAGACAGGCTTACCATGTTAGGTTGCTCAAATGCTGCAGGTACACACAAATGTAAACTGCCAGTGATAGGAAAAGGTAAATGCCCCAGAGCATTAAAAGGTATTTACCCAATGACGTACTGTGCAAATAAAAATGGTTGGGTTAAGGCTGAGATGACCAAAGAATGGTTTAAAAAATGTTTGTATTAGAAGCTAGAACACACTGCACATCTGTAGGATTACCTGAAGATTTAAAAATCCTTCTGATTCTGGACAACTGTTCAGCCCACCCCACAGCTGCTATCTTATGTATAAATAATAATATTTTCACAATATATTTAACACACAACTGTACGGGATTTATAGTGCCCCTAGACCAAGTATCACTCACTTTTTAGGAAACATATGTTAGATACGGTCAATGCTGGAAAGTCCATAATGACCTTTATTAAAGAATTTAACATAAGGAATGTTTTGTTGCTGGTTTGTTGCTAGAGCATGGTAGAAGGTGGAAAGATCTACACTTAAGAAAGCCTGGCATCATTTGTTGCCTGCTTTGAAGTTGGATGATGCAACTGTTGAAAATTATGAAAGTGATGTGTACAATTTAGCAAATTTGCATTTATCAACGTATGCCAAGTATATAGCAAGTCATCTTAAAGTAGAAAATCTTGCAGAGTGGATGAATGTAGATGCACCTGTTGTGAATTATCTTACAGACTCTGAAATTATAGACACTGTTCTGAATGATGAAAAAAAACCTAGTGAGTGATGAAGATGACACTGATAAGGAGAAAAAATATGTAGTTGGACGACTTTCCTATGACACGTTAATTGACCTGGTGAGAAAATGAATTAAAGGACTAGAGCAATGTAGCACCTTTACAGCACAAGAAGTAATGAGTTTGCATTTGTTGCATGAAAACTTACACAAGGAACCATACAAAGAAAATAAAGCAAACTCGTTGGATGAAATGTTTACCAAGATTGCCAAGAGGACTGTGTGTTCTGTGGCTTTCTCTTCAAGTATCCCAGTTGTTACACTACCATCATCAGAAATCCAAGATGAGCTATGCAGCTACAAAATAGGCAGTAATCAGGACAGCTCCCAAATTTAAGAGCTTAGTGATTAGCATAACAGTTCAAGTTATTTTTTTTTTTTTTTCAATTTCTGAACTGTAAGGCCACTACAAAACAGGTTACTTGCAGTTGCTTGAGATTTATACATACTGTATACACTGTATGTAAACACTTTCAGTTGTCTTATGTATACAGATATTACTCAATGTCTTGTAAAGCATGTCGATCATCAAGGTCCACTGCTACTTTGCCTTCAGTAAATATTTTTCTTTTTACTAACTTGCTAACAAGCCCATTTGATGAACTAATATGTCCAATTAAATCACATGGGGTTGTCAACGAGTTAGTAGAGAGAAAAGTATTTACTGAATGAAAAGGAGCACTGGAGCTTTAATGAATGGAAAGGAGTAGTGGTGCTTTCAACCATCTCGGTTTACTTCGATATTTGCATGTTTCTCTCTCTGAAAACCAATTGACAAGCCTGTCATATCTTAATTTATCACATGGACTTCTCAACAAGTTGCTAAAGAGAGAAGTATTTATTTTATAGAGAGTAAACAAGCAGCTATCAGGGTAAAACAGAGAAGATTGAAAGCTCCACTGCTCCTATTCAATAAGGAAAGCTCCATTGGTCCTTTTCATTCAGTGAAGCTCCACTGGTCCTTTTCATTCTGTAAAAGCTACAATGATCTTTTTGAGTCAGTTAATTGGTTCTCTAAACATTTTGTGTACTTGGTCTTATTCATTAATAAGTATTTCTTGTAAAGTGTATAATAAATATAATAAATACATAAATCTATCTTAAATAAAAAAACAATAAAAGAACGTAAAGTAATAAATAAAACTGCAGTACTCTTGCCAAAAAACAGTGTAGTATAGTACCGCTACCTGTACTCCCCGCTGTGATATGCTACAGACTGAAGAAACAGAGAAGAAACAGAGAGCTGTCCTATTTAAAAAAGAAATGCAGGTCCTACGCTCTGATTTGAAAAATGACATAGCACCTATTGGTGAAAGAACAGATATGTTAAAGATCAAAACAGATGATTTGATCACATAAATGCAATTGCTGTAGTCTATTCAAGGACATTATCCAGAAAAAACAGGAACAAAGAGAGGACTTGGAAGATAGGTCACAAACACATAATGTTAGAATATGAGGTGTTTCAGAGGCAAACAAAGATCCTAGATATATAACCATGAATACAATTCAGTTGTTACTAACAGATCTTCCCACTGCTGAGATGACCATAGACAGAGCATGAAGAGCTCTCACTCATAAAACATGAGACAATATTATTTCCACAATTTATCCACAAAAGTAGCCTTGCTCAAGGCTGCAATACAAAAAGGAACATTGCATTTTGAGGCAGAACAGATTCCAATGTATTCAGATCATTCCCTAACAATATTGGAGAAACAACAACATCTTAATCCCTTACTGTTAACACAAGTTCATGCTGTTTTTTTCCTATAATGATGCTATGTATGTGGTCAAAAATTTAGAGAGTGGAATGCAATTGCTGCAGAGATTGGAGCTAGTCCAGCAACTCAGGCACTGCAGGAAAATCACAGCCATCATCCTCCTTTGCCACAAAGCAAGTGGTCCACTATTCAAACAAAGAAGAAATGCCAAGTGCACAAATCTCCCTTAAGGATTTCGCAGAGTCACAGAGAAAATACATCACCTAAATTGAGAGAAAGGGGAATCCGAAAGCTTCGTCATCAGACTATTCTGTATCTGAATAGTTCCCATTAGAAAACATCTTGCCTACATACCGAGTTGGATAATATATGTAAAGTATTATAGCACTGACATTGAAATTGATAGTTCATATAGAGTAGTCATGAACACTGGTAAAGACATTACAAAGAGAGAAAAAGTTGGAAAGAGAGACAAAATAAAAATGTTAATGAGGTTTGCAACTGTTAAAGGTGAATTTAAAGCCTTATTAAATTGCAATTCGGCAAATTCTAAAGGGCTCTATATAAGCACAGAGCATATATTTTTACAGAAGTTTTTAGTCAGTGAACTTCTATCAAAAAGCAAGGTCTTCACGAACTAAAAACTTCTGTAAAAAAATATGCTATGTGCTTATATAGAGCCTTTTAGAATTTGCATAATTGCAATTTAATAAGGCTGTTCAGAAGAGTATGGATTGGTTATTGCTTTAGCCATTTTAAGTAAGATATGTCAGATGGTATTGTTACAAATTAATTTAATATTTATACTGCAAGTTATGGTTAAACTACAGAGTGTTAGACATACAGTGTTAGGCATACAATGCATATGATTTACATGCTAGTCAGTAGCAAGTTAAAACGATGAGGGTAATTATTCTAATAAGCTACATATGCATGTAGCAATGTTTGTTATATATATGAATGTATAATCTGAATGTTATTTTGCACAACTTTAATGGATTTATTGCTCTGAACAAAAGGCCTATTGCTTTTAATTTTCATAACAGACTCATTTTGCTAAGCAGTATCTGCCAAAATCTCTACATTCAGTTTTCCCAATTTTTATTTATCATCTAATGTAACAAAAACAAATGGTTTAGCTTTATTGCCGCAATAGTCATTGGGAGCAAAAGTACAACCTGTTCATAAAGATAAAGAAAGAAGATTATTATTATTGTTATCACGTTAACTATAAAGGGTCAAGAATACACATTAGCTTCTATTTATGCCCCCAGTACTAAATCCCTTAAATATGGTTTGCATTTTATACATATTTTGGAAACAAAGAGCAGGGAGAATATTATTCATGGAAGAGATCTCAGTCTTGTCATGAATAGCATTCTAGATAAATTTAAGATAAAAACTCTGCAACCTATTTCCATGAATTTATCCAAAGCATTCAACAGATTGCATCTGGTGGATGTCTGGAAGGAAATGCATTCTTCAGCAATAACATATACTTTTTTTTCTATGTCACATAAACCCAACTCGAGGACTGACTTAACAATTATCTTATGAAACAAGCATATAGAAGCAATATAGAGCATTGTATGGTCAGATCACACTTTAGGACAGGTTAAAATAGCCGTAATAAATACAGGTCCATGGATCAGATCTTGGCCCGTGTACAATAAAACCTTGACAGAGAAAACATTAATAGGTCATCTAAACAAGGAATTTGAGAATTTTTCAATAATTAATGTTACTCCAACTTCTAAGCCAACGTGGGCTTGGCTGGCTTTAAAGACATGCATAATAAGTGGGCTGCCTGGGAATGCAAACTGAAGCATTATCTATGTTAAAATTTCAGCATGTTATCTTAGTGAGACACAACCAGGGATGTGTAGATGCTAGAACTATAAAGAAAATAAAAAAACTTTAACTCAACAGATTAATGTTATTCTTAATGATGAAGCAGATAAAGCAATGTGAGTGACTCAGAGTAAGTAGTATCAATATGCTTATAAACCAGACACTGATAACCAGATTGAGATTGGCACCATTATATATGCGGAAATCACATTAAATCTAAATAAAATACTTTATATCTTGCAACAATGTTATGCTTAATTATTTAGCAAAATTTTCCCTTTGTATCTCGTTAATTGTCGGAAAATGTCAATCCTATAACAAATCTTCCATCAAAATATCAGGATTGCCATATCCCGACAATTAACGAGATACAAAGGGAAAATTTTAATGCACCAATAGAGATGGACGAAATAAAACAGGTGATTAGAAGTTTTAAAAATGGCAAGTCGCCAGGACCAGATGGTTACAGTTCACTGCCAAGATAATTACACATGCTAAGACTTTATAATCACATTTTATCAGGTGAAATACCAGAGAAAATGCAATTGGCACATATATCTGTCATACCTAACCAGGGAAAATATTCATTAGCTTGTAAAAGATTTGTAAATATCATTTTTACAATTAATCTTTTATAAATCTTAATCCCAACGGCGAATATTAAAAACGACTAAAAAATCCATGATTGAAAGGAAAAGGTTACATTTAGGCTTCCTTTTTAAGAAATATTGCCACAACAGATGTTTGTATTCTCACATTGAAGGGGCAATACTATCTCTTCCCTACAGACTGCGTGTATAACGGAACTACCCAGTTCTCAAATCTGTTCCCCTTCAGACCTCTAACCCTCTTTATAAAGGGGGAGCAGAACTGTCTACTGTAGTTCTCAGTAGACATTTTCAGGTTTGTCAACCCTTATAGATTTATAGCCCTCTATTTAAATATATATAATGTTTGGGGCTTGGCTCTGGACTGTAGTGAGGGAGGGATATATTCTTCAGTAAAATCACGCTCCACTACACCAGCACTACACCAGCATGCTCTCTTTGGGTTAGGACAGGAAAGGTACATTCACACGCAACCTAGCAGGGGAGGCAGACACTAAGCGTGCTCCTTAACGTGAGGACACACGCCACTTCATCAAGAGCTGACGCTATTCGACATGACTAGACGTCTTCTTCAATGGGTAAACAGGGCTTGCTGTCAGATCAGCTTTATAAGCTCTACCGTCTCCACAGTAACCAATATGCGTAGCGCGCGCCTGAGCAGTGTGTCATGATCTGTTGTCCAATCATAATAGCCTAAATCTATCTAAATCTTAGATGTAAATACTATACGTTATAGGATATTTAATGTGATTGACACTTTAAATGTGTACTAAATGTCAATTTATTTTATCAGGAAATTTTTAACTGTAAATAGTTGCAACTAGGATGGAATTAAAAAGAACCACATGGTGGTAAGCCTCCCTGTGATAGCTCACCACTACATGGGGGAGCTATATGGCTGGGGTACAGATCTCCACAATCTTATAAACGAGTAAGATGTGTAATAGATCTACTCTATATATTCGGATCTTCCTGTGTCGCTGTCTGTATCAATAAATCCCTTAGTGCCATAATATGCACCATCGGATATCTATTTTGAAAGTGAGTCAAATTTAGTCAAATACCGTTCTAAGGAATTGCTTCCTATTCCCAGATTATAAATGATATCCAGATGACAGGATCCTTTGATTTGAGACATAAGAGAGGCCAGAGATAACCCTAATGCCTCCAACACTCCTATATATGTTTGTATTTTGATTTATCAAATGTGCTGTGAAATTCTTAGTAAAATTTAACGAAGGTAAAGAGTTGATGAAGTGCTAATTTTGTGACAATACACTTGTTATGTCGTTATGTGAAGGGTAGCCATATATAACCTCGAATAATATAAACCAAATTATTGGGGCCCTTTTGTTATCAGTGTAATGATATAAAAATATAAATGAAAATTGATTAAATATTAAATAATGGCCTTAGCCAGTGTATTAAGGAATGAATATAATTGTGTACAAAAAATTCCTTTTAGGATGATCAAAAGTGGAGACTTGATGTCTTCACCATGTGTAATTTGAATGTGCAATTCTTTGTGAAACTGTGTCTAATAAATTTCTATACATCTTGTGATTGAAAAAAAAAAAATATATATATATATGTGTGTACCATGAAGGAAGACCAAACATATAAAATTTGTCTCATAATTATCCGTTTGGAGCTCTAAGGAGTGATAATGTATAATGCTGGATAATGATGGCATTAATGTCCTTCATACATTACATCTTATATTGATATAACCTCTTTTGTTTGAGAGGCTGCTCATATGCTGAAAAGGACTGTTTCACAATTGTTTGGATGCCTCTCTGCAGCATGTTACTCGGTTGTATTGGATCAAAGAGCCTTTTTCTTTTCTCAAAGGATTTCTATTAACCCCTAATTTATCCGTTTAGTTAACTTAATTCACTAGGATATAAGAAATGCAAATAGCATTTGTTCCTTTAGACCAAAGGATAAACTGATCATTTATAGAAGTGTTGAAGAGTGAGAATAGACTATAGATGTTAAATGATTATCCTTCAGAATGTAGAAATCAGATAAAGGAGGTAAAAGTGAACCCCTCATTTAATCCATTGGGGGTTAATCCTTTAAGCCTATATATCCAATGTGCTTCATGTTGTAGTCATTTTTTGGTCTAAGTTGCCCTTTCTTGGGCCCATATGTACCTTTTCAAGCACAGTAAAGGATAGGACTCCACTTCTTCCTCCATGATAATATTTTACATGGCGTGCTATGGGTGTGTCTAGATCTTTTTTTTATGGAATATACATGTTCGCCCATACGTCTACGTAGCTGGCACCTTGTTTTGCCTATGTAAATCTTGTTGCAAACACATGTTGCCACATAGACTACTTTCACAGAACAGCAATTGGAAAATTCTTTAATTGTGAATTTCTCTTCATACACCTTAGTTGGTTTAATGTATTTGCAAAATTTACACTTACTACACTTAAAACAACCTATCGGTGGATTTAACCAAGTGTTGTTGGATCTTTGTTCCCTGAAGAAACTGTGGACCAACATGTCTTTCAGGTTCCTTCCAAGGGCAACTTAGACTAAAATGACTACAACATGAAGCATGTTGGATTTATAGGCTTAAAGCATTAACCCCCAATGGATTGAATGAGGGGTTCACTTTTACCTCCTTTATCTAATTTCTACATTCTGAAGGATAATCATTTAACATCTATAGTCTATATTCACACTCATCAACACTTCTTTAAACGATCAGTTTATCCTTTAGTCTAAAGGAACAAATGCTATTTACATTTCTTATATCCTAGTGAATTAAGTTAACTAAAATGATATATTAGGGGTTAATAGAAAACCTTTGAGAAAAGAAAAAGGCTCTTTGATCCAACACAACCAAGTAACATGCTGCAGAGAGGCATCCAAACAATTGTGAAACAGTCCTTTTCAGCATATGAGCAGCTTCTCAAACAAAAGAGGTTATATCAATATAAGATTTAATGTATGAAGGACATGCCATCATTATCCAGCATTATACATTATCACTCCTTAGAGATCCAAACGGATAATTATGAGACAAATTTTATATGTTTGGTCTTCCTTCATGGTACACATATAAATATATATATATATATATATATATATATATATATATATATATACATATATTTTTTTTTTTTTCAGTCACAAGGTGTATAAAATTTTATTAGACACAGTTTCACAATTGCACATTCAAATTACACATGGTGAAGACATCAAGTCTCCACTTTTGATCATCCCTAAAGGAAATTTTTGTACACAATTATATTCATTCCTTAATACACTGGCTAAGGCCATTATTTAATATTTAATTGTTACACTTAAATGTAACAAATCAATTTTCATTTAAATTTTTATATCATTACACTGATAACAAAAGGGCCCCAATAATTTTGTTTATATTATTCAAGGTTATATATGGCTACCCTTCACATAACGACATAACAAGTGTATTTTCACAACCAAATGAACACTTCATCAACTCTTTAACTTCTTTAAATTTTACTAAGAATTTCACAGCACATATGACCAATCAATATATAAACATATATGGGAGTGTTGGAGGCATTAGGGTTATCTCTGGCATCTCTTATGTCTCAAATCAAAGGATCCTGTCATCTGGATATCATTTATAATCTGGGAATAGGAAGCAATTCCTTAGAACGGTATTTGACTATATTTGACTCACTTTCAAATTAGATATACAATGGTGCATATTATGGCACAAAGGGATTTATTGATACAGACAGCGACACAGGAAGATCCGAATATATAGAGTAGATCTATTACACATCTTACTCATTTATAAGTTTGTGGAGATCTGTACCCCATATAGCTCCCCCATGTAGTGGTGAGCTATCACAGGGAGCCTAACCACCATGTGGTTGTTTTCAATTCCATCCTAGTTTGCAACTATTTACAGTAAAAAAAATTCCTGATAAAATAAATTGACATTTAGTACACATTTAAAGTGTCAATCACATTAAATGTCCTATAACGTATAGTATTTACGTCTAAGATTTAGATATGGCTATTATGATTGGACAACAGATCGTGACACACTGCGCAGGCGCACGCTACAAATATTGGTTACCGTGGAGACGGTAGAGCTTATAAAGCTGATCTTACGGCAAGCCCTGTTTACCCATTGAAGAAGACGTCTAGTCACGTCAAAACGTGTTGGCTCTTGATGACGTGGCATGCGTCCTCATGTTAAGGAGCACTCTTAGTGTCTGCCTCCCCTGCTAGGTTGCGTGTGAAGGTACCTTTCCTGGCCTAACCCAAAGAGAGCATGCTGGTGTAGTGCTGGCGTAGTGGAGGGTGATTTTACTTAAGAATAGGGGATTTGACTCCTTACAGAGATCAGGGTCAGTCATATATCCCTCCCTCACTACAGTCCAGAGCCAAGCCCCAAACATTGTATATGTTTAAATAGAGGGCTAATAATCTATAAGGGTTGACAAACCTGAAAATGTCTGCTGAGAACTAGACAGTTCTGCTCCCCTTTTATAAAGAGGGTTAGAGGTCCGAAGGGGAACAGATTTGAGAACTGGATAGTTCCGTTATACACTTGTTTTGTAGGGGAGAGATAGTATTGCCCCTCCAATGTGAGAATACAAACATCTTTTGAGGCAATATTTCTTAAAAAGGAAGCCTATTTTTAACCTTTTCCTTTCAATCCTGGATTTTTAAGTTGTTTTTAATATTCACTGTTGTGATTAAGATTTATTAAAGATTAATTGTAAAAATGATATTTACCCTCATTGTCTTAAAATTTGTGAGATTAGGTGGAAAACACCTTGGGACCTTCTGTTTTTTGTTATATGTAAAAGATTTGTCCCATATCTTTAATAAATGTAGATCGTATTTTTTACAAAAATATTAGCAACATATCTAAATCACTTTTTGATTCATAATTATCAAGTAGCTTTTATCCCTAAAAGACAAGCACCAGATAATATTAGAAGGTATTCAATTTGATAACGCTGGTGGCATAATGAAAAAATACCTACTTGTGCACTGGCATTGGAATTGGAGAAAGCAATTTGTACCATCAGCTGGTAGTATTTATTTTATACTCACCACACATGTGGTTTTAGGGCCCCTTTTGTGCATGCCCTAAAGGTCTTATATTCAGAACATTTTTCAAAAAATCGAAAGAGAGACTAGACAAGGGGGTCAATTATTATCATTAATTTTTGCAATAGCCATTGAACCCTTAGCTATTTAAATCAGGCAGATTGTCATTATACCAGCTTTAAGGATTGAGCAACAGTAAGTGTTGTTTATTTGCAGATGATATTCTTTTAACATTAACAAATCTTGTATATCCTTTGCCAATTAATATGAGACATTTAGCAAACTTAGCAAATGTTTTGGTTTACAAATTAATAATGACACAATGGAAGCACTAAGTATTAATGTACCATCAGTAACTGAAAAATTACTTCATCTTAATATTGAATTCCAATGGAAATCAGATTTCCTTCATTATTTTGGCGTATCCAGCAAAAATCAGCAGATGTATATAAACTAAAATTACCCACTAATCATACAAAATTTAAAAAAAATATAGAAAGCTGATTTTAATACCACATTTTGGAGTTGGGCTGGATCCATGTGCTAAAGATGTCTTCTTTACCTCTTTCTTTGCATATTTGCATTTTCCTACCTATATTAATCCATAGAGACGATATAAAACAATTGTGTATTTACATAAAACAAACAGGGGTCTGTCAGTATAGCCTGGCATGAAAAGGTCAATATAGCAAGATACCATATACCAAGGTATAGATAGAAAAGACAACATCACAACATTAAATACATTCTTTTGACATCAGATAATTTAAAACAAAAAATTAAATAAGGGGGTGGAGGAATATTGATTGTATGTTTTGATATGTTTGAACATTTGGAGCCTCATTAAATTAGCCCTCGTAGTTCTCTCGGTCCTCGCAAAAGGCATTTTTTTGCTGTTTGCGAGGACCGATTCCCCAATAAGTCCCTCACAGCCTGCTTTGCGGGATGACTCAGAAAAATGGCAGAGAATAGGCTCCGAGAGAGCTACGGAGTAACACGCAGCCTTAAATCTATTAGGTGAATCTTGCACTTCGGAAGAATAACTAAGGGCACAAAAGTGCTAGCAAGGGATCCTAAAGCCTTTACGTGCTGGCTCGGAGCAGCCCGAGACAGCCGTGTGAGGCTTCCCCCTGCTCCCTATAAACATCCCCACATTAACACCTTGCAGCGGGGGTTTTAAATTCCCCACTGCGGCTCCGTAAAGTGCCCGCAGCACACTTTTGGCAATCGCCGCCGCGGCAACTAAAATGAACCCCCCTCTATGCTGGGGGTCCCCATCGGGCCCCCCAAAATGTCCCCACATTAACCACTTGCAGCGGGGGGCCCCGATCTGCATAGATCAGGCCCCCGCTGCATTTAAAAGTTTTAAATTCCCCGCCACGGCTCCTTAAAGGGCCAGTGGCACACTATTAGCCAACCCTGGCAGCGGCACCTAAAATGAATCCCCCTCTTTGCTGGGGGTCCCCATTGGGACCCCCAAAGTGTCCCCACATTAACCCCTTGATGCAGGGGTCCATAGGGACCCCCACAGCCCCCTCACATTAACCCCTTGCAGCTGGGGTCCCCGATCGGCACCAATCGTGACCCTGCTGCAATTAAAATTTTAAATTTCATGCCTGGCAGGTCCTTAAAGGACCATAAAGGTCCTGAATGGACTCGCGCTAAAAGATATTAACCCCAGGCAACTAAAATTAACCCCATAACTCATGGGGGTCAATACAGGCCCCCATAAGCACTTAATTAACCCCATAACTCATGGGGGTCAATACAGACCCCCATAAGCACTTAATTAACCCTGTCACTCACGGGGGTCAATACAGACCCCCAGAAGCAGATAATTAACCCTGTCACTCCTGAGGGTCAATACAGACCCCCATAAGCACTTAATTAACCCTGTCACTCATGGGGGTCAATACAGACCCCCATAAGCCCTTCATTTACCCTATAACTCATGGGGGCCAATACAGACCCCAATAAGCACTTAATTAACTCTGTCACTCATGGGGGTCAATACAGACCCCCATAAGCCCTTCATTAACCCCATAACTCATGGGGGTCAATACAGACCCCCATAAGCCCTTCATTAACCCCATAACTCATGGGGGTCAATACAGACCCCCATAAGCCCTTCACTAACCCCATAACTCATGGGGGTCAATACAGACCCCCATAAGCACTTAATTAATCCCATTACTCATGGGGGTCTATACAGACCCCCATAAGCCCTTAATTAACCCTGTCACTCATGGGGGTCAATACAGACCCCCATAAGCACTTAATTAACCCTGTCACTCATGGGGGTCAACACAGACCCCCATAAGCCCTTCATTTACCATATAACTCATGGGGGCCAATACAGACCCCCATAAGCACTTAATTAACTCTGTCACTCATGGGGGTCAATACAGACCCCCATAAGCCCTTCATTAACCCCATAACTCATGGGGGTCAATACAGACCCCCATAAGCCCTTCATTTACCCTATAACTCATGGGGGCCAATACAGACCCCCATAAGCACTTAATTAACTCTGTCACTCATGGGGTTCAATACAGACCCCCATAAGCCCTTCATTAACCCCATAACTCATGGGGGTCAATACAGACCACCATAAGCCCTTAATAAACCCTATCACTCATGGGGTCAATACAGACCCCCATAAGCACTTAATTAACCCCATAACTCATGGGGGTCAATACAGACCCCCATAAGCACTTCATTAACCCCATAACTCATGGGGGTCAATACAGACCCCCATATGCCCTTAATTAACCCTGTCACTCATGGGGGTCAATACAGACCCCCATAAGCCCTTCATTAACCCTATAACTCAAGGGTGCCAATACAGACCCCATAAGCACTTAATTAACCCTGTCACTCATGGGGGTCAATACAGACCCCCATAAGCCTCTATTTAACCCCATCAGTCCCATAAGGGTATATGATGACCCTTATGCGGCTGATAAAACCCTAACATTCACCACATAAGTGCCATGACGGTCCTCAAGGACCATCATGACACTAACTGCAAACACTACACTGCACTATACCCCCAATAAACCACTAAATCTAAACTAACCCCCTTCTACATTAATCTATTAACACTTACACTACCTACCTACACTACCTACCTACCACCTAATAAACCCCCCCACACCACTCTAATGACAAAAAATAAGAAAACCTAACTCACAAAAAAAAAATACATTACAGAAAATAAAAAAAACCTAAGTCACAAAAAATAAAAAAACAACCTTACAGAAAATAAAAAAACATGTCACAAAAAAAATAAAGGAACATTACAGAAAATTAAAAAAATACATTAAACCCCCCCCCACTACAAAAAAAAATTACACATCTGAAAAGGAAAGACATACACAATACAATACAATACATACAATACATACAATACAATACAAATAAAATACAATAACCCCTATCTATCTAACATACAATCTATTTAATATACAATAAATCCTAACTATCTAAAATACATCCCCCTATCTATCTAATATACAATAAATCCTAACTACATACAGAAACCCTAATTCTAAGTTAAAATAAAATAATTAAGACCACTTACCTTTGTAGATGTCCCTTCAGATCATCAACCTAGGGGAAAAAAATAAAATAATAATTAGTGCAACACATTCACATTAAATAAATAAACATTCTAAATATTCTACTCACCTTTCCAGCATGTCCCCGTCCTTCTTCTATCCTTCTTCTCCGGCGCTGCCCCTGTTAAAAAAAAACACATTACATTAATACAACATATAGACACAAAATACAGTAAAATAAACATAATATACATTCAACTTACCTCCCAGCGATGTCCTTGGCCTCCTCCTCTTCTGCCCCGGCTGGGCCCTGGAACAACCCACGCTCTAAAAAAAATTAATAAAAAAACTAACGGAGGTCCGCACTCGCAGACCTCCCAGATGCTAATGAGCCTCCTGGCGCCTTTTCCGGAAGGAAATTGGCCATGGCGGCTTCTGATTTGCTGAAAACGCTGTCTATCAAATTTCAGCCAATCAGAAGGAGTCAATGTGTGAGCCAATCAGGATGGGATACACCCCAAAATCCCACCCTGATTGGCTAATGCACCTGTCAATCTTTATTTAAACCAATCACAAGGCCCAGGTGCCTTCAGTCAAACACAATGGGATACACCCCCACAGAGTGATTGGCTGAAGGCAATCAGAAGCCGCCATTGCCAATTTCCTTCCAGAAAAGGCTCTAGGGGGCTCATTAGCGTCTGGGAGGTCTCCAAGTGCGGACCTCCGTTAGTTTTTTTATTGATTTTTTTAGCGCGCGGATTGTTCCAGGGCCCAGACGGGGCAGAAGAGGAGGAGGCTGGGGACATCGCGGGGAGGTAAGTTGAATGTATATTATGTTTATTTTACTGTATTTTGTGTCTGTATGTTGTATTAATGTAATGTGTTTTTTTTAACAGGGGCCGCGCCGGAGAAGAAGCATGCTTGAAAGGTGTGTAGAATATTTAGAATGTGTATAATGTTATCTATAAGTTTATTTGAGTAACTAAACATGATACTGTGCAAAATGTTGTTTGAAAGTAAAAAAGTAAAAAAATACGCACAGCCTCTACATTTTCACTTTTAAATGCAATTATTTTTTACAGCAGGTTTCCATTTTTTTACAGAGTTTGCTTTTTACAGCTTTGGTCTTAAAATGATGTGCACAAATGTGCTGACCTTGTCTTCTGATGGAGCTTCAACTGATGCAAGTTTCAGCCCTACCACCTAGGTCTCCAATCTGGTTTGATATCCCTTCACTTGGGATAGCTGGAAAATTAGTAAAAAGTATATTCACACAGCACCATTCTCTCAATAAAACCCCATGTATTTGTGATCCAAAGAGAGCATAATCTTTATTCTCTTGAACCCCTTTTTATACGCCACAAATACAATACAATCGGGTTACATATGCAAAAAACAACTGTGCAACGTCGGGAATTTTGTATCCATCTCCCATCACTATGAGAGTCAAAATCTATTATGGTAGGTGGTATTCTGATTGGTTCTCTGAACAACTGACCATCCAATCAATAGTTGATGCCTAGGACTGTGATTTTATTCCATATTTAGGAACAAGGATTCCTTAGGGGTAGTCAGGCATAGTTACAAGGTTAGGACTATGCTAATATTGTAGACAGGGGATTCATTCAGTTAGTGTGTGATATGTGTATTGCTGGCAGGGAGCATGTAATGGAGATAATGCAAGGAAAATAGTTATTGTAATGGAGATTAGGCTAGGGAAATAGTTAATAGTAGCTGGTGAAGCCCGCCAAGGAAGAGTACTGGCCTGCAAGGGTCAGCTGACCTTTACTAGTAGATCAGACCCTCCACCCTTCCTGTTTCGAGATCAATATAGGGCTCTTAATAGGCTTTTATTCAGAAATATTTATGAATGGTGAACCAGAGTTTGTGGGGAGTATAACCCCCAGATCAAGTCACAGAACATATGCAAATTTGCAGTTAACAGCAGACAAATGTTTAAGGGAATATCAATTACATCATTTCACCTGATCAAAGGGATACTTTGACATCAATTAACTTTAATTGAGAAATGTGCTGCCTTGTTAACTATGTTCCCACCTCAATTCCCTTAGTATAGACAGCCTACACAACTGTCATGCCAGATTGTGGTTAAGCAAACTGTCAGGGCAAGGTTCTGACCTTCCTGCCCATGTTTTATGGCGGTGGCAAAGTGACAACTATTAAAGGGCCCTAAACCATATTTTAATTTATTACCCCAATACCCCTAGCATAGTTTTCTGTTCCTGATAGGACATTTAATTACAGAGACTCAGTGAGATTGTGGGCTGAATCTTTGTCACAATGAACAGAAGTATTCAACCCTCCCACCAGTTCCCACCACAGAAAATAACAACACACAGAGATTCAAGTCTTTTACATGAGATGCCCTAACTGTAGCAACAGCTTTTTAAGGTGGGGAACGTTGGTGGTCATAGTGGTGTACCTGGATTGGAAAAACGAATGAGCTTTCCTTTAGTACTAATGCTTGCACTGGCAGCTATAGATGCAGCATTGCCATTGTGTAGATATAATCTTTCTGCGTATTCAGCTCCTGACACCTCAGGAAGTAGATCACTGAAAACTAAAATGGTAGATTCCACAGAAGCATTATTTCATATAAAAGTAATAAATTAGAGGATATGTTATTTTAACTTTCTAACATGTTGTCTATATTCAAGTGTCATTATTCAAAAAGGCTATATTACATTTTTGCGCACAGTGGTCATTTAATTAAAATAATTTCTTATATGTATATAAGCTAAGTAAAAAAATGACAACCCTGTAATAAACCATTATATTATCAGAAAATATTATAGGCATTATAATAGCTATCCTTCATTTTTACTTCTTTAAAAAAAATGCAATATATTCTTTAATAACAACTTGCTTAGATATCCAACCACCACTTGATCCATGGTACTCTTTATTATATCAACTCTGGGAACAATATACAAGAAAACAAAACGCATTAGTTGCACAGATGTTTAGCAGAACTATGGAAATTCTCACAAACGTGAACTGTGGTATAGCTAAAATTGGGGAAAATACTGAAATGGAAAAACTCACAGCTAGATTGAAAGGCTCCCAAACTCCATTTAAAACCAAATGGCTTCCCTGGTTTACAAATTTTTAAAAGAAAAAACATATACCTGAAAACATTTCCTAAGACTTTTGTAAATTTATGGAACCATTGTATAAAGCAGTGGTTCCCAAACCTCTCCTCAAGACCCACTAGACAGACCATGATTTAGGTAAAACACTGTGTGAACAAAGGTAAGGTATCTAGTTTTCAACTGGCGATGGAGCCTCAAATTGCTTCATCTGTGTATTCACAGTGTTTCACCTAAATCATGGTCTGTCTGGTAGGTCATAAGGAGAGTTTTTGGGAACCTCTGGTATAAAGAATTATCAATATATTGTCTTTATTATAAAAAAATACTATACTTGTATTAATGTGGAGACCTTGACTTTCCAGAAGAATTTATATTATAATAACAATGTCAATACATATAAAACAAATATTGTATCCAAATCCAAAATGTTTCTATTGATCTACCTTTTTCCCCTTCCCTTTTTGTCATTTTTGTCTTTCCTACACCCTTTTATTCACAGATTGTGTTAAATGTTATTTTTCACTTGCTTCATTGATCATTTTTTAATGATTTATTGCTAAAGATAAATAAAAAAACTAGAGTTAAAAAGAGGAAAGAATATGCCATAAAGTGATCCATAGACATATACGATAATTAGCAATGTGATGAATTTACATGCATTAAAATGGGCTAAGCCAAGCTCATTGGCATTGTTTTGCACTGCATCATCACTTTTGCTATTCTGAGCTTCATCACATTTAATGCCAGCTGGCAGCTTATTTATTATGTTATGGAATTTAAATACAACATGAATAGATCAATGCTAATACATACAACTTCATGTAACATTTAAAAGTACCTGGGATCCAGGAACCATGTTTACTACCTAACTGAAACAAAAAACTCCTCAGATCCACATCGAAATCGTTCAATATACCCAAAGCTATGTTTAATTCATAAAAATACCCAGGCATGTTTAATTAATAGGTAAAACCTAGATCCATGCTTAATTTTGTGAAAAAAATGACTGATGACTAATTCATAGTAAAGATCTGGATTCCAGTCTTAATTACACAATTACTTTGATACCCAAGGCTAATTCCAAACATGGAATAATGTCTTACTCACAGAAATAGAAGTACAGCAATAACCAGTTTAGCGCTGTTGATTGGTTCCGGCAATAGGAGTGTTTCAGGGAGCTTCAGGGTCATCCTCCATTTGTCTCTGCTTTCTGAGCCCAACTAGCAGATTCTGGTAGCAAGATATTGCCCCAATAACGCTGCTTCTTAGATTTCTGCTCCTCCCAGGATAATTTGCTACTAAATCATCTAACATGTCATGGATGGAACACAATGTCTTTCTGAGGAACTCAGTTAAAAAAAATACTTTACGTTCATCCACATCAGAGTCACTGTTGTCCTGGGCTTCCTGAATGCCCTGTTCCGCTAGTTGTTGGAGATCCTCATTGGTCAGGCTATTGCCAAAAGCCTGTACTAAGTCCTCTATGTCCTTGGTGTCTGTATCTCTCAGTCAAACGGTATTCACATGGTGCACTTCTCTACTTCCTACACACAGCTTTTAGAGATTGCTGTATCACCTCCTTCCAGGGCAAATCAATGTTAGTAACTGCATGCATGATGCTTTACTTCTTCCAGACAACCATTACGTATTGTTTGTCCTTGTTGTCTGTCTGGTCAATGAGCTGGCAGATTGTGCAGCAAAGAAAGTAGGCATTTAAGTAGTGTTGTGTGGCAGAAAAATTACTTCCACCGGTATGCAGTAATGGAGTTCAGCCAAGTTGGTAGGATGGCTTGAAGCATTGTCCATTAACAGGAGAGCTTTGGCCTCAAGTCCTTTGTGCCTGCAATAGCACTGTACAGATGGCAGAAATGCTCGTTGAACCAATCCTTAAAGATGTCCATGGTGATCCTGTTGAATTGCCAAATGACCAGCAAAGTGGATTTTGGTTTGCTCTTCACTGTTCTAGGTGTTTTTGAATGGTAGACCAGCAATTACTTGATCTTGAATTACTGGTGTTCCAATTTTGGCATTTGCTTCCAGAAGAGGCTGGTCTCATCCACAGTGAACACCAGTTCAGGATGGTAATTGCTTCTTGCTATGATGTTGTTCAATGTGACTGGAAAGGCCGCTGCAGCTTCGGTGTCATCGTACGCCTGAAAATATAAATTTAGAACATATCTTATGGCAAAAAGAATTCAATAAAAAATATCTTAAAAATCTATCTATAGTAATTGCAACTTATATAAAAACATGGTATAAATACAACAAAAGATAAAAAATAATACCTTTCCCATATCCTCAATATATAGCTTATTTACTATGGAAAATAAAATCCAATGGGACATCCGGAATTTAAACAGACTAATCGATCTTTATTCTGATGATGTTTTAAAATCCTTTGAAACCTTGAGGAGTAAATATGACATTACACTTGGAAAGTGGTTAGATTTTAAAGCATTGTTATCAAAATTTATACACTCAGGTTTCAATCAGATATTAATAAGACCTCTCATGAAACTTGAAACTTTAATCACTAAAGCTGATAAAGAACTTGCAATAACAAGTACATACATACTTTGCCAGAGATAATGAAAACATCTAAAATGTCAGCGTGGGAGAGCGAATTGGAACATGATTGGGAGATCAACACTTGGTTTAAAGCATTTGTCACAACAGCTAAAATAAGTAAATGTACGAATCTGAGAGAGATATACTTTAAAATAATTCAGAGGTGGTACTTGGTCCCAAAGAAGCTGGCTAGAATTTTTTCAGGAATTAATACAGGCACATGTTGGAGATGTAATATTGAAACTGGAACATTTAATCATATATGGTGGGACTGTAGACATATTCAGCTTTTTTGGTCCCTCTGTATAAAACGAATTTCTAAGATAATCAGCTGTGAACTACCCCTTGCTCCAGAACTAGTATTATTCCACATATTTCCAGATAATTTTAACTATCAAATCAAATGTATGGTAATTCAAATTCTATCCATCTCTAAACAGCTTATTGCCTTAAATTGGGTTACTATGAATAGACAGATTGAAAATTATTATTTAGATCACATATAATAGTTGTCAAACTACGAATCGTCGTCAAGTTTGCGAGCTCGCAAGAACTGCGTCCCTCGTGAAGTGATGGACGCAGTTTGGTCCACGAAGCGAGGGGCCACATTTGCGGAAGGTGGAGGCTTTAAGGTGCATGACTTTGGAACAACACAACCCTGCATAATCCTTAACTCGCAGCACTTTGTCCTACGCCGCCTCAAAAAACTAACAACACAACCCTGCATTGTTAACTCTCAACAAAACCCTGCATTGTTAACTCGCAGCACTTTGACCTACGCCGCCTCAAAACACTAACAACACAACCCCGCATTGTTAACTCCCAGTACTTTTCCTACGGCGCCTTAAAACACCATACAAAACTCCCACACACACCTTAACTCGCAGCTATTTACTCCTACAGCACTTCAAACAAACCCACAAAACTCCCACACACAAACTGCATGCATGTATGAAAAGGACAACACGTACTTTAAGTACTATGAATGATTCAAACATTCATTTAAACAGAATATTAAATATGATTTTTACATCTTTTCACAGATTTGAGATGTCTCCACCTGCCTCAACACAACGCTCGCCTCTGCAATAATTAACATTACAGAACATCAAATTGACAGGTATATGATTTTGTGATGAAATTTTTTTACAAAATATAATATTAACTATTGATTTGCGTTGAGTAATGTTATTTAATACATTCATTCAATAAAAAAATTAAATATGATTTTTACATCTTTTCACAGATTGCCTCAAAACAGGAGCATTTTACATTATAGAACATCTACTTCACAGGTATATGATTTCGTGATGACATTCTTTACAAATATAGGATTAACTATTTCTTACAGACCATGGATGAGAGATGTTGCTTCATTCATTTAAGTCGATTATTTTACATAATATGAAATCATTAAAGGAAAAAAAAACATAACTATTTAGATATTTTATTCATGTGTATTCCTTCATTCATTCATTCATCATTATGTTACTGCTCATTGTCAGGAATAGGACCTTAGAAGCAGTTAAATATGTAATTTCATGTATTATAATTGGTCACTTTTTAACATTTGAAAATGCATTTAACATATATTTATGCTTAGGATTTACGTTTGCTATGTATGCAAATTAAAATGCATATTTACTAAATATTTTTATGTAATTTTACAGATCTATCATCTCTGCCCCTTCCTTGAACACACAAAGTGACGTCTGCAGTATTTCAGTTCATATCACATCTAATTGACAGAAAAACTCGCTATTTCATAAGACTCTAACTATTTTATTATCAAAATTATTCACAGGTTGTCATTCATTCAAAAATACATATATGGGGGAGGCGGAGCCAGCATCCTTAACAGCAGGACGCGTGAGGGGAGAGCTCCATCAGAGTCGCCTGACTTTTGGGCAATATTGCCCTGTAAACCCCCTGTGACATCCCCAATAACATCAGGGGGCACCAGGGGAAGCCGTCGGGCCCCCAGAGAGTCGCCCCAACTACCGGAACAAGGCTCCCTGCATGCCTGCTCTGCCTGCTCTCCCAGCACAAAATATCAGGAGGAGACTCAGACCGGCCATAGGCAGCATGCAGGCACACCAGGAGGACAAGGCAGGCTGGAATTACCAGGGGCTGCGGGGAGAGGCCAGGAGCCCCTATAAACACTGGGCCGCCATCTTGGGAGGCCAAAGCAGGCCTGACCGGAGGGAAAACTCCCTCTACAGATCCCGGGGGCACATAGCATACCCCCCAGACGACCGAGGGGCAGCAGGGGGATCCCACACACCCTAAAACCCCCCTGAGAGAGAAGACAGGGCCGTATAGCGGCCATCAAGGCAAAGAAGAAGGGGGAGAGGTAAAGCCCTCGAAACCACGGCCGCCATTTTGTGGCACCACATGGTGGAAGGGGAACAGACACTGACTCAGCTCCCAGCTGACCTACACCCAAGACTTCAACCCCCAGGAAGAGCTAGCCCCTCTGGACACCCCATACTGGGTCTTACCTCTCACACTGTGAAAGTGCATTGCACTAAAGGAAAACAGCAACTAATATCTAGTCTGAAGCTTTAACCCTGACAACGCCAGGCCCTGCACTGAGCTCAACCGGGCAAGAAGTCATTGCAACTTTACTAATGCAGAGGATCCTGCCACCCTCTAGGTACCACACAGTGACATTTTAACACCTTGACTTAACAACCTCCGACAACCCTGCAGTTAATCTCTTGTGAAATCCTGCAAAGTTCTGCATGAACATTGCTGCAGAGAGCCTTTGCTGCCACCCTGTGCCAGTAAATCTGATGTTGATGTGGGCCAAGGCAACCAGCCTGAAAGCCCCCTTCCAGTTGCTCCTGGCGGAGTCTGCAAAGACCGATATGAAGCACTGAGCCAAGAGATGTGAATGGAGCCTGACAGGAGGCCTTGACTAACAAGCTACAACAACCGATCTCATATGAGAACACAGCTTCTGACCACACCAACCTAACAAACTCTACAGCTACGCACTCCTGAGGGAATTGATAGCAGAGAAAGCAAGAGGGGGGGAAATACTGCAGCTCTTGTAACACGCACATCTATATCTTCAGAAATGAAGAAAAGTAGAAAGAACTCCTCCGCAAAGGGCATCCAAGAGCACTTCACACTCAAAACAACAAAGCCGCCATCTCCACTGGATTCAGCTTCAGACCACTCTGAATCATCTGATCAGGAGGAGATTCCCAAGAGGTCAAAACAACACATAGACCTTTCACCTAGGTCCATTGCAACGATAGAACAGCTTCTAACCAAGGCACTAGAACCCTTAAGAAATGACCTGAAAGAACTGGGGCAGAGGACCCAACTACTGGAGGAGATGGCAGATCAGATGGGAGAAGCGCAGCAACATGACAGGTCTGCCATAGACCAGAACTCGTATAACATCATGGAGCTGAATGATAAGATTGAAGATCTAGAGAATCGATCCTGTTGCCATAACGTCAGGATACGGGGGATCCCAAGGACTACACAAGACCTGACAGGGTATTTAAAAGAAACCTTCACTTCAATACTACCCGATCACCCAGAGGACGTCCTCGAAATTGAACGAGCCCACAGAGCGCTAGGAGGGGCGAGAAACCCAGAGACCCAGAAGGATGTTGTGGTGAGATTCTTGAGACAACAAGCCAGAGACCTACTCTTAGCAGAAACAAGGAAGAAGCAGACAGTCAAAGGACCAAATAATTCCAACCTACAAGTGTATGCAGACCTGTCCCCCAACACACTAGACAGAAGGAGACAGATGAAACCTGCACTGGCGATTCTGCAACAGAACAAGCTCCAATACCGGTGGAACTTCCCCTTTGCCCTCACCTTCAGCTACCAAGGTACCTCATACACCACCCGCAACTTGGAAGACTGCCTCGCAGTGCTGCGCCAGATTAGTCTCTGCCCAACGGACCTCCCGGCAGAGGAACACAACTTCCCCCATCCTCCTCCCATCCCGAAAAAACAATGGATTGTGGTAGGGTCACAGCGACCGAAAGAAGACCCGCCTCCCCCCAGGAGTCCCAGAGACAAAAACCTGCCCCGCAGGAGCCAAGGCGGGCTGAGTACTCAGCACAGAGGAGGCCCGGGCCCGACTTCAGAAGGCTTGATACCATCACGATCGGAGTGAAGGCAACCCACCAACAGGAAGTTATTTTGAGTCTTTCGTTTCTCATTCATTTATGGGACTTCTCTGACCTGCTTTAGTGAGAGTAGAATAGGCACTGATGACTTTAGTGGGGTCAGATGTTAGTCTAGGCCTCTAATGAAGGGCCTGTTAAAGTCAGATGCCCGAAATAGACGGAAGGCATCCTAGTTTAACTTCAGTTAGTTGAAATGTTGTTGAGGTTAATAGTTATTATTTTTGGAGAGAGGATACCACTAGACTTGATAGAGAAGCGAGTAAGCTCCCAGGGAGCAATTAGCAAATTATCTCTAAGTCCAGAAAGATCACCACTGATAAAAATGTATGCGGAGAACTATAAATTCCCAGCTGACAGAAGTCGAGGTTTATGTAGTCAACAAAGTCTAACTCAGGGGACTAGCTTTCAGGAGATTAGAGGAGCCTGTGAGACTGAAGGAACTTGGTCAATTGTAAATCTAATGTTGTGTCTTTCTGCTTCCCTCTGGCCTAACAGCAGAAGGAGTCTCCAGCACCAGAATCCCCCCTCCAAGCCTCCACCCGTCCCCGGCCACCAAGGAATGGACGTCGGACAAGGAATAAAATGTAGCAAGGCAGACCATGCACTCCTATCCACCAAAACACAATGAGTAGCTCAGAGTACATATTTATAACTCACAATGTTAAGGGTTTTATCTCCCCCTTTAAGAGGAGGAAAGCCTTTAGGCAATACAAAAGGTTGAGGCCCTCGGTTATCTTCATGCAGGAGACTCATTTCACACATGAGTGTAAACCAAAATATCTGCATGGAGAATACCCGACAGTGTACATGGCCACTCAGTCTACGAAGAGGGCAGGTGCAGCTATCCTGATACATAAACACTTCCCATTCACCCCGGAACATACTAGAATAGACAAAGAGAGGAATTATGTTTTGGTCACCGGCTTAGTCTCAGGCCAAAGAATCTCCCTACTTTCCCTATACTCCCCCACAAACTCACCACACCAAACTCTGATTAACACGCTAAGAGAGTTAGACACACTAGATCTAGGCAAACTGGTGATTGAGGGGGATTTCAATCTGACCCTAGATCCAGCAATAGACAGATCAGGACAAGCCCAGGACTCTAGCTTCTCAAAACAACGGAGTCAAATTAAGCAGCTAATGGCCAAAATGGGCTTAGTGGATGCCTGGAGAGGCTTACACTCGGATAATAAGGAATACACATATTACTCGCCAACGCACGGCACCTACTCGAGGATTGACACATTCCTAACAAGCTCACTACTTTTTGATAATATCCGAGAATCTGACATTGTTCCCTGCTCCTGGTCTGATCACGCAATAGTAGCTATTAAATTAATGTTAGGCCCTAACCTATCCCCATTTAGGAGCTGGAGGATTGACGAACACCTTCTGTCAGACCCCAGCAGCTTAGCATCCCTAGCGGGAGACATTAGGCAGTACTTCGAGCTGAATGACTCTCCTGATACAGGGGTAGGCTGGATTTGGGTAGCCCATAAGGCTTATATAAGGGGCTGCTGCATCAAACTAACAGCACAGCACCGTAAGGCACTCAGACGGAAAAAGGAGGATTTAACATCCACCCTCAACAACCTAGAAAAACTCAACCAAAACTGTCCCTCCACAAAGCTCTGTGACCAAATCAACAAAGTCAGGATAGAACTAGATGGAGTACTCTCTGTCCATACAGAGAAGGCTATGAGGAGGACTAGGCACCTATATTATTGGAAAGCTAACAAACCAGACAGAATGCTGGCTAGGAGGCTGAAAGCTAAAGAGATCCAGTCTAGAGTGACCCAAATTAGGAAGCCAGATGGCATAATCTCTTGCAGCCCTAGGGATATACAGAAGCAGTTCCAACCCTTTTACCAGCAGATCTACTCGTCAGGGAAACTGGCAGAGGGGTTGGACCTTGACTCCTTTCTAAATACCATCGACCTCTCCTCATTAAGTGAACAACAAGTAAATAGCCTTAACCTAGATATCTCACAAGAGGAGGTGAGAACAGCAATCCATAGCCTTAAGATAGGTAAATCCCCAGGGCCGGATGGCTATTCCAATCAATACTATAAGAAATTTGAAATCCTATTAAACCCCTATCTGACATCCCTATTTAACGCTATCATGAGAGGGGAAAAAAAGGCCCCTGGAGCTAAATCAAGCGGAACTGGTAGTCATACCGAAAGAAGGTAGGGATAGCTTAGAGGTGAAGAACTACCGGCCCATATCCTTACTGAATGGGGATGTCAAGCTAATGGCCAAAATAATGGCAACTCGAATCTCCAAGTTCCTGCCAGAAATTATCCATAAAGATCAGGCGGGGTTTATACCCCATAGACAGGCAGGGGACAATGTCAGACGTATCCTTAACATCCAATACCTAGAGCGGAAAAACAACTCTCCAATGTGCCTGCTAGCTCTAGATATAGAGAAAGCCTTCGACACGGTTGAATGGCCGTTTCTGTTTAAAACCCTGGACAAATTTGGATTCAGGGGCCGGTTCATCACCCTACTCTGCACATATTACGAAGCCCCAACATCCTTCTTGAGGTTGCCAGGCGACCACAGAGCCCAAATTAACATACAGAGAGGAACGAGACAGGGATGCCCACTCTCACCCCTACTGTTCGCCATAGTCATGGAACCCCTAGCGCAACTCATTAGAGCGGATAGGGAAATCCAAGGGCTTCAGGTGGGGCTGCAGTACTACAAATGCTCATTCTTTGCAGACAATATTCTATGCACCCTAACAAATCCCGGGTCCTCTATTCCGGCACTGATGTCAACTCTTGACAAGTTCGGTAAGGTGCCAGGGCTTAGGCTGAACTTAGGGAAATCGGAAGCTCTGAGCTTAGACATGGCACAGTGCGACATAGATCATTTGAAATCCCTATTTTCCTTTGCGTGGCCCACCAAGCACATAAAATACATCACACCTAAAATTTCCGAGTTATATAAGGCCAATTACCCCCCCATGTACAAAAAACTAAACGAAGATTTGGTCAGATGAAGGACTTGCCCTCTCTCCTGGACCGGACGAATAGCGGCAGTTAAAATGAACATCCTTCCAAGGATTCTATATCTCTTCCGTACGCTCCCTATATCAATCTCTTTAAAGGAATTGGACCGGCTCCAGTCCAACATCTTTAGATACATATGGAACAACAAAAAATCCAGCATCCTCAAGAAAGTAAAGTTTAGGCATAGCAAGGAAGGGGGACTATCTTGCCCAAACCTGCAAGACTATTTTAAAGCGGCCAGAATATCCCAACTATCCCAACTACCACAAATACATTCAGTTAGACTTCAGCCGATCTGGGCCTCTTGGAACAACAGCAAATGCAACAACACAGCTGGGACACAATAATTTGGGTTCCTGAAGAAGTGACCCCGATAAGAACTCACCCAAACCCCATAATAAACCTAAATTTAACAACTTGGAAATGGGCCAGATCTAAGAACAAACTGGGCATAGGTACATCTCCCCTTTGGTCGGTCCTTTCTTCACAGGATATCAGGGCTTCCATGAGTATTATGTGGAAACATTGGTGGGCTTCCGGAGAACTAGATAAGTTAGGCTCCTGGTTTAACGGGAATCATTTGATGACCCTGAGACAGTTCGAAGAAAGACATACCCTCCCCCCAGGGGAACACTATAACTATCTAAAAATAAGAAGCTGGGCCTGTGAAGCATTTAAAAAATTTGGACCCCCGAAATCCTCCTGGTTCTCGGTAATCTGCAAAACTCTACCTTTAACGAAAGGAATATTAGGCACTTTATATTACACATTCACTAAATCAAATAATACAGAAAAACCATCATATATCTGTAAGTGGGAAAGGGAGCTAGGAGGTGAATGGGATTGGAAAAAATGGCAGAAATCATTCTCCAACCTACGGAGGGCAACAAGTAACTGCTCGCACATAGAGACATCTATAAAAGTTCTCCAGAAAATATATTGCACCCCAGATAAACTCAACAAATATGATCCCAGAGTGAGTAGTAACTGCTTTAGGGGCTGTTCACCGATAGGAGATCATTAACAATTAACAATAATAATAAATAGTCCAAATTAAAAAGATCAATAGAGATCTAAAAAGGTTGAACTTGATGGACTAACTCTTTATTCATTCTCCAATACTATACTATTAATAATTATTTAATCAATAATTTAATTAATAACTAATCCGCATATTGCAGATCAGAGGAGATCTTAACAGGTTGAACTTGATGGACTGAAAGTCTTTTTTCAACCTTAATTACTATGTAACTATGTAACTATGTAACTATGTAACTATGCCCATACCTGGTGGCTATGTCAGAAAGTCCATGACTTATGGGAAAAGATAGCATTAATGGCAACGACGTTATTTGGTATAAGAGTCACAGCTACTATGGAATCCTGCCTACTGGGGGTTAAACTCTCTAGTTTATCAAAAAAACAGAATAGGCTATTCCAGATAATGGCCGCCGCCACCAAAGTACACATAGCCAGCCAATGGAAGTCAGAAAAGCTAAGCGTGCAAGAGGTTATAAAAAAAATAAATTACATAGCAATAAATGAAAAGTTAACATCTGCTATTCTAGATACTTTGGCTCAGTTCCAAGAAATCTGGAGGCCTTGGCTAGAGTCTTCGTTAGGTTTCCCCTTGCCCTGAAGGGCTCACTGATAGCACTATAACAAAGGCAAAACAGAACTAGGCCAAAAAAAGGATTGGAGCAGGGGGAGACCCGAAGACTGGTCCTGGAGGCTCTGATTTGACTGGTTCGCCTGGAACACAACACAGGAGGTGAATGTATGCATCATAATTGTATAAACTCAACTTGATCTAGGGATTCCTCCCTTATCTCCATAGTTATTTATTTGTTTAGCTAAAGTTTCAGTTTCTATGTAAATAAGTTCTGTTTGTTCATGCTTCCCTTGCTTAAATTAAAGGACCTAAATAACTATTTAATAATGGAAAAAATTAAAAATAAAAATCTGGAAGGAGATGCTAGTAATTTGACCACGAGGTATATATGTTTATAGAAAATCTTGTGTGTTAATGTACCTAATGCCTGTCCTTACTTTGTATCCCTTTCAATAAAAAAAATGTATTACAAAAAAAAAAAAATACATATATGAAAACACATGTTTACATGAATCAGAATTACACTTCAGATGTTTAGTCATGTCAATCTATACTTTGCTAATACTTCTTTTGCATAGCTCTTATTTAGGAACACATGATTACATGTTTATGTTTTTGTATTCATGATACAAAGGGACAGACAGAGAGAGAGAGAGACACACACACACACACACACACACAGAGACACACAGAGAGAGACACACATAGAGAGAGACACACACACAGAGAGACACCTACAGACACATAGAGAGAGACACACACACAGAGACAGAGAGAGACACGTAGTCAGACACATGCAGTCAGACACATGCAGCCAGACACCCAGAGACACAGACACTCAGAGACTCAGACACCCAGAGACACAGACAGACATCCAGGCAGACACCCAGAGAGACAGACACAGACAGACATCCAGACAGACACCCACAGACACCCAAAGAGACCGACAAAGACAGACATCCAGACAGACACCCACAGACAACCAGAGAGACAGACACCTACAGACACCCAGAGAGACATACACCTACAGACACCCAGAGAGACAGACACCCAGAGAGACAGACACCTACAGACACCCAGAGAGACACATAGACACAGAAACACAGAGAGACAGACACAGAAACACACAGAAACCCAGAGAGACACAAACTCAGACACCCAGAGAGACAGACAGAAATCCAGACAGACACCCAGAGAGACTGACACAGAACGACATCCAGACAGACACCCACAGACACCCAGAGAGACAGACACCTACAGACACCCAGACAGACATACACCTACAGACACCCAGACAGACAGACACCCAGAGAGACAGACACCTACAGACACCCAGAGAGACAGACACCTACAGACACCCAGAGAGACACACAGACACAGAAACACAGAGAGACATACAGACACAGAAACCCAGAGAGACACACAGACACAGAAACCCAGAGAGAGACACAAACTCAGACACCCAGAGAAACACACAGACACCCACAGACACAGACAGACACCCACAGACACCCAGAGAGACACAAAGACACCCAGAGAGACACACAGACACCCAAAGAGACACAGAGACACCCAGAGAAACACACAGATACCCACAGACACAGACAGACACCCAGAGAGACAGACACCTACAGACACCCAGAGAAACAGACACTCAAAGAGACACCCAGAGAGACAGACACCTACAGACACTCAGAGAGACAGACACTCAAAGAGACACCCAGAGAGAGAGACATACACAGACACCCAGAGAGACAGACACCCAGAGAGACAGACACCCAGAGAGACATACACCCAGAGAGACAGATAGAGACAGATTACCATTGCATTTTTTTTAAATATATGACAGGTTAAAAAATATGTATAATAAAACTAATGCAATTCTTACAACTCTATTTCCAATAACAGATTACAATGGCGGACAATGCAGAAGAAAAGAAAGAATATAAAAGAAGAACGGCAAGGGAAAGGAAGCAGAGATGGAGAGATGCACAGACCCCAGAGACTTCACAACGTTTAAGAGAAGAAGATCAACAGAGACTTCTAAATAAAAGAAAAAGTGCTAAAAAACAACAAAATGAGTCTGCTGGAGATTCAAAGAAAAGAAAAAGTAAACAAAAAAATGTCTGTAAAACAGTCTCTAATGAACCTATTTTGCCTCCTAGCACCAATGTTGATAGAGATGACAACAATGTAGATATAGAAAGTTCAACTGAGATCTATATTGAGGAAGGTTATGATAGTCCTTTATTTAGAGCACTAACAGTAGACACTCATTATTGTGGATTAATGAATGTGGTTTGTCAGTTTTGTGGGGCCTATCATTTTCTGAAAGAACGACCAACTGAAGGAGAGTTTATTAGTTGCTGTCAGAAAGGAAAGACTTCCAGAAAGACACACATTTCCAGAATATTTAAAAAGTATCATGAGTGATCCTACGTTTCCGAATTACACCAATTTTAAGAAAAACATTTGCTCTTATAACAGTGCAACTTAATTTGCTTCAATGGGTGCAACATTAGCCGAAAATGTTCCAGGACATGGTCCTTATTGTTTTTAAGTCCAAGGACAAATATACCACCGGACTTCCCATTTACACCCAGAAACAGGAGAACAAAGGAAATTTGCACAGTTATATGTACTTGATACAATGGAAGCTGTTGAACAATGACTGATGCTTCCTGAAAATAAACAATGCTTACCCATAGTCTTTTAACAGCTTGATAACATTATGGCCAACAACCCTTATAGTAAAGCATACAAAAAATTAGCTGAGGTTGAAAAAGAACAACTGGCACATGCGCAAAGACATCAATTGCCAATGCCAAAAGTAAATATGGTTCTCAAAAGAGATTGCCATACTGATCAAAGAGGGTATAATTTACCAACAGCAAATGAGGTTGCCATAGTATTTAAAAATGATGATGGGGAACCACCATTTGAGCGGGATATTAGAATATATCCACGCAACCAAGAACAACCTTTTATAAACATAAATATTTTAAGCAGTAATTTGGATCCTATCACATATCCCATTTTCTTTCCAAATGGGGAGCCAGGATGGCAACCAAAATTACAGTTGCAAAGTTATCCCAATAGTAAAGTTCGTGTTAGAAACAATATTTCCATGCTGGAATATAAAGTGGCACAAACTGCTGTCCGGGATCATTATAATCCTATTTTATGTGGGGGTAAACTCACACAACAATGGATTATTGATTCCTATCTACAAGTCGAAGCAAATAATCAAAATTTTGTCAAATTTCAACAAAACAAGCTTTGAGTAGAACAATATTGTGGATTGATGGATTATGTCGCTGAATTGGGTGCAAACAGAGACATTTGAGATGAATGATCAGTCACATGCTGTCCATTTGCCACAAAGTCAATTTGTTTGCTTCACTGCAGGCAATGAAACAAATGCTTTAGCACAAAGTGAACATAGAGCAACAACGCTTACTGCTTGGTTTCAATTAAATTGTCAGGACACTGAGGCCAGACAAATTTTATACATTGACATTCCAAATCACTATGTATTTGTAAATGGTGAATGGAGACAACAAAAGAAACATAATTATAATTGAATGTTTCAGTTTAAGATTACTCCTTTTACATGTTCCCTGTGCACAAAGTTAGGAACATTTATGCACAGTCAATGACATAGTTTATGACACTTTCCAGTTAGCTGCAAGACATCAAAACTTTCTGGCAGATGATACAGAATGGGAGAGATGTCTCGAGGAAGCAGCACTATGTCAAATGCCAAAGCAAATAAAATAACAATTTGCTTTTATTTGTATCTTACAGTGTACCAGATGCCTTAACTTTTTGGGAAACATTTAAATGATATATGTGTGAAGATTTCTTGAAACGTTACAATGAGACCATTGCACAATTGAAAGCATTAATGGAAATACAGGAAATCTTTATTTGTCATGGATTAAATTGTGCCAATTTTAATCTGCCTGATCCAGGAATTATAGATGAAATTAACTTTGATGAGTATGACACTGATATTGAATACCAAAAAACACAAGAATAAAATGGAACTTTAAATGCATTGCAATTGGAAGCATTTAACGCCATCACAAATGCAATAGAATATGATATGCTCAAAGAGCATTATTTCTATCTGGATGGCCCTGGTGGATCAGGAAAAACGTATCTATATAATTTGTTGATGAGTTGCACTCGAGCACAGGGTCAAATAGCACTGCCATTTGCAACCACTGGAATTGCCGCACTTTTGTTAGAAGATGGTAGAACTGTGCATAGTGGATTTAAACTGCCAGTTCCCATTCTGGAAACATCAGTGTCCAATATTCAAATGAATTCATTACAAGCCAAAAAATTGCACAAGAGTAAATTAATTATAATATATGAGGCAACTATGATTTCATGTCATGCCCTGCAATGTATTGATTGATTATTAAAATAAGTTATGGCTAATGATTTGCCATTTGGTGGAAAGGTGATGTTGTTAGGAGGAGATTTCAGGCAAACATTACCTGTGGTGCCACATGGCAATAGGACTGACATTGTCGAAATGTGTATAAAATGAAGTAAGCTGTGGAAAATATTTACACACCTTAAATTAGAAGTAAATATGAGATCTGAAGGCCAAAATCAATTCAATGATTGGCTCATTCAGATTGGAGAAGGAAAACATCCAAAAATAAATAATTTACCTGATGATGCAGTACAAATTCCACCAGAAATTATTTCAAAAGAACCACTAATTTCAACAATCTTCCTCAATACCATCAATAACGAGGATTACTCAGACATTGCAAGCAAAGAAATATGGACATCCAAAAATATTGATGCCTTGAATCTAAACAGCGAAATATTAAAATTAATCAATGCTCCCCAAAAAAACTATTACAGTGCAGATTCTGTTCTGGCTGATGACAAAGATAGAGAAGCAAACTTTAGTATGGAAATTATTAATTCTTTAGATTCCTCTGGAATGCCACCACATGTTTTGCAACTTAAAAAAGGGGCAATTATCATGCTATTGAGAAATATGAATCCCAAAAAAGACTTTGTAATGGGACTAGAATAATTGTGAAGGATTTAAAGAATCATTTTATACATGCAGAATTATGAGTGGTACCAATAAAGGTGAACCAGTTCTTATACCGAGAATTGATTTGGCTCCAAGTGAGAGTGGTTTGCCTTTTGTCCTTCAAAGGAGACAATTTCCCATTATCATGGCATTTGCCATGACCATCAATAAATCCCAAGCACAAACATTCAAGTCTGTGGGTATTTTTTTGAAGGAACCTGTGTTTGCACATAGCCAACTATATGTTGCATTTTCAAGATGCAATAATCCAGAGGAAATTAAAGTATATGTTGAAGAAAACCCAGGTCAGGGTGATTTATTGGAAGATGGATGCGTTTTTACAAAAAAACATTGTGTACTATAAGGTGCTGTAAATATAGAGGACAGTGGTTTCATTTCGACGACAAGATTTTATGTTACTCGGACTGATTTTAGAGGACCAGTATTTCAATAGGAAACTCTATACAATGGCAAAAAAACATAGAGAAGAGTGGTTTTACTTCCAGGACAAAATTGTAGCTCTCTGGGACTCTTTAAATAGGGGACCATTATTTAACTCAGGAAACTCTATGTGCCATTTGCACAAAGTACAACAAGAACAAAAAAAATGAAACAAAAAGAAAAACAACAGTAAACAGTGGTTATACAAATTGGAATGTGTTAGAAGTTACCTTTTTACATGATTGGCCCCACAAAATAATTAGGTGGCATTTTCTTTAATTGGAAGTTAAATGTTATTGTTTTATGTTTCTATTTCACATGTTAACATTGTATTTTCAAAGTTGTGGAAAGATAGTTCAATCTATATTGTATATAGTCAAAGATTTATGTTACTATAAGTTTCATCATTTGTTAATACATTGAACTGTATAACTTAAATAGAGTATTGATTCAGGGAGTAATCCGATTGCCAGTTAATGGGGTCAGGAAGGAATTAATTTGTTTCCCTCTTTGATACAATTGGCCAATTTTCAAGGGGGGGGGGGGGGTATTGTTTGCCTTCCTCTGGATTCAATGCCAATTTAGTTTAACAAGATTTTTTTTTTTTTTAAAGGAATGTTACAAAGCATGTAATTGTTCTAAATAGTTATTTACAGAAAATGTACATAGTCATCTGTTCATGGATAACTATCAATTCAAAGTGTTAGTATTGTTAAAAAAAATGTTTCAAGATTTTTTAAAATACAAGTTGCATGTTACAAACTTTTATATTATGGTTTACAATATGTATTGATGAAAACTTCAGACATTGTTATATTGTTATTCCATATATCACAATTAAAAGACTTAAGATTGAAAAAAATATATTCTATACATGTTGGTGAAATATAAGTTGAAAGCTAAAAAAATAAAAAGTTTTATTCAAACTTTTGTATTTCTTTGTATATAAAAAAAGGTTAAGAATGTCAGAGACTCATATTGTGTGGCAAACAGTTTTCACAGCATTAAAATTTTATTGATCGTAATTTTTTTGACGGGCAAGTCGCTAGTTTAGATATAAAAACAAAAAGTAAAATAAAACTTTGCTGGAAATTGTGGGATATATATCTGGATAGAATAAAAAATTGAGTCACTTGACAAGGCCTTATATTGACCCTGGATGTATTTAAATAACGTAATCATATCTCCTCTTAGACGCCTTTTTTCTAGCGAAAATAAGTTTAATTTTGCTAGTCTTTCTTCATAACCTAGCCCCTCCATTCCCCTTATTAGTTTTGTAGCCCTTCTCTGTACTTTTTCCAGCTCTAAAATGTCTTTTTTGTGAGGTGGTGCCCAAAATTGTACTCCATATTCCAAATGAGGGCGTACTAGAGATTTGTATAGTGGCAGAATTATATCTTCTTCCCTGGCTTCTATACCCTTCCTAATACATGCTAATATTTTATTTGCCTTTGCAGCCGCTGCTTGGCTTTGAGCGCTGTTACCTAGGTGGTTGTCCACTAGTACTCCCAAATCCCTTTCAATATCTGATACCCCTAGATTTGCTCCATTAAGATTATAGATTGCTTGGCTATTGTTCCTTCCCAAATGCATAACCTTACATTTATTTGTATTAAATCTCATCTGACATTTAGCCGCCCATTTCTCTAAATTATGCAAATCCTTTTGTAGGGAAAGTACATCATTATCTGATTTTATTACCTTGCACAACTTAGTGTCATCAGCAAAAAATGGAGACACTACATTCGAGTCCTACTTCAATGTCATTAATAAATATGTTAAAAAGGAGAGGACCCAATACTGAGCCCTGAGGAACCCCACTTATCACATTAGACCAATCGGAGTATGTTCCATTTACAACAACCCTTTGCTTCCTGTCTTTTAGCCAGCTCTCGATCCATGAGCAGATATTTACTGCAATTCCTGTATCCCTTAGTTTGCTCACTAGTCTTCCATGTGGCACTGTATCAAATGCCTTTGAAAAATCTAAAAAGACTACATCCACTGAGTTGCCCTGATCCAAGTTCCTACTAACCTCCTCATAAAAACTAATTAGATTGGTCTGACACGACCTTTCCTTCATAAATCCATGTTGACTGCTACCTATGATCCTGTTCAAATAGACATATTCTTGTATTCTGTCCCTTATTAACCCTTCTAAAAGCTTCCCAACTACAGAAGTGAGGCTCACTGGTCTATAATTCCCCGGATTTGCTCTAGATCCCTTCTTAAATATAGGTATCACCTCTGCTTTTCTCCAGTCATTTGGTAGAGACCCTGTAGTGAGCCTTTAAAGATTAGATATAATGGTTTGGCTATTACAGAACCCAGCTCCCTCAGTACCCTTGGATGTACTCCATCAGGACCTGGGGCTTTATTAACATTTATTTTCTCCAACCTCTTTTGTATTTCTTCCTGCGTTAACCAATTATTTAGTGAAGGTAGTGTAGCCCCATTATGTTGCAGTGTCCCAACCACTGGTACCTCCCTTGTGTAAACCGACGAAAAGAACCTATTTAGGTCATCTGCCTTTTCCTGGTCACTAATTATCAGATGGCCTGTGTCACATTGTAATGGTCCTATCGATTCCTTCCTGGCCTTCTTCCCATTAATATATTTATAAAATATTTTAGGGTTAGTCTTACTTTCCATTGCAACTGACTTCTCATTTTCTATTTTAGCCAGTCTAATAGCCCTTTTGCAAGCCTTGTTGATTTCCTTATAGTCACATAAAGATGCCTCTGTTCCCTCCTTCTTGTATAATTTAAATGCATATTTCTTTTTCCTCATCATGATCTTTAAGTCATTGTTAAGCCACATGGGATGTGATTTACTCCTATTTATTTTATTTCCACATGGTACATGCTGATGAGTATGTTTATTTAGTAAGGATTTGAATGTTGTCCATTTATTTTCAGTATTCTTCCCTGTAAGTTCTTTGTCCCAGTCTATATGTTGTATTGCTGCCCGTAGCCCATTAAAGTTAGCCCTTTTAAAATTTTGAGTTTTTGTTGGCCCCTTACAACTTTGTTTTTTGTATTCAATCTCAAATGAGACTGTGTTGTGATCACTGTTCCCCAAGGGTTCCCCTATTTTTACATTTGATATTATATCAATATTACTTGTGATGACTAAATCCAAGATGGCCCCATTTCTAGTAGGTTCTTGTATTACCTGGGCTAGATAATGATCCCTGAGTGTACTCAAGAACCTGCTCCCCTTAGCTGAGCTGCTGGTCTCGTTTATCCAGTTTATATCAGGGTAATTAAAGTCTCCCATTATTAGAACTTGCCCATGCTTAGCTGCATTTCCAATCTGTAACAATAATTGTATTTCCTCACTTTCAGCTATATTTGGGGGTTTATAGCATACTCCCACCAATATGCATTTAGAATTAGCTCCTCCACTATTTAGCTCAACCCACAAGGATTCAATGATGCCGTTAGTGCCAGCATAAATATCTTCTCTAACTATAGGCTTAAATTCAGGCTTAACATAAAGACATCCCTCCTCCTCTTTTACCATTTCCCCTATCTTTCCTAAATAGGTTATAACCATCCAGATTAACAGTCCAGTCATGAGATTCATCCCACCATGTTTCCGTAATGCCTATTAAGCCCCATTTTTCTTGTACTGCTAATATTTCTAGCTCATCCATTTTCCCAGGCAAACTTCTTGCGTTTGCAATCATACACTTTATGTTGCTATGGCTCTGCTGATGTGAAGTGCCTGCCACTGTATTTGAGGCCCCTATTAATATCTCCCTACTTTCTATTGTAACCCTCCCCCCTTCTCCTCCCCCATGGGTATATAATTCATCCCTTTTCCTCTCTACCCTATTTACCCCAATACTTCTATATAGTCCCTCCCCCCCACCTACAAGTTTAAAAACTCCCCCAGCCGTTCTACCATCCTATTCCCTAGCACAAAAGCGCCCTCATCATTAAGGTGCAATCCATCCCTGCTATAGAGATTGTACCCAAGTGAGAAGTCAGCCCAGTGCTCTAAAAACCCAAAACCCTCTGCACTGCACCACTTTTTTAGCCACGCATTAACCTCCCTAAGCTCCTTCTGCCTCCCTGGGCTAGCACGTGGCACTGGTAGTATCTCAGAAAATACTACCTTGGAGGTCCTTGCTTTAAGCTTATTCCCTAATTCTCTAAAATCATTCTTTAGGACGCTCCATCTTCCACTAACTTTGTCATTGGTACCAATGTGTACCAAGACCGCCGGTTCATTACCAGCCCCTCCCAATAATTTATCCACCCGATCCACAACATGCCGAACCCGAGCACCCGGGAGAAAGCAAACTGTTCGATTGCTGGGATCTGGGTGACAAATTACCCTGTCTACCTTCCTAATAATAGAGTCCCCTACCACCAAAACATGTCTGTTGCTCTGCCTATTCTGCCCTCCCTCTTCTCCAGTAGAGCTGTTCGCCCGGCTGTTAGAGGGAACAGCTCTATCTGGCATTGCCATTCCTGAATGGACATCGCCAACAGTTTCACTCAATCTGGCAAATCTGTTGTTGTTTGCCAACTCAGAACTGGCCTGCCTCCTCCTGTACCCTCTGATTCCCCTTCTAACTGTAACCCAGCTACCTCCCTGGCCATCCTCACTAGCCCCAGCTCCTCCCTCCATACTAGGCCCAGCTAAACTGTGCTCCGTGAGCACCAACTCCCTTTCCAGTGGAGCAATATCACTAAGTGCTGCAATTCTCCTCTCCAGATCTTCAATTTGAGCTTCCAAAGAGGCAACATGCTCACACCTGTCACAGAGGTATGGACCCTGGATCATCTGTTCCAGTAGTGCATACATTTGACAGGATGTACACTGAATAAGGTTGCCACTGGACTGACTCATAATTATTATTATTGTCTACGAAATTTCAGTGGGAAAAATAAAGAATATAATATAATATATTTATATAAAGTTTTCCTCCTTTGCACTATAAATCTGCCCTCCCTTTTTTTTGAAGGCCCTCCTTTTATTTAAACTCCTAGGCTTTTACTAGAATTGCACTTGATACTGAAAATGTTCGCAAGCTCACAAGTTCCCCTTCTCCGGTTTCTATTAACTTCTGCCTTCTCGCCTGGGCACAATTAGTGCACTCTGCAATTTATCAGCCTTTACTTGTAAGGTAAATCCACTTGTAAACAGACCCCAAACCAGCTCACAAATCCTTTATCCTAGTTTAACAGTCAAGCCACACCCCTCTCACCTGGGCACACTTAGTGCACTCTGCAATTTATCAGCCTTTACTTGTAAGGTAAATCCACTTGTAAACAGGCCCCAAACCAGCTCACAAACCTTTTATACAAGTTTAACAGTCAAGCCACACCCCTCTCACCTGGGCACAATTAGTGCACTCTGCAGTTTATCAGCCTTTACTTTTTAAGGTAAATCCACTTGTAAACAGAACCCAAACCAGCTCACAAACCTTTTATACAAGTTTAACAGTCAAGCCACACCCCTCTCACCTGGGCACAATTAGTGCACTCTGCAGTTTATCAGCCTTTACTTTTTAAGGTAAATCCACTTGTAAACAGACCCCAAACCAGCTCACAAACCTTTTATACAAGTTTAACAGTCAAGCCACACCCCTCTCACCTGGGCACACTTAGTGCACTCTGCAATTTATCAGCCTTTACTTGTAAGGTAAATCCACTTTACAAGTAAATCTGCTCTAATGTCCACTTGGTGCTCCCCTTTCTCACAGCGGTCCAGCACCTGCATTTTGACATCCATAGGAATTCTCTGGCACTTCAACTTGCCCTGTGCTTTCTTGCACTCACTCATGTTCTGTTAAAACAGTACAAAAAATACAACTAATGCCGATTTTATTAGACAATTGACAATTAACCACATTATGAGAAACAAGGGAGCAATGAAAATATTATGTACCTTCTCTCTGAATGTTGTATGTAGGAATTGTGGGTCTTCTCTTTAGAGGATGTCACTTTGCTCTCTCTGTCTCTGTCTCCATCCTCTGCTGCCTCTCTTAATGCTGTGAAGGTATTCTGAGAGTTGAAGGGGGACCTCTGAGGCAGAGGGTTCCGCCCAAAAAATGCGCTATAGCGTAGTTTATCGCAAAGCTGGGAATTACAGTGGAAACATTGCTGAATGTGGATCAGCGCTAAAAGGGGTGGCGTTTTAAGTAATACCTGTAATATGGATTTAAACACATAAGCCTTGCAATGCAAAAATATTAGCTATATTGTCCTGTGGCACCATATCACCTGTGTAACATCAGTGCACACTACAGTAAAAAGGAGAAAAAAATTATGAGGTTATGAAGGATAGAAAAGTTTGGCTGATCATTTAGCATATATCCCAAACATTCTCAAACTTCTAAAATAGTGTGTGCCTGTAGTGGGTGACTTTTTTGGTGGTTTTGACTGGTTACTTGATTTTGGTGATCAGCTGTGGTTAATTCACTATCAAGTGAATTTGTTGGGAATATTCCTGCTTGTAATGCTTTAATGTATATTTGGGCTAATTAATTTCACAAAAAGCCCTTGTAATTTTGAGGTTGAGCATTTGTTTTACTAAACCTTGTAAAATCAAGCCCTACATAACTAATTGACATATGGATCAAGCTTGTCTCCCATCTCTTGCCAATTATTCTTTACAATGAGAATCCTATGCTACCTTCTGAGCCATTACAAGGTTATATCCTGGAATGTATTTCTTGTTTAGTATTTATAGTTATTTTTGTTCCTCTTTTTTTAAATGCATCCTCACCCTAATTAATGGACAATGAAGCATTCAAGAACCATTAATTCAAATGGCTGGTTCTAAACTTAATTCACACAAATCCATGTCTAATTCAGCCAATGGTGCCTTAACATAAGCACACATGTAAAATGAATAATAAAAAGAAGCTAGACTAGAGGTGACATTGAGGAATGACGATTGGCAGTGAATTTCAATATGACATTTCCCAATGCCATGCTAACAGCCACAGGAAAATAATAATATGTGATAAGTATCAATGGCTTATTTGAATCAGTAGTCTTATAGTTAATTTCCATATGACATTTCCCAATGCCATGCTAACAGCCACAGGAAAATAATAATATGTGCTAAGTATCAATAGTTTATTTGAATCAGTAGTCTTATAATGATATATACTTAGGTAAGGCTCCCACCTAGTGGACAAAAACATAGGCTTCTATGCTAATCCCCTATGTTGCAGATTACACCATGTTTAAGAGCAAAGTACATCTCCCTATGTATGCTAATTAACCATCCTGTAAACCTTGCGAGAGAACTGCAATGAGTAATACCAAACATTATGATATACTCTATTAGACTTTTACACCAAAACCATGTGCTAATAAGATTTTACTCACTCACAAAATAGGGCAGTGCTGTAACAACAAAAAAAAATAGGAAAATATTATGGTACCAAAAAACACTAGCAAATGGTTTTAAAACCATTGCTGAGTGCCGCAGCAGTTAAAGAGATAGCATAGCACCAAAAAAACAATAGAAAATGAAGAATATTCATAATTACTTGACACTTAACAGTCCAATATAAACATATGTGTAATTAAAAAATATAATATTTTATTATTAGGTCCATCTCATTATACAACATCCAGAGTAACACAACCAAGTACTCAAGGGTTTAATACATATCAGGAAACCACATAGACTATGAAAAATAGCTCTAATGTATTGTTTATATGCACCTTACACACATAATAAACACAATTATATATATTATATCATTAAATGCAACCGTCTCATATCTTTAATTTAAATAAATATAGATAAATAAATTTCACTGCAGTTACAGCACTTGTTCTCACTCATTATAATAATCATCATAATAATCATTTTCTATTGGTTTCTAGAGCAGTTTCTCATCCATAAAGCTTGGCTTGGTGTAATATACTGAGTGATCACATCTACACTGAAATCTCTTGTGGACAAGGCAGTGTTTACAGATGTGCCAAAATCTTGTGAGTCAAAAGATTAAAATAAATGTGTAACATAGGGAAAAGAAAACTCCTGCAGAAGATTTTAGGGTACACAAAAACTTACACCCCTGTTAAGCATGGGGGCCATACTTTGTAAGTAAAGTGCTTCTAATACAGAAGAGCATGTGTATGGACTTTTATGTATGTAATTATAAATGAATGTCTGTGCATAAAGGAATGGACAATGATGTTTAACACTTAAGAGCCAGGGAGATTTCATAGAGGTCAGGCTGTTTCTATTCAAGACCCCTCCCTCAGCCACTGCATGCCCCTAAGTGTTCTTACTCCCAATACACCCTCCAAAAGCAGTTGACCTGCTCACACATCTACTTCCCCCTCTGAATATCCAAAGAGACCCTTCCTAAAGCAGCTCATTTTCTATCCCCCACTCAGCAACTCTTAATAACCCCAAAGATCCCTTTTCAAAGCAGCACACTTATGCTCCAGAACCCCTACCCCAGACACTGGCATCTCTCAATGTTCTTTCCCCCCAAGACCCCTTCCAAAAGCAGCTTATTTCTGCTCAAGACCCCACTCTCAGCAACTGGCCATTTTTACTACCCAAAAGATCCTTTCCAAAGCAGCTCCCTTTCCCTCAAGACCCCCTGTCTTAAAAAGAAATGCAGTGCAGTGCAGGAACCCTCAGGATTATGGTCCTGGTGCACACCCACTGCATGCACACAAACTATAACACTTAGTCAGCTTCACTTGCATTAGCCTATTGCTTTGATCTCTAAACTTCCTGTCTCACACCCCAACGCTACCTTCTAGAGTTGCAACCTCAACACTGTTGCACCATACTGGTTGTTGAAACATTTGTATCATATTTATAATGTACTAGCGAATTGCCCGTCAAAAAATGATGGCAATGAAATTGTAAGTGAGCTAATGCTGTTTGGTGTATAATAATAAAATAAATAATAGATTAATAAATTAATATACTTTACCTATTTTGAAGTAATATAAGCAGGAAGCATTCTGTTGAAGAGCTGGCAATCTGTTTTGATGTTAGTGCTGTGGAGCTGCTGTGTAAGCGTGATGAATGTGCGCAGTATAATAGAGTGCGTGCGCGAGGCAAATCCGTTAGCGTAGCTGTTTACTTCCGCATTTTATAAGCTATTGTTCTAAAATGGCGGCTAATGTGTGGTATGCATCTGTGGCTGATTTAGCGTCCTTCGTTTTCTATGTCGTGCGACTTTTTCGGAGCTGTTTGGTGGTGTTTTGCATGCTTATGGTGGTGTTTTGCGTGTTTAGGGACCATTAGCCTCATTTTCGTTTTGTTCGGCGGCCATTTTTTCTCTTGCTTAGGTGATTTTCGGGTCTCTAAACTCCGAAATTTGTGCTTAAATCGAGGTGTAACTTGACGTGCAGAGGTCCTGGGTGCCCCCCCCCCCCCCCCTTGCTGTGAGTATGCTTTTTATGTGTTTGTATTTATTGTGTTTGTAATGTTTTTGGGGTCGAGCGGGTTGCGTCCTTGTATTTTAATCTCGTAGGTGTTTTTCGGCAAATACGTAGGTGTTTGGTGGTGTTTTGCGTCTTTAGACTGCTGTAGCCTCGTTTTCGTTTTTTTCGGGAGCCATTTTTTCTCTCGCTTGGAGAATTTTTCAGTGTATAAACGCTTTTAATTTGAGTTAAATTGAGGTGTAACTTTAGTTTTCGAGGTCCTGGATGCCCCCTCTTCCTGTAAGTAAGCTTTTTATGTATTTGTTGTATGTATTTGTTATATTTTTCATGTTTTCATGTGCGCGTGTTGCATCCGATTTTTGCGAGCTCATAATGGGTCGTAAAGTGTCTCGTATTTTCCTTGCGTAACGTCGTAAATTTTGCGAGGGTCGCAGTTGCTGGCAAGGAGAGCCTTCGGCAAATGATAGCAACAGCTCGCATGCTCACAACTATATATATATGTTATTTTGTATCTTACCTTAACATTTGTCTATTTTTGTAATTTGTTTAATTGTATCCACTGTATGTCATGATTTAATTGTTTAAGGACTCATATTGTCAGTAATTTATGAATGTGTCCAAGGGAGCATGACATTGTTACATTGGGATTATGTGTTATTGTGTGGTTATATGTTGCCTGTACATGGTTATTATGTATCCTAGTTATACTATATTATAAGAGGGAAAATGTTATATAGAACATGTGTGGAATTGGTAGAAATGCTCTGCATAGAAGTTAGCTGCAGATCATTGCACACTCACACATACAGACCTTGGGTCAAGACAGATGCATGTACTTCAAGTAGTCCTAAGCAAACACTTGAGTTTAACATAAAGGTTTGTTCACTAGATATCTAATGAATTTGATCTCAAGAGCTTTGATAGCCCAAGGTTGCAAGCCAGATGGTCTGACACCACACATACACAAATGTACGCAAGGGTGTGATATTGGAGAGTATAAATATCTTGTTTTTATTATTGAATAAAGGCTGAGAGATAGTTTTCACATAAGCAAGGTGTGAGACTATTTCTGTGTGTTGTATCCTGACTTGGGGAGTGTCTTGCCATGGGCAACTTGTAACCTGTATGCAGTATTCTCTGCCTGTACCTCTTCAGAAGCCATCTTTTGTGCCACAGAGAACAGAAAATACATGATTCTGCTGGGGTAGGTTTGAACTAGGTTCATATCAAGTCCCCTTGAAGAAGCAGATCGTGACATTGGCTGGCAGTGGTGTAGCTTATGAAGAGATGTCTGCAGCAAAAGAGGAGGAAGTGTCCCGATGTTACCAAGAAAAGGATGGAGATACTGCCTGCAGGCTCAACCAAGAATCAGCAGTGGGAACTCTGGATACAGATCACACAGGAGGTACAGGAGAAGTGGAGAAGGGTAAGCAATGGCCCTGTCTCAGCTCCTGTAGAGCGGAAATGCTTATCCCCAGTAGACACAGAGAATGTTCTGATGACTGGAAAGGACTGTAGAGGAATGGACCTTCTAAATAAATGGATGGCGTTCCTTGGGCTATGGCCAGGTCACAAGCTAATGGAATGGCTGGAAGAATTAGTATGTAAGGAGGTTGCCCTGGAAGAGCAATATGCTTATTGGGTGGGACCTGTTGGGATACCTCATCATTTTTCATTGGGGCTGGAAGAGGCACTTTGGGACATAGTATATGGGGATCCGGATTGTGGCTTGGGGACTGAGAAAAGACAGCTGTGTCTGTTTGTCAAGCGCTGTCACATGGTGGGACTGGAGACAGACTCTCAGACAGCTAACTTACTTTGGCCTTTGATCCAGCATGAGCTACAGCTGGAGGTGGATTATATAGAGTTGCTGGATGACACATCCCTGAATGGGTTTTGGCCACCTAGGTGGGAGGGCTCTTGCCAGTCAGGCATGGAACAGAACCACCTAACAGGTACTACAGGGAACCAGCTAAATGTTGCCAAGGCTGGGTCAGAAAATAAATGTATGAACAACAAGGATGGAAGGCGGAGCTTGCGTCTGGCTGCAGCAGACGTGTTTGTCCTGAGCTCCGAGACAGCGGACAAATTTGGGCCCTATAAATAGCCCGAAAAGGGGGGAACCGCCTTATAAGAGCTGGGGTAAAGATAGGAGGTAGTCCCTGACCCCTTGGGACCCTCCGTTTGCTGTCCCCAAGTGTGGACCCTGCACCAGGCCCTATACCTCACCTTGGAGGCCTCGTGTGGACTGGTGCCCTCTCCTCAGGAGTGCAGGAGGAGTGCAGCTGGGGTGCCCAGTGTCGGCTGGATCCGGCTGGGTAGCCCTGGAGACTGCAGTGAAATGAAGCTTGGGGCAGAAGAGGCAGGGTGGAAAGCCCGCAAAACCGCGGCCGCTATCTTGGGACACACCTGAGGGAGGCCTGAAACGGAGCCTGGCACTGGAGAGGTGCTGAAGCCAGGAGAGACAAAGAAAAGGCCAAGAGAGACTCATCCAAAGGTAGGATCAACCCAGGGCCCTCTGACACCCTGCGCCTGGCTGACCAAGAAGGGAAGGGGCATTCTGGCATCCCAGGAACAAGCTGTGGTCATTGGAAGGCACAGGAAAGTGGAGAAGGGAAGATCTAGGCACTGGAGCAGGGTGCTAATACTACAGGCACCCTTACTGCTTTTTATTAGCTGACACAGCCACAATCTTGTAAATAAAACAACACAATAAGCACTTCAGAGAAAGGTCAGAAAAGCCCCTCACTCGGGGTATAGTAACGTTTTTATCTTTTTTTTCCTGCTGAAACACTTCTCCTATTATACCTCAACTAATTCCATATAAGCTGTTCCTCACTAGGCAAGATTTGTGAATCAGTAGGACAAGAGTGATCTGCCTCTTTATAGGCAAATATACAGACAAGGTTGAGCAGCCTGCACTGCTGCATTTCTACATCTCTACCCCCACCCGGAGGACTTGTGGAGTACTACAGAAACAATCTGACAACACTTGCATAATATACTGCTGGATGCAACACTGTCAACCATCATAGAGGGGTGTTACAAACTGACCTATTTTATACGCTAACTGGCGTGTCACCCTAATTCAACAGGCCTTAAGACAGAAGGCGGGACTCTGTGCAATATCTATACGAGAGCTTTTTGCCTACATAGGCAGGCACAGGGTCGGCTTGTCTCCAGAATTCTTGACTAAGGGCTAGGCCTTCAACATGGCCTAAGAGCAAAATGGGGAGCGGACCCGGCAACACAGCCAGCAGAGGTCGTAACTACACCTACAGAGCCTAACATATGACACAATCTGACTCACTGGAGCCCTTAGCAAAGTTCTAAGTGCCGCCTCTCTCTGCACATTGACCTGGGCCGAATTCTCGGCGAATATTCAGTGGTTTTCTCTATCTGAACCCCTTGAGATTCTGAAACCCAAACGCTCATCCTCAGCAAAGGGTATACAGGAGCATTTTCCACCAAAGGTCTCCCGTCACACACGTCTTCTTGTGACTCTATTTCAGAACACTCGGAATGCTCCGACCAGGAAGAGAACCCCAAAAGACCTCATCAACATGTGGATCTATCGGCCAGGTCAGTGGCCACGATTGAGCAGCTTCTGGCAAAGGCGATTGAACCCCTCAGGCAGGACCTGAAAGACCTGGGACAGCGCACTCAGCTCCTGGAAGAAATGACTGACCAGGTAGTGGAGGCCCAGGAAAGAGACCGGTCCTCTATAAAGCAGAACGCGTCCCATATAACCGATGTTGCAGTGAAGATAGAGGACCTGGAAAACCGGTCTCGCCGCCACAACATCCGCGTCAGAGGCATCCCAAGGGCCATTTAAGACCTACCAAACTACCTGAGAGATACCGTGGAGGCGATTCTTCCCAACCAGTCTGAAACTATGTGGGAAATTGAACGAGTTCATAGAGCTCTAGGAGGCACGAGGAGCCCGGATGCCCCTAAAGATGTCATAGTCAGATTCATGAGGCAGCAGGTGAGGGATCAACTACTCTCTGCAACCAGGAAGCTACACACGGCGAAGGGGCCTGACGAATCACCCTTACAGTTCTATGCTGACCTGTCCCCAGAGTATCTAACTAGTAGTCTAACTAAACAGATACACCGCGCTGAAGCAAGAATGGCTTTCTTTCTTTGCATTCATCTCTTTCCACTAGATAGCAGGAAAATTGGATTATCAGCCGGAGACCAACTGATAGTGCAGCTGTTGGCGTCCAGGGCTCCTCCTTGCCCTCCTTCCTACGAGATCACCTCTCAGGTAAGGACTCATACACCTGGGGTCCCACACAGAGTTTACAATGGCTCTGTCTAACTACACTCTAATAACCCATAATGTGAAGGGTATCAATTCCCCTTTTAAGAGGCGGAAGGCTTTTGCATTCTAAAAAAAACCATAAACCTGCAGTTATTCTTATGCAGGAGACCCACTTCTCTCGCAATAACAAACCCAAATTCCTACACAGGGATTATCCCCCCCTATTTCCTGGCCACTCTCCCTACTAAGAGAGCTGGCTGTTCCATTTCAGTAACTTTGTTGACAAAGAGGGTAACTATGTAATGGTGACAGGTACTATCGGGGGGGTCAGAACGACTTTAGTTTCCCTATACTCTCCCACTACCTCGCCCTACACAACTTTAATTGGCTTGCTGAAAACAATTGAATCCCAAAACTTGGGAAGGCTGATAGTTGGGGGGGATCTAAACCTTACCTTGGACTCGACTCTGGATTCCCCAGGAGAACCAAACAGATTGAGTCCTTGCTTGATAGCCTGGGGCTGGTCTATGCCTGGAGGGGTATGCACCCAGCTAAGAGAGAATATACATTCTATTCCCCAACCCATTTGACATACTCTAGGATTGATGCTATCTTTGTTAGCTCCCCCCTATATGACTCAATTTTGAGAACTGAGATTGTTCCCATTCCCCTGGTCAGACCATGCCTTGGTACTCGTGGAAATGGAGCTGGGGCCAAATTTACAACCCCCCTACACTTGGAGAATAGACAAATTCCTATTGACTAGTCCGAGTAGCGCGGAAGGAATTGCAAAGGACATAAAGGTATTCTTTGAGACTAATGTCTCTCCTGAAACTGGAGCCAGCTGGCTCTGGGTTGCCCATAAGGCCTTTATTAGGGGAACGGCCATTAAGCTGGCCTCAACCCTAAGAAAAAACCTTAGGCAAAAGGAGGCAGACCTTACAAGGACACTAAAGAGGCTGGAAGAGGTAAATCAACAGAACCCTTCCCATAAGGGACGCAGGTTAGTTGACAAGACAAGGCTTGAACTAGATGGCATACTATAGTATCATACTGAAAGGGCGATGAGGAAGATGAAACACCTATGTAATTGGAAGGCAAATAAGCCTGATACTATGCTTGCTAGAAGACTAAATAATAAATTTTCCCAACATAGAATCTCCCATATTAGAAGGTCAGATGGTCAAATTTCCTGTAGCCCTAATGACATCCAGAAAACGTTTCAGGACTTTTACCAAACTATATACTCCTCCTAGTTCCATAGAAGTGAAGCAGATATTGGCTCCTTTCTAAGGTCGCAAGACCTCCCCAGTGTTCCGAACTACCACTTAGAAATACTGAATTCGGATGTGTCCCTAGAGGAAGTTAAATCGGCCATTTTGGGTCTTAAGCTGGGCAAATCCCCGGGGCCAGACGGCTTCACTAATTTGTTTTACAAAAAAATTGAACCCCTGCTTACCCCCTATTTAACGCCCTTATTTAACTCAATTTTAAATGGGGAGTCCATGCCCCCCAAATTGAAACAGGCTGCTCTAGTGGTCTTTCCAAAGGAGGTCAGGGATAATTTAGAGGTCAAAAACTATCGCCCTATTTCCTTGATCAATGGAAACGTAAAAATTCTGGCCGGAGCGGGATTCATCCCCTTTAGGGAGGCCGGGGACAATGTCAGGAAGGTCTTAAACATTTAGCACCTAGCAAAGAAATCTAACATCCCATTATGCCTTTTAGCTCTATGTATAAAACACTATACAAGTTCGGATTTAGGGGACGTTTTATTAATCTGCTTAGAAGCTACTATGACTCCCCAATAGCTCATCTAAATTTACCAGAAGTACATAAAGTAAATATCCAAATTCAAAGAGGGTCTAGGCAAGGGTGCCCACTTTCGCCACTGTTATTCGCACTTGCCATAGAGCCATTAGCGCAAGCAATTAGAGCTAATCCAGACATTCAGGGGGTTCGTGTAGGACACCAGCACCTTAAATGTTCACTGTTTTCGGACGATTTATTATGCACCCTGTCCAGCCCCTCTAGCTCTATACCAGCTCTCATGTCAACTATTAAGGAGTTTAGCAAAGTCTCAGGCCTTAATTTAAATGTGGAGAAAACGGAAGCTCTGAATATAATTCAGAATATAATTTCAGCTGGCCTACTCAGTATATAAAATACCTGGGAGTAAAGATCACTTCCAATTTTGCCGACTTATACGGGGCAAATTTTCCCCCCTTGTACAAGTCCTTGACTGAAGATATGCAGAAGTGGGCGAATTTTCATATCTCATGGACGGGCTGTATAGCTGCAGTAAAAATGAGTGTTCTGCCTAAACTGCTATACCTATTTAGGACACTTCCCATACCAATCTCACTCAAGGAACTAGATAAGTTCCAGAACAGCATGTTTCGGTTTATTTGGGGCAATAAGCGTCCTCGTATCTCCAGACAGGTAATGTTTAGACATAAAAATAGAGGCGGACTAGCGTGTCCCAACTTGAGGTTCTACCTTAAGGCAGCTCAATTGGCCCATTTGCCCAGGTTACATTCTGTTACCCATAAGCCATCCTGGGTATTCCAAGAAAACCAGCAGATGCTTCCGTACAGCTGGGATAGGTTAATCTGGATCCCCAAGGAATGAACTCCCTTTAATACGCATCACAATCCTATGATCTCCCTAACTCTTCAGGCTTGGGGGTGCGCCAACTCCAGGTGTCGACTTAGCTCGGGTTTGTCTCCCTTACTGTCAGTCACGTCTTTTCCACAAATCCTAAAAGACACGATCTCCATCTCCAAATTCTGGTGGACCTCTAGAAACCTTGACCGGGTAGGGAACTGGGTACAAAACGATAGACTGTTGACCTACGACCAATTCTGTACAACCCACAATCTACCAGCCACGGAAATGTATAATTATTTGAAAATTAGAAGTTGGTCCAGCAAGACTCTGAGAGAATTAGGACTCCCTAGGCCCTCCTGGATGTCTACTGTATGTAGAAGCCTCCCTCTCATGAAAGGGGTTTTGGGTTCGCTATACGGCATCTTTCGAGACTCCACCGGCAGCCAGAAACCTAAATTTATGAAACAATGGGAAAAGGACCTGGGGGTAGAATGGGATTGGGACAAGTGGACAGAATCTTGCTCCAACCTCTCCAGAGGTTCCCTCAATGCAGCTCTGCTAGAGACGGCTATTAAAGTATTGCACAGAGCCTATTGTACGCCCGATAGATTGCAGAAGTTTAAGCCACACGAGAGCAATAAAGGCTTTAGGGGCTGCCAACAAGTGGGGAACCACATCCACATTTGGTGGTCATGTCCAACTATACAGAAAACATGGAAACAACTAGCTCAATTAGCCTCCACACTTTTTCAAAAGGCTGTCTCACCCTCTATGGAGTCATGCCTGTTGGGGGTACACATCAATAATCTTTCTAAATCTCAAAATAAACTATTTCAATTAATGGCACTGGCTTTCAAAATACACATAGCTAGCAGATGGGACAACTTTACACTAATCTTTCAGTAGGTAGTCAGGAAGATCAAGTACCTTTTTATGAACAAGAGATTAACCCACATTATCCTGGATAGTCTCTCCCAGTTTCTGGCAATCTGGGAACCTTGGGTAGAGTCCTCATTAAGTGTTCTTCTGATATAACATCCAAATTCTGCTACAACGAGGGAAAGAGGGTGCATGGAGTAAAGGAGTCCTGGAGGTTCTTCGGCTGCACTACCAAGGTAAATGTCATGTAATGAACAATGTGGTATCTCAGTGAGGACTGTAATGGGCCAACATAGTGGAGGCCAAGTTAGCTATTTTAGCTTATATGGTTTATAAGTTTATATATTTAGTTAACAGCACTATGGTTTAACTATGCAGTCCAATGTATGTTCCTATGTGTTATCGATACTTTTCTTTCTATTACATTCTCATTTGTTGTTAATTTACTGTGCACTATGTTCTACTTTGATAGAAATTTTAAGTTATTATATATGATACTTTATAACTAAAAATGTAAAATAAGAATGTGTAGTCAGTTAATCATTGGTTAATGTTTTGTTGTGTGAACTTGCATAAATTGACTGATGGAATTGCTGATCAATATGTTTTATATCTTGTAAACCTTCTAACAAAGAAATATTTTTTTTAAATAACAAGGATGCCTGCATCCATGGGGTTGACTGGGAAGAGGAAGAACTGGTCCCTAGCTTTATGGGCCTGAGTCTCACCCAGGTAGAGGAATGGGGACAGGGCCAAACCACAGCAGTGCCAGGCCCAGGGGAAGAACTGGGGAAAAGCTACTCTGCTCCTAGAGTAAGAGAAGAACCCAGTGAGCACTGGGCCCTACCAATTGACTGTGGAAATAGTGGAGAGGTTCCTTGGATGACCATTGTCCAGGAGCCAGCCACAGACCCTGGAGCAGAAACAGAAAGTAGCCCTGCTCTTCAGCAGTAGCAGCTGCTTCTCAAGGGCTGCCTGTAACTACACACCACGCAGTCTCACATGAAGAGAGTCAGGAGGTTCCACCTGAGGATCCAGACACCAAAGAGCCAGAGGGTACCCCAGATTGTGTTTTGTCTCCTGGTTTCCCTACATTGACTCCCCTGCAGCTGCCCAAAGACACTGGCTCTGTACCTGTAACCCTGGAAAGAGGGGGCCACTGGCCAGGCTTGTTGGGAGAGAGGTTGGCTACTGAACCACAACAGCTTGTGTCAGAACTGCCCATTAATCCACCAGAGAATGTCATAGCCCATGTTGCAACTCCAGCATCCCAGCTTATTCAGGAGAAAGCTCAGGCCTGACAAAGGGAACCTTGTACTCTTCAATTTTACCCATGGGACTGAGTGCTAATCCAGAATAAGCAGGACAGGAGGTCTCCCTAGCCTGGAAGGAGAGGGCTTTGCTGGGTAAGGATCCTCCCAAGTTTATGCTGGACTTACTAGCTGGGATGTACTGTTTCCCCTGGACTACCTTGAAGGGTCCTCCATGGCAGTTGTCTTATAAGTCTCCCAAGGGGCTTGGGAAAGTCACTAGGCCACTGGGAAGGAGCAAGTATTAGCCCTGGACAGGGGGAGGCAGGGTACCCAGAGAGCTATCACATGGATGGACTTTCCAGACAGGAGGACAAGTAAAAGCAGTATAGCTAGAGAATTATCCATCAGGATGATCCTCTATGCTATACTAGAAATGAAGGGGAGAAGTTGTCATGATTTAATTGTTTAAGGACTCATATTGTCAGTAATTTATGAATGTGTCCAAGGGAGCATGACATTGTTACATTGGGATTATGTGTTATTGTGTGGTTATATGTTGCCTGTACATGGTTATTATGTATCCTAGTTATACTATATTATAAGAGGGAAAATGTTATATAGAACATGTGTGGAATTGGTAGAAATGCTCTGCATAGAAGTTAGCTGCAGATCATTGCACACTCACACATACAGACCTTGGGTCAAGACAGATACATGTACTACAAGTAGTCCTAAGCAAACACTTGAGTTTAACATAAAGGTTTGTTCACGAGATATCTAATGAATTTGATCTCAAGAGCTTTGATAGCCCAAGGTTGCAAGCCAGATGGTCTGACATCACACATACACAAATGTACACAAGGGTGTGGTATTGGAGAGTATAAATATGTTGTTTTGATCATTCAATAAAGGTTGAGAGATAGTTTTCACATAAACAAGGTGTGAGACTATTTTTCTGTGTTGTATCCTGACTTGGGGAGTGTCTTGCCATGCGCAACTTGTAACCTGTATGCAGTATTCTCTGCCTGTACCTCTTCAGAAGCTATCTTTTGTGCCACAGAGAACAGGAACTACATGATTCTGCTGGGGTAGGTTTGAACTAGGTTCATATCAAGCCCTTTTGAAGAAGCAGATCGTGACACTGTACTTTTACTGTTGTTTGTAAACAGTGCTACGGAAAATGTAAGCATCACATATAATAGTTGTCAAACTACGAATTGTCATCACGCTTGGCGAGCCTCGCAAAGAGAGGAGAGCCATTCAGGCATAGAAGCCTTCCGAGCTCGGAGGACTTAGGCAATGAGCTCCGAAGGCGCTCATTGCCCTGCGAGCCTAGCAAAGCGAGCATTTGAGGCATGGAAACACGCAGGACTTAGGCTGAAATGAGTGCCAAAGGCGCTCCTATGAGCCTTGCAAAGTGAGGCAAGCAGTTGAGGCATGGAAACTTGCGGACTTAGGCTGAAATGAGAGCCGAAGGCGCTCGCGAGGTGAGCAGTATAGGCATTGAAGCAGGTGGGACTTAGGCTGCAAGCAGTTGAGGAATGCAGGACTTACTTAGGCTGCAAGCAGTTGAGGAACGCGGGACTTAGAAAAAAAAAATCAGAATCTTGGGGGCAAGAAATTGGACCTTGCAAAAATACGAATTTAACTGCCGAACCGCAGAAATCAAAAAACACAAAAAACAAGAAAATAATTAAAAATAAATAAAAACACACTTACACACAGCACTGGGGGGGGGGGGGGACACGCCGAATTTCCCGAGTTTCGGCATTCAAAATCGGCTAAGCAAGAAAAAAAATGGGGGACGAAAATAATCAAAACAAGGCTAAACGAGACCGAAGCGTGCAAATCCCTGCCAGGCAAGTAGGAGTTAGCCAGGAACATACGAGTTTCAAAATATACCATTACGACGGATGGAAAATGCTCGGGAGCTAAGTAGCACATAGAAAATCACCATCATTTTACAACACTAACTTGCAAATAATAACATTACGAATCTGAAATGGTGGTTTTCCCACCTTAACAAACGGTTTTGTCTTGCGCATGCTGGCTATTTACACTGCACACTTGGCACATTGCTGACACTTTCTCCTCACGTGATGAACAGTCTGACTGGACATTTTCTGCTGCCGGAAAATCCAAAGAGATCGTTAGCTCTTTAGGATATTGATTGCTGGATATTACTTATAAATAGGTATAGTATAATAATTAATTAATTCAAAAAAAATTATATAAAAAAAAAATGCTTTTCATGTCATTTTACAGTTTCTCATCTCTGTGAACCCTGGACCTGCATGAACACAGAGTGTGAGCACTGCTACAAGTCTTTTGTTTTGCATTAATCACAGTTACTGATTAATTCATTAACATATTTAATTAATTAGTAAATAATAATTTCCCAAAAATGTTTTTGGACAATGAACTTATTTATTCATACATAGATGCTTAGCTATTTACCTTTTACTGTATGCAAATTAATCATCACACATTGATTGATTAATTCATTTATTGAATCCAAAAATTAAAAATCATTTTCAGGTCATTTGAGAGTTTGTTCATAGCTGTTTGTGTTTGCATTTGAAATTTAAATTTTAATGATGCCGTTCTTTAGGAAAACATAATTAGCTCTTTATGTTTTGCATTGATGTCAGTTATTGATTAATTAACGTATATTAATTAATTGATTCAGAATTATTAAACAAAATAATAATATTTTACACTGACCTTATTTATCAATACATAAATGCTTAGCTCTTTATGTTTTCATGTATGCCAATTAAACATCAGAGATTGATTAATTAATTAATTAGTTTGATGAAAAAATTACAAATGCCTTCCAGTTAATTTTACTGTTTCGTTACAGCTACTTAGGTTTTGCATTCCTGACAGTTAAAAACAATATGTACAATAAAAATTTTTTTTATATCTTACAGATTTGAAGAAATAAAAGGCCACAACTACAACAACATCACAAAGTGGAAAAGAACTTCATCTATTAATACTTCAGGTAAGTAAAAAAATAATCTTAGTAATGTTATGATTGGCATTGTTTGCTATACAAGAAAACATTACAATTGTAACTAAAACGTCTGTATTTACAATTACAGATTACAATAGCGGACAACGCAGAAACAAAGAAAGAACAGAAAACAAGAATGGCAAGGGAACTAAAGCAAAGGTGGAGAGATGCACAGTCGCCTGAGACTTCACAAAGATTCAGAGAAGAAGACCGACAGAAACTTGCTAATAAAAGAAAAATGACTCAAAAAGGACAAACTGAGTGTGATGGAGCTTTAAAAAAAAGAAAAAGTAAACAAAAAAAATGTCTGTGAAACATTGCCTAATGACCCAATATTGCCTCATGATACCAATGTTGACATAGAAAGTGGTAGTGATATCTATGTTCAGGAAGCTCAGGATAGTCATTTATACAGCACTAACAGTACACACTCATTATTGTGGATTACTCAATGTGGTTTGTCAGTTTTGTGGGGCCTATCATTTTATGAAGGAAAGACCAACTGATGGAAAGTTTATTAGTTGCTGTCAGAAAGGAAAGGTACGACTTCCAGAAGGACACACATTTCCAGAATATTTAAAAAGTATAATAAGTAAACCCACATTTCCAAATTATAGCAATTAAAAAAAAACATTAGGTCTTATAACAGTGCAATTTTATTTTCTCCAATGGGTGCAACATTAGCAGAAAATGTTCCAGGACATAGACCCTACTGTTTTAAAGTACAAGGACAAATTTACCACTGGACCCATGAGCAAAGGAAATTTTCACAGTTATATGTCCTAGATACAATGGAAGCTGTTGAACAACAAATGACGCTTCCTCAAAAAATGTGTATTTTACACTGCACTAAAACAATTATATATTTTACACTATACTTATATATCTGTTTGAAGGCTCATTGCCTGACAGTGATAGGACCCTCAAAGCAGTTAAATATTTAAACAGTGTATTATGCTCTGACACCTGCTACATTTCATATTGATGCTTAGGCTAAGGGATTCATTAATTAATTGAATGGAAACATTAAAAATGCTTTTCATGTCATTTTACAGTTTCTCATCTCTGTGAACACTGGACCTGCATGAACACAGAGTGTGAGCACTGCAGCATTTCATCTGCAATTACATCAACTTTACAGGTATATGATTTAAGGATGCCCCTCTTTAGGAAAACATCATTAAGTCTTTTTGTTTTGCATTAATCACAGTTACTGATTAATTCATTAACATATATTAATTCATTAGTAACTAATAATTTCCCAAAAATGTTTTTGGACAATGAACTTATTTATTCATACATAGATGCTTAGCTATTTACCTTTTAATGTATGCAAATAAATCATCACACATTGATTGATTAATTAATTTATTGAATCCAAAAATGTAAAATCATTTTCAGGTCATTTGACAGTTTGCTCATAGCTGTTTGTGTTTGCATATGAAATTAAAATTTTAATGATGCCAACCCTACCCTACTGTTTTAAAGTACAAGGACAAATTTACCACCGGACTTCATATTTACACCCACAAGCAGGAGAGCAAAGGAAATTTGCACAGTTATATGTCCTAGATACAAAGGAAGCTGTTGAACAACAAATGATGCTTCCTCAAAAAATAAACAATGCTTACCCATAGTATTTGAGCAGCTGGATAACATTATGGCCAACAACCCATATAGTCAAGCATACAAAAAAATAGCAGAACAACAGGCACATGCACAAATAAATCAATTGCCAATGCCAAGAGTAAATATGGTTCTCAACATAATGTTTAAAGACGTTATAATTTACCAACAGCAAATTATGTTGCCATGGTCTTTAAAAATGATGATAGTAAACCACCATTTGATCAGGGTATTAGAATCTATCCACACAATGAAGAGCAACCTTTTATAAATATAAATATATTAAGTAGTAATTTGGATCCAATGACATATCCCATTTTCTTTCCAAATGGTGAGCCAGGATGGCAACCAAAATTACAATTGCAAAGTTATACCAATAGTAAAGTTCGTGTTAAAAACAATATTTCTATGCTGGAATATAAAGTGGCACAAACTGCTATTCGTGATCATTTTAATCCTATTTTATGTGGGAGAAAACTCACACAACAATGGATAATTGATTCATATCTACAAGTCGAAGCAAATAATCTAAATTTTGTTAAATTTCAATAAAACAAGCTTTAAGTAGAACAATACTGTGGATTGATGGATTATGTCACTGAATTGGCTGCAAACAGAGACATTCCAACTGGAAGAGCAATCATTTTGCCATCCTCTTTCCAAGGATCTACTCGCAATATGCGAGAAAGATACAATGATGCCATGGCTATTGTGACTACATTTGGAAGAACAGATTTATTCTTTACATTCACATGTAATCCACAATGGCCAGAGATCAAGGAACATTTGAAACTTGGCCAAAATACTTCTGATAAACCAGATTTAGTTGCTAGAGTATTCAAAATAAAACTAAATTCATTAATACATGATAGAACTAAAGGACACTTATTTGGGAAATAATTTAAAGAAAGAGGCCTACCACATGCACATATACTTTTAATCCTGCAAGAAAAATCTAAATTAAATACAGCAGACAGAGTGGATTCAGTAATTACTGCTGAACTGCCACATCCAGACAAATATTCAACATTTTATGACATTGTAACCTATAGAATGATTCATGGTCCATGTGGAGATATCTATCCAAATTCACCATGTATGGAAAATAAAAAAATTAAAAAGAGTTCCCAAAACAATTTCAAATGCAAATGTATGCTAATTATGATGGATACCCTTTGTATAAAATAAGAGAAGGACAAACTGCTTTTATTCATGCCCAAAAGGTTTATAATAGATATGTAGTTCCATACAATCCACATTTGCTGATGAAGTACAATGCACAGACAAATGTGGAAGCTTGCACTTCTAGCAAATCCATCAAAATGCAAAGTGCAAGGTGCCAAAAATGAACAAGACAATCCAATTTTATATGATGAACTTTCATGTTATTTAGATGCTCGCTATGTCAGTGCTCCAGAAGCAATGTGGCGTCTTCTGTAATTTGAGATGCATGGTGGTTACATGCTGTGTATTGATTAGCTGTACATTTGCCACAAAGTCAATTTGTTTGCTTTACTGCAGGGAATGAAAGAAATGCCTTAGACCAAAACGGGATTCCATATCACTATGTATTTGTTAATGGCCAATGACGACCATAAAAAAATATACTAATAAAATTGTACCAATAATTTATACCGTTAGTCCAAGAGACATTGAACATTTCGGTTTAAGATTACTTCTTTTAAATGTTCCTGGTGCGCAAAGCTATGAACATTTACGCACAGGGAATTAAATAGTTTATGATAATTTTCAATTAGCTGCAAGACATTGAAATTTCCTGGCAAATGATAATGAATGGGAGAGATAACTAGAAGAAGCATCACTAGGTCAAATGACAAAGCAAATGAGAGAACAATTTGCATTAATTTGCATCTGTTGCAATGTACCTGATGCATTAGCTTTGTGGGAAATATTTAAATTAAATATGTGTGAAGACTTTTTAAAACGTTACAATGAGACCATTGTGCTATTAAAAGCATTAATGGAAAATCAAGAAAAAAAAATTTCTTCATGGATTAAATTGTGCACATTTTAATCTGCCTGATCCAGGATTTATAGATGAAATTAAGTTTGAAGAGTATGACACTGAGATTGAATACCAATAAACACAAGAAAAAATTGCAACTTTAAATGCATTCTAATTGCAAGCATTTAACACCATTACAAATGCTATAGATGAGGACATGCTCAAAAAACATTATTTTTATCTAGATGGCCCTGGTGGATCAGGAACAAATTATCTCTATCATTTATTGATGAGTTGCATTCGAGCACAGGGTCAAATAGCACTGCCATTTGCAACACCTGGAATTGCCGCACTTTTGTTGGAAGGTGGGAGAACTGTGCATAGTGGATTTAAACTGCCAGTTCCCATTCTAGAAACATCAGTTTTGGATATTCAAATGAATTCATTACAAGCAAAAAAATTAAAGAAAAGTAAATTATTTGTAATAGATGAAGCAACAATGATGTCATGTCATGCCGTGCAATGTATTGATCGATTATTAAAAGAAGTTATGTATAACGATTTGCCATTTGGTGGAAAGGTGATGTTGTTAGGAGGAGATTTTGGGCAAACATTACCTTTTGTGCCACATGGAAATAGGAAGGACATTGTCGAAACATGTATAAAGACAAGTAAGATGTGAAAAATTAGAACTAAATCTAAACTAGATCTGAAGGCCAAAATCAATTCAATGATTGGCTTATTCTAATTGGAAAAGGAAAACATCAAAAAATAACTAATCTACCTGATGATACCATTGAAATACCATCACAAATGATTTGCAGATGACAAAGACAGTGAATTAAACTTTACTATGGAATTTATGAATTCTTTAACTCCCTCTGGAATGCCACCACATATTTTGCAACTTAAAAAAGGGGCAATTGTCATGCTACTGAGAAATATGAATCCCAAAAAAGGACTTTGTAATGGGGCCAGATTAATTGTGCAGGATTTAAAAGATCATACATGCAGAAATTATGACTGGTACCCATAAATGTGAACAAGTTTTTATCCCAAGAATTGATTTGGCTCCCAGTGAGTGTGGTTTGCCTTTTGTCCTCCAAAGGAGACAATTTCCCATTATCATGGCATTTGCCATTACCATTAATAATTCACAAGGACAAACTTTTACGTCTGTGGGTATTTTTTTACAGGAACCTGTATTTGCCCATGGACAACTCTATGTGGCATTTTCCAGATGCAACAATCCAGAGGAACTTAAAGTTCATATTGAAGAAAACTAGTCAGGGTGATTTATTAGACAATGACCAAATTTTTACAAAAAACATTGTCTACTATCAGGTTTTGTAAACATAGTGAACAGTGGTTTTATTTTGAGGACGAAATTTGGTGTCACTCTGCTTCTTTTTTGAGGACCACTATTTCACTTAGGAAACTCCATAAAATGGCAAAAAACATAGAGAACAGTGGTTTTACTTACAGGACTAACTTTAATGTCACTGGGACTCTTTTTAGAGGATCACTATTTCACATAGAAAACTCTATGTGCCATTTTCAAGAACTACAAAAATAACAAAAAAACAAGGTGGAATAAAAAAAAAAAAATGTGTCTTGAAAGTGGCCTTTATAATACTCATTCATACAAACTTGACCAGTTGTTATATTACTCCTATATAGTTAACAATTTACAAATCTTAATATTGTTTAAAAAGTTTACCAGTCATTGAACTACAAAGTCCATGTTAAAAAGCAATATGTATTGGTTTACAATACTGATTCATACAAACTTGACCCATTGTTATAATATTCATGCATAGCTGACAATCAAAAAAGTTAATATTGTTAAAAAATAATGATTTACCGGTTGTAAAACTACAAGTTGCATGCTAAAAAATAAATAGATTTACTATAATTGTTGTACTTCTTTTTAGATAACTAAAAGGGTAAGAGTGTCAGAGACTCACATTGTGTGGCAAACAACATTCCCAGCCTTTGATTGCCTTCATTTTTGACGGGCAAGTCGCTAGTTTAATATTACAATTATAATCGCAATTTGTATAATAAGCAAGTGTTAAAATAATGTAACCATTTTATACCAGCATTGCTTTACAACATCATCATCACTTATATAGTTGTCAGTGTATGTAATGTTTGCGGTGTTGGTCATGCACGCACAAAGGCGCTCATTGCAGCCAGCGGCGCAGTACTTAGGCTACAATGAGTGCCAAAGGCGTTCATTGCAGCCAGCAGCGCATTACTTAGGCAAGCCTCGCAAACAAAGCGAGGCTTGACAAAGGTGCAGCAGTTGTTCAAGCGCGTAACACCCCCAAAAAATAAGGAAATCATGTACAGAACATTATACAGGGGGAGAGACAGGAAGCCAAATTAGACCCATATTTGGCTTTTTTTGTCACTCGAAAATTTGCTATGCGAGGAGAAAAATGGTGGACGAAAAACGTAAACATTTCTGAAACAGCATGAAAACAAGGCTCAGCAATGCCAGGCTTGCAGAACTTACAAAACACACGACGCAGGAGCCTGTAACACTTAACGAACAACGTCAGGCAAGAAGGACTTTGAAAATAAAACCGGCGGCAGTCCTGTGCGCCACGCAAACATTCAGCACACACACAGAGGAGAAAGACACAGGGAAGGAACAGAGGGGAGAGGATGGAAATAAACACATGGCATTCCCAAGCACTAAAATTGCAGGATAATGAACCCTGCAATGAGTGGCCCATACAGTAGGCAAGAGGAAAGGCTTGCAATGAGTGCCAAAAATGCTCATTGAAAGCCACTCAATGAGCAAGAGAGCCTTAAAATGAGCGCTGAAGGCACACATTCCAGCGAAGGCGCTCATCGTGGGGCTCGCAATGCACACTGAACATGATTATTGCAAAACAAGAAAGTTGAAGTACATAGGGGAGAGGTTCGCAATGAGCGCCGAAGGTGCTCAGCGGATCCAAACCTTTGCCAGCCTTACAATTTTATTCCAGTCATTGTTGACGTGTAAGTTACTAGTTTTATAAATAAAGACTAATAATAATTGTGCCTAAGGAAGGAAAACAAAAAAAAATTGGATCATTGCCAGTTGTCTCGTAAGAAGAAAATCAATTTCTGATCCAAAATACTGATTACTTCCTAGTATTCTTTACTCGTATTCTAGTTATCCAGCATAATTTTGGATGACATTTTTATTCAAAAATATATCAACCCCCTTATTATCTGCTGAATCTGCTCTCACAGCCTTGTTTCGTAGTGAGTTCATCAGTATGAATGATTGTATGCCCTGACTGTGAGCCCTTTTCTTTCTTTGATATCTTTTTACTTTCAACCTCAAGAGTGACCTCTTTTTAGCTTTAAACCTACTGGTAAAACCATGGAAGAATTTATGTAGATAATCTTAACTTATCTCAGATGCCTTTTGTGGATAATTCTTTCTTCATATCTTATCATACCTTTTTTTATTTTTGTTACCCTCCTCTGTCTTTTCTACTTCGACAATGTATTTTTTTTTATAAAAGTGGTGGCCAAAACTGTACTTTATATTCTGCGTGAGTGTGAGGGTGTGTTAGGAATAAAAGTAGTGACAGAATTATATTGACTGCACTCTTAATACATGCTAATATTTTTCATGCCTTTGCAGCTACTGCCTTGCATTGAACAACGTTATATAGGTGGTTGTCCACTAGCACACCTAATTCCCTTACTATCACGGCACAGTAGTATGTTATAAATGATAATACTGTGGCACCCTATATCCAGATACTCAGTTTGCTAGAGGAAAATAATAGTATTTTAAACACAAAATATATATTTCTGAGTGTGCACATTGTTTATTATTTTAGCTCTTTATTTAACATGATTTAACTGCCTGTCTGCTATGCACATTCATATAATACCAAAGAACGCTTGTTCATTACCAGTGCTTTCGCCCATTGTTTAGTGACAGGCGCCAAATAAAACTATGATCCAAAATAAACTCTCAGAAGGAGTGTTGGAGCCCAAAGTATTTTTATGGTCAAATATTTTATAAAAGCACATTAATTTTAATCTGCTTGTTTTGGCTTTGTGGTTCTCTGTTAATCTCCGCTCTGTTGTATAATCATTGCTACATTCTAGCCATTCCATGACTTTGCATGGAAGTATTCATTTGTTAAAATGTGTCTCTGAAATATTCTATTTTTGCCAATGACATTGTCATATTGTATTGTTACCATATAGTTTTATTTAATGTAATTATTTTATTTTCTGTTCATTTGTAAATGAACTGTACAATAACAATACAATAACAGTGGAAAAAATGTTATCTAATGGAAGCTTCCAGTTTTATCAAAGATTGTGTAATAACTGGCAATCTATACCAGTTGCATAAATACACTGTTAATCTTCACTGAGTATTCTTATTAGTTTACAAGGACATACCCTCATGAGAAAGTAACAGGCAGCAGCAGGGAAGAAAGCATAAATAAGCCATACAGAAAAAAATTGCATAAAAAATTACACAAAATGAGGGATGTGTTTATTTAGTTTTGCTTTGTGAATACATTTACCAATCATCAATGTTATTAAAAAAAACAAAATAGAAAAAAGTTAGAAAAAGTTTTCAGAATATAACAAAAACTACACAAACTTTCATTTTTAACATTTATTTCTATTTTTTTCTTTACATCAGCTGATGTTTCTAAGTGGATCAGTTACAGGGATGGCTTTTGGTGAATTATGTTGAATTCAAAGTGGAATTTAACAATAGGGTGAAATGGAAATGTAATTCCCAATAGTATCTCCCTCACTACAGACTCCTGTCAGCAATGACAGCTCTAAAGATCCAATACGGGGGACCTCAGACAGAAGGAGAAACTGCTAAAATAACCTTTTTTTATTTTTTATTTTTTAAGGTTGATTTTATTTTTCATTATAGAGACACGGAAAAGATCCAGACTGTTGTATCAATGAAAACTTAATTTTAGAAACAAGTACTTTTCAAGTCAGACTATTTAAACTTGCCCCTGTTTAGCATTTATTTTTATTGGAAGAGCAATATACAAACACATAACTCTTATAAAATTAAAAACATACATTATACAAATACTGTATATATCATTCAAAGTTTACGTTATATAATCTTAACTTCTATATCCTTCACTTCTTTTTTTTTTTTATTTTTATTTATTAAGCAAAACAATTAAACATAAAAAATGTTTACATTTTAAAACTTATATATTAACTAGCGACTTGCCCATCAAAAAATGACGGCAATAAAATTGTACGGCAGGTAATGCTGTTTGCCACACAATGTAAGGCTTTTAGTCCTCTGAGTACCTTCAGCGCTCATTGCGACCCTCTCCCCTCATGTACTTTTGGTCGTCTGAGCATCTTCAGCACTCATTACAAGCCCCGCGCTGAGTGCTTTCGGCGCTCATTGCGAGCCTCTCCCCTCGTTCACTTTTGCTCCCCTGGGCACTGTCGGTGCTCATTGTGAGCCCTGCGCTGAGCACGTTTGGTGCTCATCGGGTGTCTCGCTATGAGTGCCTTTGGCGCTCATTGCGAGCATCTCCCCTTTTTTTTTTTATATTTAAATATATTCTTTTATAATAATTAGTTAATCAATTAATTAATTAAATAATAAATTGAATAATAAATTGATTAATTAACTAAATAATAAATTGATATAATTTACCTATTTGTAATTAATATATCCAGCAATCAATATGCTGAAGAGCTGTTAATCGCTGTTGTCTTTCCTGCAGCATACAATGTACATTTGCAGTTTTGTTGAGAAGTGTAAGTGTCAGCAATATGGCAAGTGTGCAGTATAAATAGGCTGCATGCGCGAGGCCAAACCATTTGTTTAGTTGTGTCAAGCGGCATTTTAAAATGGTAATGTTATTAGTTTTAAGTTAGTGTTGAAAAATGGCGACAATTGTGTATGTGTTACGAGGGTCTGGAGAATTTTCCATCCTTACTAATAGTATATTTTGTACCTTGTACATTCCTGGTTAAAAGTCGTATGTGCCTGGCGGTGTTCTGCATGCTTAGGGGTCGTGTAGCCTCGTTTTGTTTTTTTCCGTGGCCATTTTTTACCTCGCTTAGGCGTTTTTCGAATGTCAAAACTCTGCAAATTCGACTTAAATTTGCATGCAACCTCACTCCCAGATGTCCTGGCTGTCCCCCCATGCTGTGTGTGATGTTTTTTGTATCTGTTTTTTGTGGTTTTCGGTGTACACGGTTCAGCCGTTAACTTCCTATTTTTTGCAGGTCCTATTTTTTTTTCTGTGAGTGGCGGTTTCCTTTTCAAAGTGTTACGGGCTGTAATTTTTGCAGGCAATTTTTTCAAAGTGCTACGGGTCTCGCACTGTGAATTGTGTATTTGAGTCTTCTGTTCATCTGTAGTCCCACGGGTCGTAGGTATTATGCTTAAGTCCTGCTGGGTCATAGGGATGAGTGCCTATGGTGCTCATCTCCACCAGCGCAGTGAGCACCTTCGGCGCTCCCTGCAAAAGTGGTGCAGGCTCATAAGGATGAGCGCCTACGTCGCTCATCTCCACCAGCGCAAGGCCTGGTCACAACCGTGGCCCTCGCTTCGCGAGCTTGCAGTTTTAACGTTGCGTTACCAATGTTTTTTTGGCAAGCCCACGCTGCTGAGAACTATATATGTGATGTCTCCTTAATTTTTCCAAAGTTCTCATTTTTTGTTATTGTTTAACTGTATTGATCCAAGAGGCCCATTTTTTGTCAACAATGAATTAACCTGTTTTCTATGTTAGTCTTTCTAAGTAGGCTGCTTAATCCATTGTATCTATAATGATGTGCCAGGACAATGGTGGGGCCCAGGTGCAGGAAATAAAATATGGGCCCCCATCAATCAGTACATATATATATATATATATATATATATATATATATATATATATATATATATACATAAATAAAGTATTTAAATATATACATCCGAGTGATGCTTCACTCCACTTCCTGGGTGAGTCAAGGGGCAGAATGCCAAGGAGGGCTGCAGGGGGCTGAGAAGAGCCACAAGGGGCTGCAGGGGAGCTGAGAAGAGCAGTGGGGGGCCAAGGAGGGCCACGGGGAGGGGGCAATGACTGGCCAAGGAGGGCTACGGCAGGGTGCGTACTATCCCCCTCATAGGCACAGGGCCCCGGTGCATTGCACCGCCTGCATCGGAGGAACCCAGCCCCTGCCAGGAGAGGTCTATTTATTTTTGAAATATATAATTAAAACATTAATATTGTTGCTAATATTTTTTTATTTGCATATTTTAATTCATTAGGGAACATTCCTAGAAAACAAATGTGTCATGTAAGTATTATTTGTCTTCTGTATATATCATTAATGACGTTATCCAATTTCTGCCATTTTTCCTAATTATTGGACAATTCCATCAAATATGTATATATACCACTTTTGCCTACATCCTCTAAATGATCTAACTTATTTTTGAATATTTTATGTAATTTTGTTGGCACCATATACATTTTTCACTTTAAGACTTCTTTCTAATTCTTTCTAATAAAGTGTTACTTCTACTAATACTTTCAGAAGCTAGACTTTTATCCTAATCTTTATTGTCTATATTAATGTGCAGATCATTTTTCCATCTTCTTTTTAATTTATGGAAGGAATTTTCATCTAGTTTATTTCTACCCTGTATACCATAGTTATTGCTCCCTTTACATTTGGATTTTCTAAGCAGTTCTTCCCAAAATTTGTAAGTGGTTTCATTATCTCCAGTTTTGGCAGTGAGTTAATGAAGTGCATTGTTTGTAGATATAAATAAAACATCTTTATTAATTCCAAGTATTTCTTTTAAAAAATTTAATTAATTTGCTTTTCTATTTTAGTCCATATTTTGAAGTCTGGAGAAATTGAGGTTATAAATAATAGGAGTCATTGGTGATTTTGGAGTTGTTAGTTAGTATTTATATTTTGATATTTTCCCCCGTCTGAGTGAATCCATTTCTGCCAGTGCCCCCTTCTTTGTGTGCCTTCAGTCTTTCCCAGCATCAAAGTCTTCTCTAGGGAATCCTGTCTTCTCATGATATGGCCAAAATATTTTAGCTTTAGCTTCATGATTCTAGTGATAATATGGCTTGATGTCCTGTAGTATTGATTGGTTTAATCTTCTTGCAGTCAAAGGAACTCTGAGCAGTATTCACCACCATTCAAAGATGTAAATTCTACTGTGCTTCGCCTGGTCCAGCTCTCGCATCCGTATGTTATTACTCGGAATACCATAGTTCTATGTAATATCTTTACTCTTTACTAGCTTGTCCACACTTGCCATAGTTTTCCTCCCAAAAAGCAAACATCTTTTAATTTCATGGCTACAGTCACTATCTGCCGAGATGTTGGAGCCAATGAAAATAATATCTGTCTCTAGCTTCACATAGATTTCTGTTTGCCATGATCATTGTGTTTTTTAATGTTGAGCAAAAGGCCAGCTTTTGCACTCTCTTCTTTCACCCTCATCAATAGGCACTTCAGTTTCTCCTAACTTCACATCATCAGAATAGTATCATCCACATATCTGAGGCTGTGCATATTTCTCCCAGCAATATTAATTCCTGTATCTGCCCAGCCCAACCTTACGCATGATATATTCTGCATATAATTTGAATAAATATGGTGACAATATCCAACCTTCTTTCTCTACTTTCCTGATATTGAGTCATTCACTTGTTTGATTCTGACAGTGGCTTTTTGGTCAACATACAGATTGCTCAGGAAGGGAACAAGATAATCTGGTACTCCAATCTCTTTAAATATGCTGCCCCATTTTGTTGTGATCCACATTGTCAACAGCTTTAGAATAGTTTATGAAGAAGAGGTAAATGTTTTTCTGAAACTCTCTTGCTTTCTCAATTATTGAGTTGGCATTGGCAATTTGATCTCATGTGCCTCTGTGAAACCTGGCTTGCCCATCTGGTAGTTCTCTGTCCATATATTGATAGAGCAGAGCTTGCCATTACCTTGCTGGCATGTGAAATGAGTGCAATTGTTCAATAATTGGAGCACTCTTTGGTATTGACCTTTTGGGGGGAATATCTTCATAGAACTGGACAACTTCAGCCTCTTCAGTGTCCATGGTTGGAGCATAGACTTGGATCACTCTGATGTTAAATGGCTTGCCTTGCATTTGAATATAAATAATTCTGTCAGTTATTGGGTTGTAACCTAGCACTTCTTTGCCCACACTTTGTATGATTATGAGGGCTATCCATTTCTTCTGCAAAATTATTGACCATAGTCTAAGATCTGGTGGTTGTCTGATATGAAACGACACATTCCAGTACATTTGAGTTCATTAATTCCAAGAATATCAAAGATGAACCTTGCTATCTCATGTTTGACCATGTCTGGTTTGCCTTGGGTCATAGTTCTAACATTCCAGGTTCCTAATCTGTATTGTTCTTTGCAGCAGCGGACTTTCATTTACCCTCCAGACATATCAGTACGTGGGTGTCCACTAGACTTTGCGCCAGCCACTTCACTGGATCTGGCGTTACTTTCACACATGGCTCTTCCCTAATAATGTGGTAGACACCTTCTGACCTGAGGACTCATCTTCCGGTACCATATCGTTATGCCTGTTGCTTATCCATAAGATTTTCTTGGCAAAGATGCTGGAGTGAATTGTCAGTTCCTTCTCCAGTGGTCTGACCTCTCTGCTATAACTTGGGAATTTATGCCTTTATATAAATGAAACTAATTCAGATTGTAAGTGCTTATTGTTATTTTGACATATTGATATTGATAAAGAGCACAAAAAATGCAGTATCTTTGTTAAAATGTCTATTTTGATTGCAGCTATATGGCCTAGTAATAGTAATTGTAATATATTCAATTTGTGTAATGATTTTACTAAGTGTGTTTTTATGTTTTTGTTTTGTTTATTCTTTATAAATCTTCTATTTGTGCTGGAATTTGTATAACTTAATATTTTATATGTGAGTTCTGCCAAGCAAAATTAAAATAGATTTTTAGTCATTTTAAAGTTGGAGCAGGAATTTCTGAATTTAATGTTGTTGATTTATCAGTATTTATTTTTTATTTCCTTATATACAATATTATATATATATATATATATATATATATATATATATATATATATATATATATATATATATATATATATATATATCGTATATATAATATTTTTTATTTTTTATGAGGATAATCCTAAATTTGCATTTGCCAACTTTTATCCCACTTTGATAGTTTTGTTTGATAGTTTCTGCAAAAGGTTCCATAGCAATAGTGATTAATACTGGATAAATTGCAGAGCCCTAAAGTGTACTAGGAAGTTATATAGATGTACAAAATTATATCGTAAATTAATTTAGTGGCTTCCTAAAATGATCCATTTATACCTATATATTCTAATTCCATCCAAGGGAATGAAATGCCTTCTCTATATCCTGTGATAATAAACAACATTGTATGTTATTCTTTTTTCAAACTTACTATTTTTCTTATGTTGTCCGTCTGTACAAATGTCCACTTAATCCTTCCATTTTTCTTGTGGAAACCTTTCACTTCAAGAACCCCCTCCAGTCTACCCTTTCACTTCTCACAATGCACACCACTATCCTAAGATATTTAGTTAACCCCCTCCTGTGCTTGATGGTAAAAGCTATTTAAAATCTGTTTAAGCTTGAAGTTATATTATTTTATTAGAAATGTAATAAATTATCACCTATGTTTTGCCACTATCTCACTTATTTAGTTGCGCACCAGACATCTTGCAGGAAAAATCTTAAATACATATAAAAATTCTGATTACATTAGAAAAAAGTGTTAAAAATACAGATGGGTTGAAATTTCAAAATATGTATAAGCTTGTATCTCATTAACAGGTCTAAAACGAACAACACTACAACACTGTGTGCAATGGATTCTGGGAGGTAGCTGTTTTATCATAACATGGAACAGGGTGAGCTAATGTGATCCACATGGAAGGAATTTAAATCACATACTAAGCATTGCAGGGGCACTTAACCCTTTAACTGCCAGGCTGCACAGAATTGTTAACTTAAAGGACAAGAGGTCAAAAAGTGAAAGGTAGTATATTTAGGGATAATGTATAAAAGTACTACTTTACAGAAAGGTTAGTGGATTAGTGGAACCATCTTCCAATAGAAGAAGTAATGGCAAATGCAAGGACGGACCTTTTGGTTCTTATCTAGCATCAAAACTAGATTTACAAAACTTGGGATATTCCACTTGGACCAAAATGTTATTTTTATGATCTTCTCAGTAATGATGACAGAAAGACTGGTCACCTTTAAGTGTAGGATAGAAAGAAAATTATTTAAAAAATGGAAAAATCTTTTTGACACATGCTCTCAAAAATATGCCGCTTTTAAAATTAAAGAACTTGTGTAATGTATAATGTATATTTGGGCTTGTATTATTTTTCTTCAGGGGACAATACTCTATCATGTAACTAAATGTATTTCTTATTCTGTACCTTAAATTGTATTTGCTTTTGTGTACCACCCACTTTACACCACCCCATTAAAAGGAAATCAAGGGGTATAAATGTAAAAATGCATAATCACTTATGGCATACTTGAATATGTATTCTTATCCCAAAACTCAGAAATACAGAGGGTTAAATTATTTTTGGATCTATCCCATTGTAAATTCGCCAGCACTGACAGCTGTGGATATTTTGCAGCACTGCTGATCTTTAACGCAAGTTGTAACCTTAGAAGTTTACCCTAATCCTCACCCAAGATATCTTTTGAAAGTTACTTCGCACATAAGCAGTGTACTATCCTTAGACAGAATATCAGTTTGTTTCTAAGGAGCACTATGCTTTCCAATTAGTCTTAAAGTCTTAAATACTAGGGGCCTCATACTATTAATGGCCATAGGAGATGTGTGGCCGCAAGGGATGGCCACAAGCTACTTCCCTATTCTATTCGCTTGCGGCCGAGGGCTCTGGCTGGCTTGCGGCCAGCACCCTGTTATCCCTTGCGGCCACCCCCGCCACAGGGAAAGTCTTTGATCTTACGCGGTCGCAAGAGTTGCGGCCGCAAGAAAGCCCAGGTCGCTATTCAAACCATTCCGTCAAGATCGTAATTCGCTAAAACTGAGCCGCAGCTTACTTACACCAAAAAGGTCCCGCAAGACTCTAATTTACAGATTGTAGCACCAATTAAGCACATAAAAAGCCATCCTGTACTTTGATGAGATGTGAAAGTGATTGGAGGTGTTACAATTCATAGCACAGCATTCCCCTACACTCAAATCTGCAAATCATTTTTTTGTAATTCATGTTCAATTTCCGTGTCCCACGGGCTTGGAGCACATCAGACCCGCAACGGCTGCGGGATTAGCCTCTGTCAAGTCCGTAAATGGGTAAAATAGACCCACAGGTTACTTAGGCACGGAAGTGTCGCAAAGGGCTTACTTACAAATCATAGCACTAATTAAAGCAAATAGAAAAACCATCCTGTACTTTTATTAAAAGTGAAATTGATGTTTGGTCTTAGAATTAATAGCTCAACATTCCCCTACTCTCAAATATGCAAATAAAGAAATTTAATTTCATGTTCAATATTTGTGTTCTATCTATAATGCAAGTCCCACGGGCTTGGAGGTCAATCACCCTCCAAGCCCGTATGGGCTTGAATAACGAGCTACGGGCTTGGAGGACAATGAAGCACGTGGGACTTTGGACAGAAATTAAACCTACAAGCAAAGATTATAATTTGGCGATGTGTAAGCTTGAGAATGTTTTGCTATTAATCCCTGTACAGGTTTTAACAACGATTTACTGGCTTCGAGGTCATTGAAGCCCGTGGGACGGAAAATAAACCTGAAATGAAATATTGGATTTGGACGATGTGCAAGCTTGAGAGGGTGTTGCTATTAATCCTCATGTCCCCTGTTATGATGCCTAGCATTTACAGGGCTTTATAGTGATGTCTTGAATTTATATTTGCATTTACAGTTTTCCAACTTTGCGGCCTTAAAAACACGACTTACGGGCGCGCTGGAAATTCTTGCGGCAGATTGCATAGTTTGCGGCCGGCCTAAGGGGGACCTCCTTACGGAGCCGTCCATTTGAACCGTAGTTTTGCGGCCATTTTACGGCCCTAAATAGAATGAGGCGCTTAGTTATATGCTAGAGTAATATAATTCAAGCCCAAATATATAAATACTTGGAAAATGGAAATTATACATCACACAAGTTCTTTTATTTTGATAAAAGCGTATTTTTTAGAGCAAGTGTCAATAAAGTTTTTCCATTTTTAAAATAATTGTGTTATTAATGTGGTGTTAGGCACCAGAAAAAGTTATCTTGTAAATAAATATAGGATAGAAAGAGTGCAGGATTATTTGGTGATTAGTGGACCCTATTTATAATAATTTATATATAGCCCTAATAAAAATCCTGGCTCCTCTTATGTATGCATAAGCTATTTTTTGCTTTCATCCATAACTAAATCATCGCCCTATATTCCTTTTTATGTAATAAATGTTTTTTTAAGTTAGATCATTGATTATTGCTTCGGCAGAATGGAATAGGGAAAACACTATTTAATATTACTCTTATATAGCTACCTATCTTTCAACTGAGATGGTCATGTGGTGAAGCTTCTAACACAGAAGCCAGGTAGAAAGCGGCACCTTGAGCAGAGGGATATCAAATAGTAATAATTCATAACTTTTTATTATTGCATTCTTTGAAATTCAACATTTATCTGTCTGTCCCAATGTCCACTTATTCCTTCCATTTATCCTTACCTTTATCCTCAAGAACCCCCTCCAGCCTACCCTTTCACATCTCAAAATGCACATCACTATCCTGAGATATTTAGTTACCCCCCATGCTTGATTGTGAAAGCTTTACATCTGTTTAAGCTAGAAGTCTTTCTGTTATATTATTTTATTATAATTGTAATAGCTTTTCACCTATGTTTTGCCACTATCCCACTTTTGTAGCTGTGTACCAGATTGCAGTAGTATTTTATAAAAAAAACATGAAAATTCTGATCATTAGAAAAAAAGTGTGAAGAATACAGATGGGTTGAAATCTCAAAATATTTATCCACTTTTATCTCATAGACAGGTCTGAAACCAAAGTCCTGCTTACAACACTATGTGCAGAGGATTCTGGGAGGTAGCTGTTTTATCATAACATGGAACAGGGTGAGCTAATGTGATCCAAATGGAAGGAATCTAAGTCACATACTAGGCATTGCAGGGGCACTTAACTCTTTTACTGCCAGGCTGCACCAAGATAATTTGACTTAAAGGACCAGTAAAGTGTGATATCTATAGCATGAGGTTTTAAAAAGCTTAATTTGATGATATGCAATATGTTTAAGAAAAATAAATCAAATAAAACCTTTAATTTTTATTTATTATACTTAATTTTATTTAAATAAAGGCAGATGTTTTATCCTTGTTTCTAATAGGATTAGATTCAGAAAACAACCCTATGTTGTTCTCTTGAAACAATGGCTCTTTGAACAGCCACTTGACAAAATATAATAGCAAAGCCCAGTAGGACAACCCATCCCCTCAAGCAACTGTCAGAGAAGCAGATGGGGGTGCACAATATACAAGCAAATCTGATGAATATACGATTTTCTCTAAAATGCTTTTATGCTCATACCTTACGCACAGCTACCAATTCTTATTAATTTATGTCACGTGAAGCTTTTTGCAAACTACAGTGATCTTTTAATGTTATGCCCAGTGTATTTATATGTTTATTACCTGGCAGGGTAAAAATAAGACTTCTCTCTTTCTAAAATATACTTTTTTGAATCTCTTGATGGATTTTAACATTAAATTGTCTTTAATGTTTTGATTCATTTTCTTATAATTAAAAACCGTACACATTGTCCAAAGCAAAATAGGAAAAGGATTAATCCAACATCTTGGCACTGATGTGACTAACAAACTAGAGGTTGAAGAATCCTTAGCCGTTCAGCTGTACTCCCCTCTAACGAGTGTCGCATTGGTACAGCCCACAGAGGTTTTCAGGTTATGCAGCTGGAGGGTGTTGGGGATATTGATTTTTTGGGATTGTTTTGCAGGCGGCTGTCAGCAGAGTCACTGTATGTGAAGCCGGAGAGCTCAGAGGTAAGAGCAAAAGCAGACACACATTGCCAAGGGTACAGGCTCTACTAAATAAAGGAAAATACTGGCTTTATACACTTTATAACAAAACGTATTGTATTTAAAATATTATTCATATATAATTTAGTGAGGGCGGTGTATTAGTATCACGGATTTAATAAAGTTCAGGAGTAAGAATCTTCCAGATATAGAGGAAGAGCCATGATGTGAAGGTGGAAGATTTAGGGGTAATGTAAGAAAGTACTATTACAACAGAAAGGGAAGTAGATAAGTGGAAATGTTAGGGTCAGGCACATATAAAGTTATATAGTAGAGCTAAAAACTATATGCCATTATTGTCCATAATTACTGATTACCCATTGAAGTTCTGCACATGCTCATTTCTTAGGGAGTGATTTGTCTAGTTGTCTTTACTCACTGAAGACAATCGGTTCTGAGCTTTAATGGGTAATCAGTAATTAAATAATTGCTCCACGAGACATACAGTGCAGTCAGTCCTTGGAAGAAGATTAGAAGAGCTGATTGTACATTGCATATTTAATTGTGCAATTACTGTAAGAAAATGCAATATTTGATAATAATATTAAGCTGACAAAGTACGTGTTACATTTAGCTTTCAGTTATACCACCTTTTTGCAGTCACATTTAACAAAACTGAAGTAGTTAATGAAGTGATACATAAACAGCCTTATTAAATTGCAATTCGGCCAATGGAATAGGGTTCTATATAAGCACATAGCATATTTTTTTTACAGATGTTTTTAGTTAGTGAACTTCTATCCAAAAGCAAGGTCTTCACTAACTAATAACTTCTGTAAAAAAAATATGCTCTGTGCTTATATAGAGCCCTATTCAATTGGCCAAATCACAATTTAACAAGGCTGTTTAAAGTTTGTACACATCATAATAACAACATTGCAACAATGTTTCGTGACACTTTTTAATTGCTTTTGTTCTTTTTATCAACAAGATAACAGACTAACATTAATCTGTCATTTGTTTCACTAATTGTGAAATATCTTCATTATTTTTTGTCTGAAATATAACTGGCCGTTCTTTCAACTCATGTAAAGCTCCCCAAGGCTATAAAAACTGTAGTATTAACATACAAATTACTGTGAACACACAAATATATTTTGTAGAGTTTTTGTGGAAGTATAGGTATGTATATGTATATATGTATGTATATGTATATACAGATTTAAAGATAAGTTCAATTGTTAATTGCAATGAGGGGGTTAACATTTAAAATTATGAGTGTTTATAGGAACAATATCTAAAAAGTGGAGTTAGTTACAGTGACTGTTATTTCATTGAAGCCATATCAAAAAATAATTGTATAAATTTAGGCTGTATAGTATATTGCCTGTGAAGTGTAATCATTAAAGGGAATCTAAATTAATGGAAAGTGCTGTGCACCATCATGTAGAACAGTAAAATCAAGTGGACAAGCTGTAAAAATGTCAAATTGTTGCTCTATGCATTGTTATATAGTAGTTTTTTTTTATTTTTTTTTATTTAAATTGTGACATTTTACATTTTAAAGCCTTCCCATCCATTTCTCTAACTGCATTAGCGCTGCGTTGAGTTTTTCTGCATCAGATTAGTCAATGGGGATATACATCAGAAAAACAGCTAGAAGCTTTCTGGTCCTTAAAATAAACAGCAATTACAAGTACCACTCTAGTCTCTTTTCAGTGCAATAATAAATGTCAGTGGGCCTCATTCAATTGCAATTTGGCTAATTGAAAAGGGCTCTTTATAGGCATATAGGATAATTTTACAGAAGTTTTTAGTTAGTGATCTTCTTGCTTTTGGATAGAAGTTCACTAACTAAAAACTTCTGAAAAAAAATATGCTATGTGCTTATATAGAGCCCTATTCAATTGGCCAAATTGCAATTGAATGAGGCCCAGTATTTTTACTTTCGGACAATATGGCCCTCATTCAAATGCGATTTAGCCAATTGAATAGGGCTCTAAATAAGCACATAACATATTTTTTTTAAATACGTTTTTAGTCAGTAATCATCTATCCAAAAGCAAGGTTTTCACTAACTAAAAACTTATTTAAAAAATATATGCTATGTGCTTATTTAAAGCCCTATTCAATTGGTCAAATTGCAATTGAATGAGGCCCTATGTGTGGAGAACTGCAAACACAACATGTGATGTAAGAAGAATAAATGGTTAATATTAAAATATTACTAGTGATTTGTATATAATTTAAAAACAAAGGAATAATTTCCAAATGTTGAATAGCATCATTGTTGTTCATTTAATTCCACATGTTTTAAATACCCAATAATAAATAGACTATCAGCCTTATTAAATTGCGTGTGGCTCTATATAGTTGAACAGGGCTCTATATAAGCACAGAGCATATTTTGTTACAGAAGTTTTTAGTTAGTGAACTTCTATCCGAAAGCAAGGTCTTCACTAACTAAAAACTTCTGTAAAAAAATATGCTCTGTGCTTATATAGAGCCTTATTCAATTGGCCAAATCCCAATTTAATAAGGCTGTATATTTCTATCTTTGAGTATAGGTGTGAAGTCATTGTTGGTACAGGAAAACAGGGTAACATTAGGGAGGTGGAGGTGTAGTGCATATAAAACACTAACTACTCACTGAGCATGTTTCCTTCTCAGCACAGTCTGCAAATAATTGAACTCTACTTGTTTAATCACATATATAATTGTGAGCATGCGAGCCGTTGCAACGCTTGCGGGCTCGCACAGCGAGCCTGCGACCCTCGCAAAATTTATGTAGTTACGCAAGGAGAATACGAGACACGTTACGACCCATTACGACCTCGCAAAAATCGTGCACAGCATGCGCACATGAAAACATGAAAAACACAACAAATACACACAACAAATACATAAAACGCTTACTTACAGGAAGAGGGAGCATCCAGGACCTCGAAAAATAAAGTTACACCTCAATTTAACTCAAATTAAAAGAGTTTAGACACTAAAAAATTCGAAAACGAGGCTACAGCAGTCTAAAGACGCAAAACGCCACCAAACACCTACATATTTGCTGAAAAACAACTACGAGATTAAAAAACAAGGACGCAACCCGCGCAACCCCAAAAACATTACAAACACAATAAATACAAACAACAAACACATAAAAAGGTTACTCACAGCAAGGGGGGGGCACCGAGGACCTCTGCAAGTGAAGTTACACCTCCATTTAAGCACAAATTTCGGAGTTTAGAGACCCGAAAATCACCTAAGCAAGAGAAAAAATGGCCGCCGAACAAAACGAAAACAAGGCTAAAGGTCCTTAAACACGCAAAACACCACCAAACAGCTACGGATATTCTGAAAAAGTCGCAACGAAGGATGCTAAATCAGCCACATTATATACACCAAACACCATTAGCTCACTTGCAATTTCATTGCCGTCATTTTTTGACGGGCAATTTGCTAGTACTATTATATAAATAAACATAATGTAATATTTTGTTTGGAAATAATTATACTTTGTGACATGTGATAGAAGTTGTGAAGCAAAATAATAAAAGGGATATAAATAAAATGCATGCATACTAGGCACATGTAATATATTAGAAGAGTAAAACATATACTCTAGTCTTGTTGAATTAAAATAAGATAAATGATGTCCTTGAAAAAAATAATAGTATGATCCAATTGTAAAGTTATCAGGTGTTAATAACAGTAGAAATATTTTTTGTTCAAAGCTTCTTCTTCAATTTTATATATGCATTTAAAACACTGAAAACTGTTTGTGCTACATGTATGCATCATTTGTGCTGTTGTGTGCACTGTTACAATGTAGGTGTTTGTAGTTACCTATATACAGCCTTATTAAATTGCGATTCGACCAACTGAATAGGGCTCTATTTAAGCAAGTTTTTAGTTAGTGAAGACCTTGCTTTTGGATAGAAGTTCACTAACTAAAAACTTCTGTAAAAAAATATGCTATGTGCTAAAATAGAGCCCTATTCAATTGGCCGAATTGCAATTTAATAAGGCTGTTAATACGTATTTGGAAATATAAAATGTAACTGGTCATACATGAACCAGCCCTATCTGGCCTGCACATTCTCATTTATACTTTCCCATTTATACATTTAAATCCCAGATTCCATTTGATCACAGATTTTATTGCACAATGTTGTTTGGGTATCTAAAGCATTTTTTAATTTCCTTATTGTATTGTTACCATTTTCTTGGAGGCCATGTCATGTATTTACTACCATTTCTGTAAAGCATTATTTGATAATAGTATCAATGTAGAAGTACATTTATTTATAAAGCACTCACATACCCCATAGTAGGGAATAAGTAAAACAAATGTGACAGTACATATAAATATTGGCACAGAAGGTGTAGAGATCCTTGCTCTTGTAGAAGATTACAATCTAAGCAGGTTAAGGAATGAGGCAAGAGGGAGGTGGATACTTGTTAGTGGTGCGGTGTGTCAGCAGGATCCACATACATGAGGTAGTCTTGCCTTGTCTAAATCCCTGTTAGAAAGCAACAGCCTTATTAAATTGTGATTCGGACAATTGAATAGGGCTCTATATAAGCAAAGAGCATATTTTTTTGCAGAAGTTTTTAGTTAGTGAAGACCTTGGTTTTGGATAGAAGTTGAGTAACTAAAAACATCTGTAAAAAAATATGCTGTGTGCGTATATAGAGCCCTATTCAATTGGCCGAATCGCAATTTAATAAGGCTGCAAGTTGGTGACTTCTCTAAATTGATAGGGGTGGATAGTTCCACAGCGTTAGTGCAGCACCAAAATTTGGGGAATGAAAGTGTGAAGAGGTGATGGCATGTAAAGAGAGACATATGTCTTGGACAGAGCAGAGGGAGCAGGTGGGAGAGTATTTGGAGAGTACATGTGAGATGTAGGTGGGTGCAGTGTTGTTGGGGGCTTTTTAGGTGTCAGAATTTTAAGCTTCATTCTAGCTTTTCTGGGAAGCTAGTGAATAGATTGGCAGAGTGGGGCAGCATATGAAAAATTATGTGACATATATGAGATTAGCAGAGTAATTTAAGATGGATTACAGTGGGAAGAGTCTACTAAGGGGAAGGTTGGCTAGGAGTCATTTGCAGTGGTCTATGCAGGAAACAGAGTCTAGCTAATTTTAAGTGCTTACCTGTGATTATTTTTGAGGGTGTTTGGAAATAATTTATAGTTTCTTGATTATGTCCAGTTTTCCTCTTTATGTTTTGTACTTATCACACCATGTGGCTTTAAATGCTTATACATTATTTTTAAAGGAATTTAGCAACTGACATTCATTCATATAAAGATGCCTCTGATCTGAATTAGTTATGGTGCATAACAGCTTTGTTCACTAAATTGGTACGTTCACAGCACAGCGTGCACACAAAGTACCCCTTGGGGTTATGCTGTTTTGTGCATTATTATAAATTTGCTTTCTTCTTAAAGATTATACAGTTCCTGAGCTTTATTTTCATTAATTGTTTGATGTTTCCAAGTAATGATTTAATTTAAATTTAGGTCATAATTTAATTCTGAACACTGTGTATAATTAGTACTAAGGTAATCACTGAGCTCCACTGGGAGCAGAACACACACAAGGAATAAAAATCCTGTTTGCCATGGGAACAGTCTATATTCCTGCCATCCAAACATGATAAAAAATATTGGTATTTGACTCAAAGATTGCGAGCTGTAAAATTACGTAGAAGGCAGCAAATGAGCAATATTATTTTATTTTATTTAATCTATTATAGTACTAAAAATGCAACATAATTACCTACCTTGCTTTTTAAAGGACCGCTGTAATGCCCCAATGGCAGGAGACAAGTGCTGTAGTAAGCCATTGATCATTAATACATTTCCTGATCAATGATTTAAAAAAAAACAAAAAAAAACATAGGTTTAAAAATGTATATTAAAGATCCTCTTGTCTGGACCTGTGATACAACAGCAGGAATTTCTGTGACATTTTAGAATCTTCTATTAAAATCGTCTTTTATAATTTCTATTTGGCTCAGCAAACGCTCCAAAATATTTTTACTATTTGAACAGACTCAGGATTTTATATTTGCTCATACCAGACAGAGGTGGAACAGACAGTCATATAAAGATATATTTTTTATTATTTATAAATACTGTATACAGCGAGAATTATATACAGCATGAAATGGGATAATAGCAGTTTCCTACAAGTATCAGCGGAATAGAGCATATGTTGCACCACATTAATTTGTAAGTTATTATTATCTGAACGGGGGGTTAAACATATGGAAGGGAAGTGGTAAATGGTAATGGAGAGGTAAGGAACTAGTAAAAATAATTACACAAAAATAAATATTGTGTAAATATAAATCATACATTTTTCATGCAAAAAGCAACAATAGCAATCATTAAAAATTGATTTTGTTAAATATGTGATGGTAACTTACTACAGTCAGACAAGGGTTAATCAGACAGACTTGTGAACAGACAGTTTTCTGAGTGGTATCAGAGGGATTAATTGGCACTGGGGAATTAGAGGACAGTTTAAATAGATTGACTTGGGTAGCTGGTAGACAGTGGTTAGACAAACTTAATGAACTGGCAGAGTGGTTAGACAGACAGACTTGGGGAACTGGCAGACTGGTTAGACAGACAGACTTGGGGAACTAGCAGAAGGGTTGAACAGACAGACTTGGGGAACTGGCAGACTGGTTGGTTAGACAGACTGACTTGGGGAACTGGCAGATGGGTTAGACAGACAGACTTGGGGAACTGGCAGACTGGTTAGACAGACAGACTTGGGGAACTGGCAGAAGGGTTGAACAGACAGACTTGGGGAACTGGCAGAAGGGTTGAACATACAGACTTGGGGAACTGGCAGAAGGGTTGAACAGACAGACTTGGGGAACTGGCAGACTGGTTGGTTAGACAGACTGACTTGGGGAACTGGCAGATGGGTTAGACAGAGAGACTTGGTGAAATGATAGAGAGGTTAGACAAACAGACTTGGGGATCTGGCAGACTGGGGTTAGACAGACAGAGTTGGGGAACTGGCAGATGGGTTAGACAGAGAGACTTGGTGAAATGATAGACAGGTTAGACAAACAGACTTGGGAATCTGGCAGACTGGGGTTTGACAGACAGACTTAGAGGACTGACAGCCAAGTTAGGCAGAAAGACTTGGGTAACTGGCAGACAGTGGTTAGAGAGACAGACTGAAAGTAGAATGAAAAGCAAGTGAGACGAGGAACAGAAGGAGAATGAAAACCTGTGAAGAGAAGACACAGGGCTAAAGTAATTTTTCTTACCTTTACTCATCATACGAGTAATTAATACTCCTGTTGGTTGTTAAAGTTTTCTGTCCCCTCCCTCAGTCTCCCTATTGAATATGGCAAGCATGAAGATTATATATATACTAGCGACTTGCCCATCAAAAAATGACGGCAATGAAATTGTAAGGTATCTAATGGTGTTTGGTGTGTAATAATGAAATATATAATACATTAATAAATGAATATGCTTTACCTATTTTGAAGCATTGTGTTGAAGAGCTGTAATCTGTTTTGATGTTGCTGCAGCATTAGTGGTGTGGAGCTGCTGTCTAAGCGTGCTGAATGTGTGCAGTGTAATACTGTGCGTGCGCAAGACGAAACCGTTAGCGTAGAGGTGTACTTCCGCATTGGCGTAAAATGGCGGGTAATCTGTGGTATGCGTCTTAGCGAATTATCCGTAGGTCTTTTGTGGTGTTTTGCAAATTTCTTGTGGTGTTTTGCGAGTGTGTTGTTTTCCGTGTTTAGAGTGCTGTAGCCTCGTTTTCGTTTTGTTTGGCTGACATTTTTTCTCTCGCTTAGCGATTTTATTAGTGTCTAAAGTCTTTTATTTTGATTTAAATGAAGGTGTAAGTTGCTTTTTTGAGGTGCTGGATGGTCCCTCTTGGTGTAGGTAAGCTTTTTATGTGTGTGTTGTGTGTATTTATTGTGTTTTAAATGTTTTTATGTTCCCGTGTTGCGTCCGATTTTTGCGAGGTCGTAATGTGTGCTAACGTGTGTTGTATGGTGTTTGCGTGTGTAGCCTCATTTTCGTTTTGTACGGCGGCCATTTTTTCTGTCGCTTACCAAATTTGTTAGTGTGTAAACTCTTTTATTTTGAGTGAAATGAAGGTGTAAGTTGCTTTTTTGAGGTCCTGGATGCTACCTCTTGCTGTAGGTAAGCTTTTTATGTATGTGCTGTGTGTATTTATTGTGTTTTGAATTTTGTAATGTTCGCGAGTTCCGTCCGAGTGTTGCGAGGTCGTACTGTGTGTTAACGTGTGTCGTATGTGGTTTGCGTTGCAAGGTAAAGTTTGCAAGGTTCGTAATTGGTGTGTCGTGTTGTTTGCATTGCGACGTAAAGTTTGTGAGGGTCGCAGTTGCTGGAATGCCAGCAACTGAGGCCCTCGCCCGCTGCCCTCGCTATGCGAGGGCTGCGGCTCGCAAGCCCGCAAGCGTTAGCAACAACTCACATGCTCACAACTATATATGTGATTGATGATTAGAATGTAATTTATTATTTGGAATGATTGCAAATCTATTGCTGTGAGGAAATTCACTTCCTTAAGCACTGCAAGTTCCTTCAATGTATAATTAATTGGAATGCAGTGTGATGTAGCCTAAGTTTAGTCTTTGTTTACCCAGAAAAAAAGTGTCTTATGGGAATTGCAGGAATTTTTGAGGTATGCCATGTTTAAAGACTAACAGCGTTATTAAATTGTGATTCAGCCAATTGAATAGGGCTCTATTTAATCACAGAGCATATTTTTTTACAGAAGTTTTTAGTTAGTGAACTTCTATCGAAAAGCAAGGTCTTCACTAACTAAAAACGTCTGTAAAAAAAAAATGCTATGTGCTTAAATAGAGACCTATTCAATTGGCTAAATCACAATTTAATAAGGTTGTAAGGGCCCGATTCAATTGCCCAATTCGTAAATTTATACACACTTAAAATCACTCTTAAGATTGCTACATATTCAGCAAATATTACTTATTGGCACTAATGAATTCTTAAGTCAATGGAATGCATATAAACATTTATAAAAATAAAATTAAACCTGAAGCCAAATTTACGAGTTCAAGGCATTTGCAAGTAGCTAATAGAGTATGGCCCTAATTGTATTATTATCATAGCTTGAATGTGGCAAAAAGAGATTAAGAAGTAGGATTTGCAAAACAGACATATGCAATAGATATCATGGTTCTTGCAAGCAAAGGATGGAAGCTGCCATCATAGGCATATTTATTTTTCAAAGTATTACTGAGTGTTGACTGAGCAGTGCAAGAAAGGTTTGCAATTATTTGTTCAATCTATATGAAGGAGGGTATATGTGTCCTGTACTGAAATATTTTCTGAATCCACCAATGAATCAACAAATCCCCCTACTTTCACTCAACAGGAACTGTGGAAGACACAAACACGGCATCCTTTCAGGCATAAGCAGTGTCTATTAAAATAAAGCCTTTACCTAAAAATGCTGTAATGCACATGACTTACATACCTGCTAGTGTTGTTAAATTGCTACAGACTTCTCAAACAGTATACAGAGCTTAGAATTACCCTCTACTAGATCTTCATCATCAGGGGGATTTGGAAATCTTCCCTCCCTCATGCAATATGTGGGGCCCTTCCATCCGTGTTTCTGGTTTTATTTTCCACGTTCCCATTGTGCAAATAGAAGCTTCTCTCACAATTCAAAGTCTCCTCTCTTCCTTAGGAAGTTTATCAGCAGAAACAAACATGGTAGCTTCCACCAGCAGCATAATTGCATATAAAATGTAATAAATGAAAATGTCACTGAAGTCATTAAAGTCTCTCTTCATCAAGTCCTCTATGGACCATACGTTTCATATTCTCTGTAATTTTTTATATACAATCTTGTCTGCAATTATACATTGTAAAATAAATAAAATGTAAAGATCACAAATCAATAAGCTAATATTTTATATTTTATGTAGCAGGAAGAAGATATTTTTGTTATTTCCAGGGTGATTTCTGTTCTTTTCAGCCTATGCTGAGTGAAGGAAACTCCACACAGTCTTTATGGATGACTGCTTGAAGACTAACTGTCTGATATTAAAAAAAACTGTAAATATGCAGCATTTTTAAAAATGAAAACAAAAATTCACTTGGTTTTCAGTACTTTGGTTGATGATGTAGGGCAGCATTGATGAATTCCATGTACATTTAAATGTTATTTTTGTATAAACACATTGCCTAGTGTCCAGTGTAGTTCTTCAGAAGAATATATATTAAATATGGAAGATAATCTCTGCTCTCTAAATGCCTTTCTTGTATGCCCCTTCTCCTTGGGTTCAGGTGCCCATTTTTCTAGCCAAGTCTAATATATGTTCAGTAGTATTTTAAACTCCCCACCTAATAATTGAAATGAGAGGCTTCCCATTGTTACAGGATGTGAGTCCAGCAGAGAGTGATTACAGCAGCCCATCTGCACCCAGCAAGTGGCTGGCACATGCTGATCTGATTATAGCCACACATCCTATCCAGATGACCAGTCTGGAGAGTTGATTTAGAGAAAATCCCTTATTTATACAGATACAGCAAAGCTACCAGTTAATGCACACAAGAAAGCACACAAAGAAATACATCTAAATGCAATCGATAATATTAAGCATTTTCAGTGGAAATGTTAGAAAATTAAAGGTTAAGCATTTTAAGCATAAATTACTGAAATTGTACTTCCTTCTAACAGTCTTTATTTAGTGTCATTACTTATCTCTTACAGTGGGGGTAATAAAAAGGCCAAGTTTGTATGGATTAGAATAATGATTGTATTTAAATATATACAGCCTTATTAAATTGGGATTCGGCCAATTGATTAGGGCTCTATATCAGCACAGAGCACATTTTCTTTACAGAAGTGTTTAGTTATTGATCTTCTTGCTTTTGGATAGAAGTTGACTAACTAAAAACTTCTGTAAAAACAATATCCTCTGTGCTTATATAGAGCCCTATTCAACTGGTGGAATCCCAATTTAATAAGGCTGTAAATATCTCACTAACTATTATATACTGGCCATTCTCTTCTTATTTAGCACTGCACAGTACTTGCCTCATTTTAATGTGATTTGGCCAATTAAATAGGGCTCTATATAAGCACAGACTACATTTTTTAACAGAAGTTTTTAGTTAGTGAACTTCTATCAAATTAATGAAAACAAAATTACAAAAACAAATAAATACAAAATGACAGAAAATAATAAAAAACCCTAAATTAAAAAAAATAATAAGACCTACATCACTAAAAATAAAAAATCCTAAATCACAAAAAATAAAAAAGAATTATAATTAAAATAAAAAAAATAGAATTACAGTAAAAATTAAAATAGATTTACAAATAAAATAATCAAATATATTAAAATAAAAAAAGACACAACCTGTAAAATAAATATTAATTAATAATAATTACCTGCCCCAAATAATCAACAACACCCTGGTCCACCCGGGGCTATCCATGTTGATTGAAAAGTGTTCTCTTCTCTTCTTTCTTGATTTAAGCCCATGTCATCTTCTGATCCAGGAAAAGACCCTTCAAAAAGGCTGTTTAAAAATGTACAGGTTTCAATCTCTACATTCTTATTGATTAAGCAATTCAAATACTCAATTCTGATTGGCTGCAATGTGTTTGATACGTATTTTAGCCAATCAGAAGCCTACAAAATAGTATTTAAGGCGAGGACACTGTCCAAAAGGTGCTATTCGCTAGGGGAGCTACTCGGAGGAGGATTAGCATAAGTAAATTTGTTTAGAGAGATGGTTTCTTATATGGATGGACTTTTTAATGGCCTTTAGAGGAGGATCAATGATCTTCAATTAAAACAGAAGACAGACTTCTTCAAGCAAAATGGATGTGCCTGCTTATCCAGGACTGAAGATTGAGGACCAGGGCATCAGTCATCACCTTTTGAGGGTCATCATTTGGGGTAAGTATTGATCATAGTATCGAACATAGTACCATGCACCGTTTTTGTTGTTGTTATAAACTTTACCTGCGGTTATTAATTAACTCTTACAGTGATGGATGTTAAAGCAGGGAGAGGATGACTATCTTGTTAAATCATTATAATGGCATATGCTTAGATTTGTTAAAGGCTATCTATTTATGTGTACACCAATTGACCTGTACTTCCTGTCTGTGATTAATCACTAGATAATGCTAGTAGCAGATTGTTCCTCTTGGAATGTTCCTATGTGTAAAACCACTGTAAAATGAAACCTAAATAGATAGATAAATGTCTCTATGCTTGTCTCTCAAACAGCTGATAATGTTGTTAGGTTGTTACATGCCTAACAAACAAGTGCCAATTTTCTTGAACTACAGTGGGCCTTTAAATACAAACTGTAAAATGAAACACAATCGGACAATACTATTGTTTATTGTGTCAAAAAAAGGAAACATCCAAAGTGAAAACACTAATACTGATCTGTTCTAGTTAATATTTAAATTTCGCTTTTACCTCTGATAAAACAAGATGTTTTGGTCCCTATTTTGAAATGGTGTTTAAACACAAATTGAAATGATTATTTTTATTTAAAGGTCCACCCAAGTACCAGATATGCTCTGCTAGATAGAAATGGAATATGCAATCCTTTCTTGAAGTTGCCATTACATTGATTGTGTTAGAAACATTTCCTCTAGGTTTTAGTGTTTATATTCAATGTGTTGCATATATAACTTGAAAAGGCATTGATTAGAACTGCTGTGTAGGCTAAGTGAGGAAGTGGTGAATTCCCTATCCAATAACAAATGAGCCATATGGATTTTTCACAGAGGCAGAACTACTGCCAGTGCAGCAGGTGCAAATCAGTGATGCCCACTTCAGAGTTGAGACAGACTGATAACAGCAGCATTGCAGCTAAGTCCTGTGGGCCTCCACCCCCGCAACTGTGTCCCTCACTTTGTGATGGCCGCAGTTGCAGGACACAACTGCGTCCCTCGCTATTTTTGCGGGACACAACTGCATCCCTCATATTTTTCAGAGATTACTGAGGTACTGCTTTCCAGAGAATTCAAGTAGACCAGGAGGGTATCCTAAACTTTTTATGTTTACTGATTATGTTTACCTGCAGTGTTCTCATGGAAACATAGTTCTGACGACAGATATGAACAAAATCACACTGTCACAAAGCACCATGTGCCAGTGAGAGTTGTGTGTAGTGTCTTCTTTGCACTGGGACTCTGGGGGATTCACTGTGCTAGTAATACCATGTTCATCTCTGGCAACATTCACTGTACTATAGAGGTGGTTGTATTTGTCATGACTACATTGTTTAGTGACTGTAATATTACCAGTAATTATGGATATGGCCATTGGCGCATGACATTATTGCATTATGATTAAGTATTATTGTTGTATTGTTATATGTTGCCTGTACATTGTTACCATGTATACTAGTTATAATCTGTTATAAAGGGAAAATGTTATAGAGAACAGGAAAATGCATGAGGAAAAGGTAAAACTGCTCTGCACATAAGCTTAACTGCAGGACATTGCATCCTCACACATACAGGCCTTGATAAACAGCAGCCAAGAGAGATGCCTGTGCTTCAGGAGGATTAAGCAAACACTGGAGATTAACATCAAGGTTGTTGCACTAGCCACCTGTCAGGTAGTTTAGACATCTGGTGAGTTTTATCTCAGGAGCTTTTATAGCAACCAAGGTTGCAAAGCAAATGGAACTTAGTTCTGACATCACACACATACACAGAGGTACACAAGGGTTTGTGGTATTCACATATCCACAGTGTGAGGCTATTTTTGTGTTTGTATCCTGAATTGGGGAGTGGTCTTGTTGGAGGCTACTAGTAGCCTGTATCCAGTATTCTATGCCTGTACCTTTGGGCATTGTCCTCTTCAGAAGCCACCTTTTGTGCCAGAGAGAACAAGAACCACACAGTTCTGCTGGGGTGGGTTTGAACTAGGTTCCTATCAAGCCCCCTTGAAGAAGCAGATTGTGACAGTATTACTGTACTGAAATATTGGGTACATTGTATTTGTGTGTAAGAGCTTGCTATAGTGGTTATATTCATGTTAAATGTGCCTGATATTTGTATGTATTGTGTTATAAAAGATTTTGTGTTCATTTAAGCTACTGTGGCGGTCCATGGAGGTGTAATCAAATTATTGTTTGTTAAGCCTTGGCCTTCTGATCTAGTGATTTTGATTATGTTAACAAGTAATAGTGTTTAATGGCACCACTGCTTATTTACTTTTGTTAATGTGTTTAGCCATCTTTGTTTTTCCCCCATAAATATGACTTACCCTGATCAATAAACAGTTGTTCTGCTTAAGACATAAGTGTTGGAACTATATCCTTTCCCTGTGTGCTGGGACTTCCATACTCTGTTGTCTGGGGTTTTCTGATCTGATGGAGGCTACCAAAATTCTGCTGTCTGCTCCAGCCGTTAAGGTGGGGACAAGAACCCTATGCATGGATGGAGAGTTGACCTTATGTAACAACAGATCCATCATGTCCACAAATGATATCTACATAAAAACGTTGATTAATAAAACCTTTAGGGTTTCCTTATACTTATCCCATATGTTTCTTAAAAGTATCTGACTTTTCTGCTGAAAAACTCTTCTACTTATCTATTTTACCATTTTACTTATCTAGTTTATTATTTTACCATTTACCACTTATCCATCTACCATTTCTGAAGGGTGGTACTTCACATATTACTCCTAAATCTTCCACCTTCCAGCTTCAAATCATGACCTATTGTTCTTACATTACTCTTTCCAACTTCTCTACTGAGCTTTGACATATTTGCAGGTTTCTCTCATATTCATCTTTTCCTTCTCCCCTCTTATTTATACATATTCAGGCCATGAAGACTTTCCTTATTCCCTCTCCTTTGAATTGTGTCTAATTTATTAATACCCTTTTTAAGATAGTAACTGATCTCCAGAACTGTACACAGTATCTAGGTGAGACTAGGGATCTATACATTACTATTGCTAATTCCTCTTCCAATACTACCATTTCCTGCAGATGTGTTTCCTTATTTGCCTACTTTATATCAAGACATATAATAACTTGAAGTCCTTTTCCTCTTCTATTGCCGTCATAAACTTCCCATTAGGTGTATGGATTAATGGGACTTCACTTTCCCTACAGCCTGTGATCACTCTTTGCTCCTTTTGAAAAATTAAAGGTCAACCCTGGTAGAAATACTGTATATTGGCTGTAACCTAGAAGCTCCCTCTATAACTCACTATTGATAGAAGCCAATGATTTCAACAGTAGGGGATATTCATATCCGAACACACAGATCTCTGTCACACCAGACAAGGGAACAAAAACACCCTTATTAACAAGTGTGTCTGCACTGGAGAAGCAATACAGAATGTAGGAAAATATGATATCTTATTCATATTTATTTATCCTACTTTTTTCTGCATCCCCAGCCTCTCTGCCACAGAAGACTGAAACGCAAGAAAGTGATAGTGGAAACCAGCAATGATTTACTGACGGCAGCTGCTTCTCTAAGGTATTTTTGAGAATTATCATTACAGAGTATGCTTTGCATTGATTTTTGGACTGTGTTCAGCTATTTTGCAATCATGAAAGGTTTGCAAACCATTGAGTGGAGATATCTGAAATCACACACATAGATAGGAGTGATAATCCAGAAGCCAAAGAAGGCATATCTGCAAGGAAATGGAAAGTTACTACAAGGAATGTGTCACTAAGGTTGTATTAATGTTGGGTTTCTTATCTTTAAGTAGGGAGAACAATTTATTAAACAGCATTATTGAATCTGAGTCAAATGTTTCACATATTTCCATTTGCACTGCACCTTGACATTCATACCATGTTCATACAGTAGGGTTTAATTTGTTAATTCAATAACTAAATAGAAACAAAGAGCTTCATTCAATTGAGGCTTCGGGAGAACCAGGCTTTGGAAATGGAGCCCGTAAGTTATTTTGCTATGCAATTGGCGTCCTTTTGGAGGCTCTGATCGAGTTAATGGCTCCGGCCTCTGATTCATTGCGATGGTTAATATCGCAAGTTAATGCCCCTCCAAGCCTTTGACCTTTCATGGCCGCAAGACTTCCGAATGCTAAAATCGAAAATCGATATTCAATTGCACTGATTCCCCTTCTCTAACCACTCCGTCAACGTTGCAAATGGCAAAAGTCACTCCAAAAGATAGGGGTTACAAGGAGGACTCTCAAAGGGCTTAAACACATATCCGGAGCACTTTAAAAGCATATATACACACACTACTGTACTTGTATTAAAATGGAAAGTGATGTTAGGTCTTAGAATTAATAGCACAGCATTCTCAGACCAGCAAATCGGCTCTAAAAAATACTTTATTTCATGTTTAAATACTGTGTTTTATCGATTTCAGCAATCAATGTATTAATACATATAATGGAACTCACATGGACTTGAATATCATATTTATGGCTTTATCAATATTGCATTTTATCATGAATGTGGGTCCGATCATAATTCAAGCCCATAGGACTTTGAAAACCAACTTCCACTTTTCAAAGCCTTTATGGTGGCAATCTCGGTTTCCATTGGCTGTTTCTATCTTAGGAGATACAGCCTTGGTTAGTTGATCTGTTCAAGCTCGCAAATGCTACATACAATAGCATGGTTTCCAAATTTAGCTTTTGTCCCCTAACTTGCGGGCTTGACAAATTGAATAGCACCTTAAGTCGCAGGCCAGCATACATACGGCCTATACTCCATAACTTGCGACCTCAGAATTGAATGAGGCTCATAATCAGTATTTAAATACATTTCAGCTTAGTTTTTAAAACGTACATTGTGAACTTTAGTGTTTCAGACTTCTGCAGAGCTGCCTCAATCCATCCCCTATCAGGTGTTTAGGGAAAAGGAAAGAATCTGCCCTGGTTGCTGTCCTGCTCCATTCTCTGCAATGAACACTGCAGGAAAACCTAGAAAGTCAGCTCCAACCCCCTCAAAACCTGTTTACAGGTTGACTGAAGTCTTTTATGCACATGAGATGATTTTATTAAAGTTGACTTGATGTGCAAACATTTTTTAAGACAGTAAAAACAATTATTTTTCGCCTTTCATTTTTAATAATTATAACAATATGGCTTTAGTAGAGGTGTTAAGTTGTATTTTCTCTACATTAGTCACCTGAAATTAACATTGGATATAGATAAGTTCTGGTGAATGACTGCCACAATGATGTGTAACTTAGATGAAAATTAAATGGAAACGCAACTAGAATAGGCTAACACTCACAAGTGGCAATTTATGGAAAAAAAATAAAGCAATAGATGTCCAGAGTATAGAATAATTGTATTTAACAATACATTAAACCTTAGTTTCCATATAGTCTTTTTTTCCACAAATTATCGAATTGGAATTTTTTTATTTTTTAATATATAGTTTTTATCAAATGGAATTGTTTTTTAAATTTATAAAATAGCAGAAGAATCTGAGGCATACCTAAATAATATGATCTAAACGGTTGTTCTAGTGCCATCATTTTCAGAAGAATTGTGAGATTTAGCAAAAGATTGAATTTTAGTAACCTTTTGGCCTGTGGGAAATCCTTAAACTAAATATTTATATTTATCCCTTTTACTCATACAAATTATTGTCCAACCTATATTGGTGATCATAATGAATAGGGGGTTGAAACATGTAAAACTAGATCAAATGAGTAAACTGTTTTTACTCGCAAAAAAAATATTGGTAGAGGCAACCAAGATCATTATGGCTATAACAGAAAAATAATTACTTGTGACTTAAGAAAGAAGTAAGTAAAAGAGCTGTTGATGAGCGAATATTTTTGGATGCCAAATATCTCCACGCCAAGGTGATCTAACATTTTTTTGATCACACAGTTGGCCACCATCATTGGTCTTCCCCAAAGCTTAGCCATATATGCCTTGATCTTTTATCAGCACTAATGTGATCAACTCTTTCATGGATGAAAGGACATGCTGTAGGATGCAATCATGACATTTTTTATGCCTTAGCTTACTCATGATGGATGCTGCTAATTGCGTTTGACCGTCTAACCAAAGTATCTAATTCAATTCACAGAATATGAGGAGATGGATTCTGAAGTTCAATTTTTGAAAAATCAGAACTACTATGAGCTGAAAAAGACATGCATACAAAATGGAAGACTTTTCAAAGACCCAGAGTTTCCTGCAACAGTGGATTCCTTGGTCTACGACAAGGCACCCCCAGAAAGAGTGGAGTGGAAACGGCCCAGTGTAAGTCAAATATGAGACGCTTGTCTGAAGTATTTTAGGTACAGATAGAAAATTTGAGATGTGTGTATGTATATATATATATATATATATATATATATATATATATATATAATAACTTTAGGTTTATCCATATTTACTTTGATATATATATTATTAATAGTTGCGGTTGCTTTATGAACAAATCACCTTTAATTTATCATGTAGTCCAGCTATATCTAGATAAATACATAGTAGGAGGGCTGGCCATGAGACAGAGGATCAGTTTCATCAATTGAAGATATCAATATCTCTGGTGTTGAATAATTATAATTTACATAGAGCTTAAAAGGCAGTATAAACAAATACTGTTGGATGGGTGTAAGCTGGACAACTGTGAGGGTATATGAGGACTGGAGGACAGGAGAAGACAGAACCAACAGGACATCAATGTGCCCAATGGGAGCAGTCAGATAAAGAATGGCAAAATTACTAGTATTGGGAAGCTGTCAGTTATCCAGTTGGATGACTTGAGCTATGGATAACATTTAGTCAGCCAATCAGAGAGTATCAACAGTTTATGAAAAAATGCATGAAAAATGCATGGTGGTGAGAGCACCACCATTTGCATCTGCAGACCCAATATGGAGATACCATTTCCCATATACTATATCCTGTGGTGTCTGAATGATGGAGCTGGTAGGTAATGAGGATGTCCACTCCTCCCCCAATGTCTGGCGTCTCAGTAGAATATATAGTCTTTCTCTCTCTTTATAAGATGTTTTTATTTAACTCAGTTATCCCTCCAACTGCATCACTGCCATCTAGAGATTTTGTCAGTACAATTTCTACAAGCTCCCTGCAAATGCCCATAAACTTCCTTTGCTGCAACGACAAAAACAGCTTTTCCCCCTCAGTATTCCCCAGCAATATTAATTGCAGTGAAGACAATGTAGAAGGATTTTGAGGGAGCTTGTAATATATGGTCCTTATAGCACTTGATAGCTTCCAGCTTTTTCTTCCTGCAAGTTCAGTATATTGGCTGTTGCAACTAAACTTGTAATAACATATAAGTAGTGATGTCCCGAATAGTTCGCCTGCGGACTATTTGCAGCGATTTTTGCATGTTCGCGTTCGCATCGAACTGCGAACACATGCGCTTTTGGGTTCGCCCCCTATTCTTTATCATTGAGGAAACTTTCACCCTGCACCTCACAGTCAGCAGACACATTCCAGCCAATCAGCAGCATACACTCCCTTCTAGAGCCTTCCATCTGAAGGACAGCAACCCAAAAAGCCCTTTTTAGGGCTAGAACATCATTTATTTTATTTTATATATTTTTTCTGTGTAATCTAATTGTATATGCCTTCCTGCCAGCGTGTGTGTGTGACAGGCTAACACCTAACAGCTTATATTGTGCTCAGTGAAATAAAACAACACTTTTTTGACTGTAATAGATTGAATATCAGTTGCCTGCCTACAGGCGTGTGTGTGAAGCCTATTGCATCTACTCTGCCAACTTTTGCCAGTGCACAGTGATACGTCATATCTGGTGCAACCGTAGTGTACAGTGACATAAAACAACACTTTTTTGACTGTAATAGATTGAATTGCAATTGCCTGCCTACAGGCGTGTGTGTGAAGCCTATTGCATCTACTCTGCCAACTTTTGCCAGTGCACAGTGACACACATATCTGGTGCAACCGTAGTGTACAGTGACATAAAACAACACTTTTTTGACTGTAATCGATTGAATATCAGTTGCCTGCCTACAGGCGTGTGTGAGGCCTACAGCGCCTACTCTGCCAACTTTTGCCAGTGCACAGTGACACTCATATCTGGTGGCATCTTAGATTGCACGCGCAGTGCCCCAAATTTGAAGTGGGAGGACCGACCAAGCATCTTTTTCCATCTTCCGCTTCCAAAAATCCATGCCATATACACGTCGCCTGATAGGTGACGTAACAGGGATTAAACTGATAGGAATAGTACTACTTAACAGTACACTCCTTATAATAATGCAGACAGAGGCAACGCGTATAATCTTCCATGCTGTGCAGTGGAAGCACCCAGACTCTGACCTGTGTATAATCTTCCATGCTGTGCAGTGGAATCCCCCAGACTCTGATCTGTGTATAATCTTCCATGCTGGGCAGTGGAAGCACCCAGACTCTGACCTGTGTATAATATTCCATGCTGGGCAGTGGAAGCCCCCAGACTCTGACCTGTGTATAATGTTCCATGCTGGGCAGTGGAAGCCCCCAGACTCTGACCTGTGTATTATATTCCATGCTGGCAGTGGAAGCCTCCAGACTCTGACCTGTGTATAATATTCCATGCTGGGCAGTGGAAGCCCCCAGACTCTGACCTGTGTATAATATTCCATGCTGGGCAGTGGAAGCCCCCAGACTCTGGGAGTCTGAAGAAGAGGAGTCAGAGGAGGAAGATGGCTTTGAGGAGGTGGAAGACCAAACACAGCAGGCGTCCCAGGGGGCTTGTTGTCACCTTCCGGGGACCCTTGGTGGCTGGGTGGAGGAAGAGACCTTCAATGACATCAGTGAGGTTGTGCAAAGGGACTGTTTGCGGTTGTTTGCGGTGCATTAAACGGGGAGATTGGTCTGTTACTGTGAAGCGGGTGTAACCCTTACACTACCTGATCGATACAACATCATACCTGATGTTTTAAAGCATGTTATTCCAAACAATTTAGGAATGTTAGGTGATTTATGCCCTTTATGGCTTAAAACCAGACTCTGCATCAACTATGTAATTTTCCATGGGAGTTTTGCCATGGATCCCCCTCCGGCATGCCACAGTCCAGGTGTTAGTCCCCTTGAAACAACTTTCCCATCACTATTGTGGCCAGAAAGAGTCCCTGTGGGTTTTGAAATTCGCCTGCCCATTGAAGTCTATGGCGGTTTGCCGATGTTCTCCCATTCGCAAACATTTGATGAAGTTCGCGTTCGCTGTTTGCGAACCCAAAATTTGATGTTCGCGACATCACTACATATAAGGTATTTAGTTGCAAATCTCACCAGGATTGCTTTAACATTTCATCAAAATTGAGCTACCATGAGCTAATTTTTGATGTATCAATCTTTCTAGAAACAAAAATGCACACATTTGTTAGCAAACTATTTTAATGTTTTATTTCTTTACCACATGTAAAAATTATTGTTTTTGGAAGGAAGATTAAGTAAGAACATCTCAAACATCTGGTCGACACATTAGCTTGTTTTAAAAGGAGATTAACAAATAATGTATAAAACAGCTTTCCAGGTACAAATGTAGAAAATGATACGCCTAAAAGGACATGACAATTCAAAACATTCTTACTTCAGTTTGAAGACAAAGGATGAAACAGTGCAGCCCTGAACCTAAGAGACCTGGCATAGTTGATTGACCATTTTCCTTATTCATTTCCATTAAAAACTAAAAATATTTGTATGGGTCAATAAAATAGAATACTTTTAAGACACACACAAGCAACTTACATTATTTCCAGTGGAGACACAGAATCAGGGCCCAGATGTGTAAATAATGAATCAATTAATTCTAATATCTGTGTAGATTTGGATCCATAACTCATATGTAGACTGATTTGTCAGAAATTAGACCACATGTGACATAACATTTGTGCATATTGTATAGCATAGACAATAACTTACCCAAAGACATATTTGAAAGATTGCCTTATCAAATCAAAAACTTAGCCATCCCATAAAAATGCAACATTTACTTTTTGCTTAATTCTATATGTTTAGGCAGATTCAGACCTTATATTTTCTAGATGTATTCTCTACACAACTGGACAAGATGGTTGAAAGAGTTTTATTGAGAAAGTTCCATAAATGAATTAAATAAGGTATTTACTTTACTCGCATTCAGACTCAAAAATGCACACTATCAATATACAACCCTATCTGTATATTGGACAATTTAATATACAGAGACAATGTGAGAATTGCAATCCTTCTCTGTATTCCTGGCTGATTGGTTATCCAGATAAGATACATATAATTATTATATTATAAGATATTTCTGCACAGCATAGCATAATTAGTTGCTTATTTAAAAAAAAAAATTGGAATAGGGTACAAATTTGAAATGACCTGAATTTTTTTTTAAATTGTATATTAGTGGTAGCAGAATGAATAGTTCTATAGAAGCCCTATTGGAAAAGAGTGTAGAGCCAATGTGTAGATGATGCCCGTCCATGTTGCTGACTGGGCTGAGTTGAAGAATAACAATAATGTTTAGTCAGTTTCTAGTCCCCTTTAAATAGAACGTAAGGCTCTCATTGATTCAGCCAAGATAACATATAGCATTTTTCAACTATAGTGCCAAAAACATAAGAAATATATAAATATATAAAACATATCATAGATAATAGCACAAACAATTATGTCTTGTTCAACAGAGCTAACAATCTCCAATGTAATTAGATTTTTTTGTTAAACTCCTATTCATGTATATAGGTAATGCATGAATATATATCTATTAAAATACTGCCTCCTGGGACTATGTATCCCACACAGTTCCCACATCTTTCCTTGTTTACAACGAGTCACAGATGCTCAGATGAGGAGTGGTCACAGAATTCAGGGTTAGCTGGACAGAGCTAGGGTTGAAAGTTCATAACTAGACAAAAACGTACAAGACGTTCTAAAATGTCCCAGGTGGGTATTAGTAACCAGTACACTGAGAAAACAGTCCATAATTATGGACCAATTCTTGCCAAATTGTGAAACTGGAAGACATTTACTTTCTGTGAGTCATTGATAGCAATTTGTTAGGCTTCAGTTAATATCCATTGGGGTGGGCACTGACTAAACACTTGCCATATTGGTTATGGAAATATGCCAGTTGGTCATACATTTTACTGGACAACGTGATACATCTTAATAGATAATGGAAAGTTTATTTTGGATTGAGTTTATCAGTGAGAATGATTAATGTTCACTCTATGTTCTGATAACTGCTTTGGCTTCTTTTAAATCTAACTGGCCTGGTCTGATGACCAAGATAGGAACCATCAATGTAGAGGCTATGTTTGAAATTAGTGTATCCATTTAATTGTGTTGCACTGTGCACTTTACAGTAGCTGTATATAAACAAATCACATGTTGTATTGTACAGAACATACTAAGGGGCAGTGGGTATTTTGAAAATTAATATAGCATGTCTTGCATTTAAAAAAAGAAAATTAAAATGTATAAAGGGTTAATGTGTTATTTTTTTCAATTTGGTATTTTAATAAAATAAAAAATCACAACCCTTTATATGCAATTATTTTTTTCTATGTAGATCCATGTTTTTGTCCCTGCAGTTGCATGTTACTTTCTCAGAAGGATGTGTACCTTGTAAGCTAATGTGCTTCCTTTTAGCTCTGCTAAAACACTAGCAGTTTTAGATTCCACATTTCCATTTTGCAGACATACTTCCCGTCAATTCAAACTCTCCTCCCACCTCAGAAAGTTGATTAGCTAAAAATTAAAGTGATATATTTTAAAGCGGCCTAATTGCATATACAAGGCACAGAGGCTGTATTGTTTACAGTCTAAAACTATGATGTCTATTTTTAATTATTTCTTCAAAACAGTAGAAATTAAAAATATGACCACAGAGATCCATTAGGAACCTCTTTATAAATGTTAAATGTTCATACAGACTTTAGTGTGAATTTAAAGGGTAAGTTTTGCCTAAATACAAATTGTTGTTCAGTCTTTCGGTCATGTCCAAGCCTCAGTAACCATATGGATCACAGCACGCCAGGAACATCTGTCTGTGTTTCTGGTTGTGTTTATCCATATGGTTTTCTTGGCAACCATACTGGAGTGAGTTGCCAGTTCCTTCTCCAGTGGACTGCGATTTTTCTGACCTCTTGCTACGACCTTCCCCGTCTTTGGTAACTCTAAATGGTATAGCTCAATGCTTCAAATCAATTTTAAAATGGCAGTTTCCACTCTCCACAAACATGGAGGAGTAACTGGCAAAATCAACAATTTTAAGGGGAGCTTGCCCTTTTAGAACAGCAGAATCAAATAACACATATTAAGCCTGCCTGAATGTCAAATTCCTCTTGTCTGCAACTAAAATGCAATGTTTTTGCAATTAATATTCCTGTAACAGTTAATCCCTTGTGCCTGTTCTCGCTGTTAACTAGCTCCATTTGTCATTGCTTTGGTTTCTTACACAAGATGTCATTGTAAAAATATTTCAAGACAAATCTGAATTCAGTTTGTTTCATCCAATCAATTATAATAAACATGTCTTGAGACAAATCTCCAGTGTATATCTGGATCAAATCAGAAGCAAAACTGTGTTAGACGTTAAAACAAAATAGTCAACCGAACAAAAGTTCCACACATAAAGTTCCAATGCTATTTCTGTTTCTATAGTTTATAAGTTGCATCTTACATGTAAGGGTTGTGGCACCTATCCGTGTCATCCATGGGAGTCACGCTCTGCATCGGAGTGACATTTGCATCTCTTCTGATCGTTATAGCAGCATGGTGTCCAGAGAGGTAAAGTGCACTCTACCATGACGAAGGAAGTGAGGGAGCCTGAGATTTACTCATGGAGTTTCAGTCGTGGGGTGTAGTTATAAAATGCTGTTCATTTTACATAGCATGGCCTAAGCAAGGACATGTGTGTTGTGGGTATGCTAAATTATTGATTGAATTTGACCCTGGACCATAATCCTTACTATTCTATAACCCAGCTATAGGCCCATATCTCTTTCCTGCTGCCAGCTCCTGAACATCTGACCAAATCCTGACTTACCTTTTGCTATCAGGACATAGGCCCTGGTTCAAGGGCCAGTCTGTATTCTTTCTTTCCCATGGGTAGATCTCCTGTTTGGCAACCCAAGCGCAATACGTTTCCTTCTTGATTGACTATAACTTTGAGATCTCTTTCAGAGCTGTGAACTATACCAAGTGAAACATGGCAGCCTGCATCACCTTCTTGTTAGCATGCATGTCCTTCTTGTTAGTGATATAGTGGAACAAGAAGTTGTCAGGTGCTCTCCTGACACATTACATCAAAGTATTTCTCTGTATCTTTGATTTCATATTTCAAAATTATTGCCACTAACACTGAAAAAGTTGGAAATTAAACCTGGATAAATTGGATTCCTGGTTTTTAAAGTCAGAAAGAAATGCTTTAATTCTGACATGAGATAAAGTTGTGTTTAAAAATGTGTTTATGTATCTTTTAATCTTGATCATCTTCTGATTCACCTTTCCCTAAAAATGTTAACTAGTTTTATCCAATTTTATCCAAATGACATCTCCATGGCACACAAACTAAGACGAGGAGAGAGATCGTCTTTACTGGAATGCATCTGGCACATGTTAAAAGACAGGTATTATTAAACAGTAAAGAATAGTAGTGAGATCTTGTTTTATGTGTCATATTGACAGGATATATATTTATAATTGTCCAAATGTTAGGTGTGAGTCAGTGTTGCAGCTAGTGAATGGAGGGCTCTTGTGCAAAAACATTTTGGAGCCCTCCATCTACAAGGTATTTGGCTGTGGGGTTCAATAAATAAGTCCAAAACTATATGTAGCAGGTCTGATCACCTACCCATTTAAACTAATCTTCTCAAAGGCTGCTGCTAGTAGCAGTGGGTCCCTACCCTCTAGAGCAAGGGTGTCCAAACTCGGTCCTGGAGGGCCACACACATGTCTGGATTTGATAATAACCCTGCTGTGCACAGGTGACTTACCTGTACACAGAAAAGATATATTAAAATCCAGGCCTGTGTGTGGCCCTCCAAGACCGAGTTTGGATACCCCTGCTCTAGTGGCCTCTGTGATTTGCCTGAGGAACTTGAGTTTAATGGCATCAGAGATGCAAACCAGAACAAGCAAAAAATTATCAGTTGGAAGATATATACATATACTTAGTGACCAGTTAGTATATTTAGTGCATTGAAAGATACTTGTTTCAGGAAACAAAGAATTGATCATTTCTGAAAAATGTCACATTGGTGAAGTGTAAAAAAATAGCAAAATTAGCTATCTATGTAAGCCATGAATAAAGAAATTTTTTCCACAAAATCTTATATTCAGGATACTATGCTTGTGTGGGAAGCATTTCAATCTTGAATGAAAAGTTGCCTCTTGCTTGATGGGAGGTTATCCCACTTGGGATTTATTTCCTACATAGTTATATTATTGGCAAGTGGCTATTCAAAACGATTTCAACAGAGCTAAATAGAGAATCTATCTAACTTAACAGTTCTTCCCATGTTTCTCAGGTAAAACATCTGGTGCCACTTATTAGATATTGAATATAATATTTATTAAACCCTTTGCAAAAACATGTTGCTCTATATTAAAATAAATATGAAACTTCAATTATCCTTTAACAAATTCCCTCACACTATAGATAGAGCAACCACATCTATAAATAGAGGTCCAGAGTGTGAACAGAATTAATCAGTTAGGATGTGATTTCCAACTAAATAATCTGAGCAGAGGATTCAGTGACATAAGTTGATGGATGGCACCTGTAGGAGGAGAACCTCAGCTATCAATGCCAGAAAAGCTATAAAAACTCACTGCTGTACAAATAAATACAGTATATAAATCTTTCAGTGCAATACTTGAGAGTAATATTTATCTTCATAAAAGAATTATGTGCCTGCTGTGTGAATTTATCAACTGACAAATGATCTGCTTACAACCAAGAGCAAGGGAATATTCTAACTTGTATTACTCATGGACCTCTTAGCTCTTCTTTTGACTGGTGTCCATGTCACAGTCATGTAATACTTCACATACTATCTACTCAATTAGTGTCTCCTTGTTCCTCTCTATTCTAAGTTTTTAATGTGTTCCTCAAGACTCAGGTTTTCTCCATCTCCTCTTTTCGAATGCTAATGAGGTAGTTGGTACAAAAAATACTACAATCCCTATATCATGAAACTCCAACTATTTCTTTAACGGGAGCTTTTTCTGACCATTGAAAATAACTGGTTTCCAATTATCTCTCAATGACAGCTCCTCTCATCTTTTTTAAACTGTAGCAGTGCATGCTGCTCACATTCCACTAAAGCTGCACAATAAATAGGCAGCTGTAGGTACTTTAGCTCCACACTTTGTAACTCAATAATTCAAACAAATAGGAGGTGCACCAGCCAAAACAAAATGGAAAATGCATAATTTTGCCTTTTAAATGACTACTGTTGTCCAAAAATGTATATCATGCATTTAAAAATAGCATATTTAAACACGGCAAATGAAGTGTTGTGGATAGTATGTTATTTGTCTATAGTGCAGATAAATTATATTAAATTGAAATACAAACAGATAGTTTTCTCCTCTGTCCTCAGTTACAGGAAAAGAAGGGACAGTGAATCTTATAAAGCTCATTATGCCTACATTGCCTCCTCCCTTTGACAAAGACGCTGATGCGTAGAAACGTACGTTAGGGCAAGAGTGCGGTGTGATGTCACACGCCGACGCTGGAAAGAGACAGAGACCAGAGTAGGGCATTAATCGGTGCTGTACTAATGGTAGCAACCAAGATTATACAGATAATACCACCTGAAGTCCTGAAGCTGACATCCTCTACACAATAACCTGAGAAATGTCGAAAAAGAAAACCAGGCTTATTATTTATTCACTCGAGCATAGCTGAATATATTTGAGAAATTAAAGTAAACTAATTTCTCTAACAATAATATGGAGTTTTTAAGAAGAGTACTCTAGTAACCCCACTTATATGGGCTCTATCAAGCTAAACCTCACACTAGAGTCCCATATTATTAGATTATGAACCAAACGGTAAAGCCCAGGAAATAAAGAGTCGAATAAACCTATCTCTTCTTTTTTGAGTCCGGTTTATATATACAAAGATATAGTGCTAAGGTACAGAGGGTAAATTGGAAGTTCAGGAGTACCCATGCTTGATATGCATGATCGACCATTATGACATATCACAACACATAAAATACTAAGGTATGTAATTCACCATATGATCCCCCAGAGGAGCTCTATATAGTCTCAGTTAGATTTTTCAATTATACTAGTAAGATCTTTATCCCTAATTTAAAGGGAAAAAGACATTAAGTCATTTGAAACTACAAGATTCTTGTTAATATTTATTTATACAAAGGGCGTTTCTCCTTTTTTTTTAATGTTTTTAATTGTGTGATAACGTCGCTGTTTCAATAAAGATGTAAATAAAATTTAAATAGTATGAACTTATCTTTCCCCACTTTTTGTTTCCCTTTTGATATATTGCCTACCAACTGAATGTGAACAGATTAGAAAACACAATTATCAGACTCCCCACTCAAACACAGCAAAATGTTGTTAATGTATAAGTCATATTCTTTTAAATGCGTCCTAGCAAGTTTTAGACTGCAGTTTCCTTTTAAGTTTACTCACAAAATGTAAACCTTTTGTTAACCTCAACAATTTAAAAAGTTGTTATTTTTGATTTTAAAAGTAATTAAAGCCAGACCATCCCTTTAATTTTAACATGCATTTGCAGCAGAGCCTACAGAGGTGTGAATGTGACCCGGAGAACATTCATGGAGGTGGCATCTGTTCCTTCTTAAGAGATACCCTAAGGAAAATAATTTATACCAGCTGGGTTATGTGTTTAACAAATTCTTTCACCAAAATTAAAGAAGAATGTCAGACTGTAGAATAACACACGAACTATGCTAAGAGAAAAGTCATATTGGATAAAAGCACAACAGTGTTGCCTTTTGGTGGATCAGTACAACATATACTGTAGTTATAAGAATTATAGTGCATCCATAACCTACTTGACATATATACTGTACTAAATTGAGACAGTTTATCCTGGACCATTGACTGGAATATAAGCCAATGTGATCAAATAACTAAACTATGCAGAGCTGGCTAATCTGGCCCATATAAAACAAACTAATAAAAACCAAAGGCCAGTGCAAATGGACTCTAATTAACCAGAAATACAGAAAAAAATATTGAGAAGACTGCAGGCTTTTGGCAAATAGGAAACATAATGTCCCTAATTTGAAGCCTGATGGCTTGTTTCTAAGTTAACATGGGACTTAGTCAAAGGCAAAAAGTCTTGCGTTATCCAAGTGCCCAGCTCAGACTCAGGAGAAGCTTAAAGTGCCTTTCAGTAGGACCCAGATCATAGTTGCAGGATACAGGTTACCATCTTATCCTGACCCTTACTGGCTTGGTAAAATAATAAAAACCTCTCTTCTCCTTCCTATCCCCTTGTATTCAGGACACAGCATAATTAAAGAAGAAACATACACCTTTAGATTGGTGTACAGGCTGAAGCTGACTTTATTCTGTCTGGCATAGATATTTTTAATCAGTACAAAGAACCAACCCCCATAAGCTCCCCTCCCCCCCCAGATTGGCCAACCCACTTTTAGCCAATCACTAAAAACTAGCGAGGGCCCTGTTTTACAATACTCTTGTGTATATGCTAAATTGCTCTTGTTGTGCCATTAAGCCTGGAGCAGTTAATAGTAACTTTTGTCATCAGAAATACCAGATACCCGAATTCCAAGATGGAGTCAGCCGAACAGGCATGGCTTACCACATACCAATATGGGAAATTGATCCCTCTTCTACTAATTTAAAATTAATCACGATCACATTGAGTCCTTAAGAGTAATTGCTTTTTATACAATTACACCCAGCATGGTATGCCACTGCATCTAAATAGACTAAAATTGTCAAATCTTAGCATATTCTGACCACAACCTGAACACAAGCAATTCTTAGTAGGCCCTAAAACTCGTGTACAAAGGACTAAGAGCATGATTAGGCATGAAAAGTGTCATAAAGCTGGGTTTTAATTAGAAAACAAGTGTTGCCTCTGCTGATCCCTGGAGGTCTACATGATCCTTTGGTGAAGCTTGTGCATGAGACAGCTAATTACATCTCTGCAGGAGCAGGGTTTGCAGTTAGATTTCCTTGGTGTCTGATTCTGAGCATGGGTGAGTTTAAGCAGGGAGATATTAGACACTAAAAGCTCGGATAATAAAACAAATCAACATCGACTCTTCCTGTACCCTCCTACCTTCACTGACAGATAAGGTAAAAACACCCTCAGGCTCAAATCTTGCAGGTATTTCTGAAGCAACACACAACATAACTTTCCATACACCAATGAACATTGGTAAAATTAAGATTTTATCTTAAAATTATTTTATGTTCATGGTATACATAACTGTTAATATTTCTTGTTTGTTACATACTTCACAAACATGGTCTATTAAGTAACATGTTCTGGATTCTAAAATAGTTTATTAAAGGGTAGGAAGTAGCCATATCCATTTGATATATTTGATAACAATAATTTTAAAGCCAATGAAACAGAGACAATACAGACAATATTAGGCGGCCAAAACTGTGAATGAAGTGGAAGTCTGGTGGGAACAAACCTGATGATTTTGTTGTGAATTCCCACACAAAGCAAGCTTGCAATGACTCAGATAAAGTTATAGTATATGTAACAAGATGAACGAGCAGTAAGAGTATCCAAAGGATGATGTGCGTCTGACAAGCGGAGCGGCCCATCGAGAGCTTGGGCCAGAGCAGCTGGAAGTTATTATTGGACTTACTGAGAATACTGTCTCCCACGTAGGTCCACAGTATGCAGTTCCCAGCCTGTGTTGCAATACCATGATGTAGGTATGTGATTGACCCCAAGGACAGAGACATTGAAGAAAAACAGGGCAACTCTGATAAATATTTTCTGTCTATAATACAATATATTGGGGAATATTCACTTAAACCCAGGCAAACAAGGAGAGTTAAAAACTTTTCCATAGATAATTACGTTTATTTAAATATATTAAAGAACACTCTTATAGAATATTACAGTTAGGTGGAACTTAAAAAAGGACACTGAAGTCCCATATTTTTGGCATGTTGATTGAAATAATGGAATTGATTATAGGAAATAAATGTGATTTAAAATACAGTTATTTTTGTCTATATATAAAATAATGTGCATCTAAACTGCTATTATTAATAATTATTAATAATTTTGTTTGTCCAAAGTTACATACTGCTATTTTGAATAAATAACCATTTAGTATCAGGCAGTTATTTTTAAGAAAGTAAAAAAAAAAACACACAGCAATACATTTTAGAAAGGGAAAGACCTTAGTTGAAGGTTACCTCCCTTTTTAAATTATTTTGAAAGACTACCTCATATTACTGTCATTTAATAGAATTATATGGCAGTGCAACTCATTGTAGGACATCTTGCACCTTAGGTCAACATGCAGTCCAATGTGGAAGTGTCCAGACACAAGTAATGTCTGCTAAAAGTAGGATTTGGTCCCAACATATTTTTATACTCCTGATCTCTCTTACACAGCTGCTTATGTTATTAGTTTGTTGCATACTTCACAAATATGGAAGTTTTTCTCGAGCTACAGTGGTCCCTTAAAGCTTCTCTTCATGGAGAAATGTTGTATTATATCTGTATCCAAACGAGAACTGGGGGAGCTAATGGTTTGAACGCTAAATAACTTTGACTTCAGAACGAAGAAATCTAGTTTTTAGGTCTCCCTTTTAGCGAAAATGGCATTTAATGTTCTGGACAATTTGCATACCAAGCTGCCAGATGGTTTGTAATATACTTGTTGTATTAGGACATTTTTGTACTGGAAACTTGACCCTCTCCAGTGTGCTGAAAGGTTTTTCTAATAATCTCTCTGTAGGGGAGATTTTTTCGGTCCCTTCTCATCCTGTCTCATCCCCCTCAGAACCCTTTCAGTAAAATCTAGTATGACCCAAAATTCCACCAACTGCACATAAATGCAGAAATTGGGTATTATTATAATGCTTTTTGGCAAGAACTGTCTTGATTAAAAATTAACTTGAGACACCATAACATAATGTTAAATATATGTGAGCATCAATAAATCAGCATGTTAAGATTTCCCCATTGTCCTTAATATGTTTACCTATAAATAGAAGTATTTTAAAACTTACTATTTCAATGCATGAGCAGAGAACTGTGGAACTGTGCCAGGTCACAGAGGTTAAAGAAGATGATTGGCTGGCGTAGCAGTTTTATAAAACAGGGAGGTTATGAATTAAGTTTTAACCAACTGTCTGACAGGCCTTAGACTTCTTCAATTTTTAAAGATTTCTGTTATAGGACAAATTCCACATGGTAGGATAACTTGGGGTAACCCTCATAAAATTATGTTAAATGACCAAATCACATTTTTTATTTGTTATATCCCTATGAACTAAACTCCAGCACTTGGAGTAAGTGGACTTGGAGGTGTAAGTGGGAGCACTGGAACCCATTTCCACAGTTGTTTTTACTCTTGATTGCTTCCTCAGGACTGTGATTTGAGGTTGCAGGTATATGTCTAATGGGCACTGAGTAAATACAGGGAGTGCAGAATTATTAGGCAAATGAGTATTCTGACCACATCATCCTCTTTGTGCATGTTGTCTTACTCCAAGCTGTATAGGCTCGAAAGCCTACTACCAATTAAGCATATTAGGTGATGTGCATCTCTGTAATGAGAAGGGGTGTGGTCTAATGACATCAACACCCTATATCAGGTGTGCATAATTATTAGGCAACTTCCTTTCCTTTGGCAAAATGGGTCAAAAGAAGGACTTGACAGGCTCAGAAAAGTCAAAAATAGTGAGATATCTTGCAGAGGGATGCAGCACTCTTAAAATTGCAAAGCTTCTGAAGCGTGATCATCGAACAATCAAGCGTTTCATTCAAAATAGTCAACAGGGTCGCAAGAAGCGTGTGGAAAAACCAAGGCGCAAAATAACTGCCCATGAACTGAGAAAAGTCAAGCGTGCAGCTGCCACGATGCCACTTGCCACCAGTTTGGCCATATTTCAGAGCTGCAACATCACTGGAGTGCCCAAAAGCACAAGGTGTGCAATACTCAGAGACATGGCCAAGGTAAGAAAGGCTGAAAGACGACCACCACTGAACAAGACACACAAGCTTAAACGTCAAGACTGGGCCAAGAAATATCTCAAGACTGATTTTTCTAAGGTTTTATGGACTGATGAAATGAGAGTTAGTCTTGATGGGCCAAATGGATGGGCCCATGGCTGGATTGGTAAAGGGCAGAGAGCTCCAGTCCGACTCAGACGCCAGCAAGGTGGATGTGGAGTACAGGTTTGGGCAGTTATCATCAAAGATGAGCTTGTGGGGCCTTTTGGGGTTGAGGATGGAGTCAAGCTCAACTCCCAGTCCAACTGCCAGTTCCTGGAAGACACCTTCTTCAAGCAGTGTTACAGGAAGAAGTCTGCATCCTTCAAGAAAAACATGATTTTCATGCAGGACAATGCTCCATCACACGCGTCCAAGTACTCCACAGCGTGGCTGGCAAGAAAGGGTATAAAAGAAGAAAATCTAATGACATGGCCTCCTTGTTCACCTGATCTGAACCCCATTGAGAACCTGTGGTCCATCATCAAATGTGAGATTTACAAGGAGGGAAAACAGTACACCTCTCTGAACAGTGTCTGGGAGGCTGTGGTTGCTGCTGCCCGCAATGTTGATGGTGAACAGATCAAAACACTGACAGAATCCATGGATGGCAGGCTTTTGAGTGTCCTTGCAAAGAAAGGTGGCTATATTGGTCACTGATTTGTTTTTGTTTTGTTTTTGAATGTCAGAAATGTATATTTGTGAATGTTGAGATGTTATATTGGTTTCACTGGTAAAAATAAATAATTGAAATGGGTATATATTTGTTTTTTGTTAAGTTGCCTAATAATTATGCACAGTAATAGTCACCTGCACACACAGATATCCCCCTAAAATAGCTAAAACTAAAAACAAACTAAAAACTACTTCCAAAAATATTCAGCTTTGATATTAATGAGTTTTTTGGGTTCATTGAGAACATGGTTGTTGTTCAATAAAAAAATTAATCCTCAAAAATACAACTTGCCTAATAATTCTGCACTCCCTGTAGCTATTTTGTTGATTTTAGTACTAACAAGGAGCCAGATTCAATTGAACAATCAAAAGTTCCTGGAGCCCCTAAGTGAATTTGCTATTCAATTGGAGTCCTTTTGCAGGCTCCAAACAGGTTACGGGTTACGGGCTTGAACACTCTGCGATGGTTAAACCCAGAACTTACAGCCTCCCGAAGCCTTTGATCTTTCAATTCCGCAAGAGTTACAATCGCTAAAATTGCAAATTGCTTTTCAATTGCTCCAATTCCCGAAGGCCGCAAACGGTTTCACACCCGTAAACAACAAATGTAGGAGAAAATCCTATGAGTGCTAGAGAGGACCCACAAGGAGGTTAAACACCTGTTCGTAGCACTGTGAATGCAAATAAAAAATGAATACTGCACTGTAAATAACAGGGAAAGCGACATTAGAATTAAGTCTCAGGTTCGCAAATCTGCAGTAAATACATTTTATTTTTATGTTTAATTTCGGGGTTATATCGATCTCGGGAATCAATGAGTTAATACATATCGGGCCACCCACATGGACTAGAACAGTATTGGAATTTTTTTTTTTGTAACCTCCCTGTTTTACTGCCATAATAATGACGGTCCAATTTTCTATTGGCTGTTTCGAAATGGGAGGTTATGGTCTTGCTTAATTGATCATATTCCCCCCCCCCCACGGAACTGCTACGAACCTGTGCATGGTTTACAGAGTCGGCTTTGGGCCCGTAACTTGCAGGCTCCTTTAATTGAATAGCTCTGGAATCTGAGGCGAACAGGAGCCAGCAGCATGCCCGCAGACATACAGCCTGGATCCCGAGAGATGCGGGCTTGCAATTGAATCTGGCTCAAGGTCTGCAATCCACCCTAGCTGGTGAGACATAGAGAAATCCATTTGGTTTTATTGGGTCTAACTAAATGGCACTCTTCCAGCTTTAATCCAGTCAGATCATGGCATAAGGTAGTACTTTTAAGCTGAAACCATGGCCTTCCAGTTTGTGCTATCAGTTTTCTTTTCTCTTTGGTCAGCTTGTTGCGGCCTTGAGATCGTTTTGGGAGAAAGGTTATGAGGTTTTGAATACCTGGAGGCGATGTATGTGGAAGCGGAGAATGAATATAAATATTGGTGGTGGTTGTGGAGGTTCTGAGGACAAATTTTGATACTCACAACCTAAAAATGTGTTACATTTGAGTATGTTATACAACATGTGTAGAAGGTGGAAGATTTAGGGGTAATATGAGAAAAGAGTAGTAGAAAATTGGAACAGCTTTCCAGTACAAGTACTAGGTTTGGCATTGGGTAGGCAGAAAGTTACCCTGAAACTTAATTTTAGGTTGATAGAATGGGGAGACCGGATGGACCTTTTTTGTTCTTATCTGCCATCAAATCTAGATTACTCTTTTTATGTTTCTATGTATACCACTACATACGCTTCCATAACTCCACCAAGAACTCCATCATCAATGAACATCCTTTTCTCAGCACAGGGAGACTTGAATCCCCATGCAGACTAAACCTGGTGTGTGTAGTACCATGGTGTGTCTACCATTTGGCCAGTTCCTCCATAGAGGATACTGTTATGAATTGCATTTATGAAAAACAGACCTATTTAAAGGGCCACGTTGTCATACTTATGCCCTTTTGAAGAACTTATCTTAATAACAGGAAACATATTTATGCATAGTTTTAAAAAACACAGCCCTGAAGTCTGAGCATGATTAGTCTTCTTAATATTTTCATATGACTTACACTGAAGACAATAGTTTGATAGTCACAGGGAATAATTTGTAAATTTCCCTTCAGATTCTTTGTTTATGGGTGGATCAGAAATGAATGACAAGCAACAACTGCAAATGTTGATGTTTTTATTAATTACTTGTTTATATCTGTCTATAGTTTCAAATTCTATCATATCTAGAGAGCCATTTTATTATATATTAAAATATACTTTTTTTGAAGAACTACACTGGGATTTGAATGCAGATGAAGCTTTTATCTGCACAGTGAGAATAGGACACAAGCATAGGACAACAGTGGTTCTATAAATTGACATTAATTGAACAACCCACTTATTTCACTTGTGTTTCAGCCATGTTTAATTTTAAGATCTGTGTAGCAGATGGGAACTGAGCAAAGTGTTAAAACATGGCAGCCTGCATCACAGCTTAAAATAAATACATGGGTTGTCCAGGCTATCTGAAATGTTGCTGCAAAATGTTATTAATCTATGGGATTTTAAACTTGCTTTGAAGCCTTTACTTTGTGTAATGTTTATTTGACCCCCACAGGAGCTGTGTGAGGACCCTCACCTGTTTGTGAATGGAATCAGCTCCCATGACTTACACCAGGGCAGTCTGGGAAACTGCTGGTTTGTGGCTGCCTGTTCCTGCCTTGCTCTGAGACCAGCTCTCTGGAAAAAGGTAACTTCAAGAAATTCATTGAAATATTAGCAGGGATTTTTTGGTTGGAGGTATCTATCACGTCAGGAACTCCCTCTTAAAAAAAGTAGTAGGGCGAGTAACTGATTTCTCCATACAGCTTCATAACTCAGGTGGTGAAAACCCTAAGAGTTAGTGAGAGAAGGAGTTGGGCTGAGGCCACTATTTCTATAACTGGGGACCAAGTCTAAAAAAATATGACATTGTCCTGCTTTCTCCCATCTTGACTGAAGTGCAGTAAGGGAGCAAAAATCCTACTTACTCCAAGCCACATAAAAACAAACATATAGTCGTGGATGGCCAGTCATATACACTTGTCCACATGAACACAGACACTTAAAGATGCATATCGCTAACCATAAAAAAAATATGTGGTGTGTCTTCCTTTCCTTGTAAATACTATTTTACAAGACTCTGTGCACACAATGCCCTCCTAGTTCATTACTTTGCAACCACTGTTATTTTGTAGATCAATGTGGGTTGTATTGACCCAGGCACCCCCTGCATCAGACCAAATTTCTCAAGGTTTCATAAATTCCTAAAATTTGACAATATATATTAAAACAGCTGCATAGAATAGGATTTGAGGGATCTGACCTTGACCTTAATGTACAATCAGGCATCTGTATTGCTTTCGTAAAAAAGCATTTTGGAAGACCGAGAGCTTACAGCCTTACAGACTAAAAAGGTGGGTGAAACAAAATGTAGAATAACATAGGGAAGGACAAGTTACAGATGTTCCAGGGCAGAATCTGGAAACTCTTCCCTTCCTCAGGGAAATGAGCAAGAGTTGGGGTTCAGAAGTCAGAATGGTTTCTGGACTAAAGAAGGTTAATTAATGAGCATCTCTGTTGGTGTAAATGCATGAATTTAAGTCATAGAAACACAATCAAGGTTGAGTGAGCATGAGGAAACTTTAGAGGCGCAGGGGTGGTCTCCAGTGGAGATCGTTCAGACAGAGTACAAGGTGCATGAGAGTGAGGATACTGGAGAGAGAAAGGTTAATATAGGAACCGGAAAGGTCTCATCTCAATAGGAAGAAGCTAGCAAATATAGCCTAGTTTAATATATTGGTAGCCCATATATTCAAGTAATACAAGCCAAACTATTCACTGGAAGGTAGGATCATGAGGCTAAAACTCAAATACTTTGCCCATATTATGAGAAGACAGGATTCCCTGGAGAAAACTTTGATGCTGGAAAAGATTGATGGCACACAAAGAAAGGCACGGCCGAGGCAGAGATGGATAGACAAGGTTAATGAAGAAATGAACATGAGCTTGAGAGAGGTGCAGTGGCTGACAGAGGTGCTTGAGGTGCTCCATTCCATAGGGTAATGGAGAGTCAGACACAACTGAACGACTAAACAACAATAAGCCCATATATTTCCTGTCTGCATTGTGCCAGTTTTAAATCCAATTTCTGTTATCACTTTAAAAAATGGATTGTAAGCACATCCTCCACATATACCTAATAATACATGTTTGGTAGAAGAATGAGTATGGAGCCTTCATCCCTGTAGCTAATCTTGTTTTATTGGCTCTTTAGAGGCGCTTACATTATCCTATTATTTTACCATATAAATCAATGCATTCTCCTGAACTATGAATAACTGTTGTTTTTTAGGTAATTCCAAACTGGAGAGAACAAGAATGGGACCCAAAAAGACCACACAAATATTCTGGTATTTTCCACTTCCAGTTCTGGTGCTTGGGAAACTGGGTAGATGTTGTCATCGATGATCGCTTGCCAACTGTTGATGGGAGTTTGATCTATTGCCGTTCCAATGTGTTGAATGAGTTTTGGAGTGCGCTACTGGAGAAGGCATACGCCAAGTAAGACACTGTTCAGACTAAAAAGACTACAGGCCATGGAACAAATTAAATACTCTGTGTCTGATTGATCTAGCCCACTCCACCTTAAGATGGCACTCTTGATAGCCATGGGATTAGGATAGCAAGGTGTCTAGTTAGCAAATTAAGCATTGTTGTGGCATACCTCTTTGATCCATCTCGTTATCGACTTGAGCTCCTGTTGAGAGGTTATGGGGGAGTTAAGTACTAAGTAACTGATACTCCCTTTGATTCATTGATAAATTAGTATTTTTAAGTTACCCTGAATTTTAGATATGTACTGTGTGTCCTGTTATACTATTAAAGCATTAAAGGGGTATAAAAGGGGTTTTGCTCAAATATCCTTCATGCCTTATTGAGGACACATAGATTGTGGTTGTGTGTCTTTATGGGAAAATTGAAAGGCACATCACCTTCTTATCGTCGCCCAACTTCCTGTTAGCTGATTGAGCTGGTCCCAGGTCTTGACAAGCAGCGGCAGTGGTGGGATCATCTTGATTAATTATAAGGAATGGATGGCTATGAGGAACTATCAGTGGCAGCACTGTGGAGGGCAGATACAAGCACAAGGACTGAGGCTGCAGGGTACCGAGACCCGGGCCATCATGATCGAGAAGTTGAGGAGAGAGGACGAGTGCAGATAGCCCCCAGGTCAACAGAATGAGGTTCCACTGCTCATGGAGGCAGTACCTGGCAGCTAATCAGTTGTTGCTGGGGGATGAGTTCCTGCAATGATATTGGGCAAGAGCAGCCACCTTGCTAGGAGATCTGATGACCAAGCTGGAGCTGGGACTGATGATTTGGATCAGCAAGAAGCTGGAGAATGAGCAGACTTCGAGCTTTACCACGGCCTCACCCATCAGAGCTTGCTACCCCATGGTGAGCCAAGGTCATCCAAGTTAAAACTTTAAAAAGTTTGAAGAGGCCTCAGAGAAAATGACACATTGCAAAGAATGGAGAGCCCTGTCTTTGAGTTTAGAATCTAGAGTAAGTAGAGCTTTCGCTGAAGCACCTTAAAGATTGAAAATTCTCAAACTTACAATGTAAGCAGTTGGGTATGGTGGGGATGGTGAAATATGTGATTGTTAAGACTGGAGGTGATAGGCTTCTTTAAACAGCTGTGTTTTAGGGAGATTTTGAAAATTTTGAAGCATGAGGATAGTCTAGTGGAGTAAGGCAAGGAATTGCAGAGAATTGGGGCAGTGCGAGAAAGGTCCTGAAGGCGGATGTGAGAGGAGGTGATAAGAGGGGCGAAGAGAAGAAATCCATTAGCGGAACGAATAGGGTGGGTGGGGTAGTATTTGGAAATGAGAGCAGAGATGTAAGGGGGTATATTGTTGTTGAGGGCTTTGTAAATTAAGGTCATGATTTCAAAATTTATTCTGAAGGTTACAGGAAGCCCGTGGAGTGTTTGACAGAGAGGTGCAGCAGATACTGAGTGATGAGTATCGAAGATGAGTCTAGCAGAGGCATTCATTATCGATTGGAGTGGAGAGACAGGTGATGGGGAGGCCAGCAATAAGCGAGTTGCAGTAGTTGAGGTGAGATATGATGAGAGAGTGAATAAGGATTTTAGTTATGTCTTGTGTAAGGTGGTGACATATTTCAGAGTTGTTTTTTAGATGGAAGAGACCAGATTTAGTTTGTGTTTGTATATGAGGAGTGAAGGAGAGGGCAGAGTCCAGCAGAACTCTGAGACAGCGGGCCTGTGAGGTGGGAGTAATGATGATGTTGTTTACAGTGAGAAATATATGAGGAGTTGGAGCTGTAGTAGAGGGTGGGCAGCTAGCATTGCAAACCATTCCTCTTGACCTGGCAGAATACTATGAGGTGGTCAAATGGGTTGATTTTGAGAACTATACAGATCTAGTATGAAAGCTTCACCATGCCTGTGTGGGGTGGTGGAAGGGTCAGGCGATTTGGAACATGGAGATGGAAAAGCACCTCATCCTCCATTTTATCGATTGTGCCCTGCTCTGTTGAGACAGTGGTTAGTAGACAAACATTTGTTAGCAGCAGGAGCAGCTGTGAGACTAGCTGATCATTATAAGGAGACAAGGATTTCATAACTTAGAATTTCTATGGGGTGGAGGAGTCCAGCACCCGTTGGCCCTGCAGGAATGTCTCTACTTCATCCGGTTGTCCCCCAGCAATCATCATTGCTTTGGGTACATTCTAATGTGACATTTACAAAGAAATTGCCCACATCAGCCCCAGCACCCACCTCTTTGCATCGAGCACTCTCTTGTTTGGGGGGTTGGGGAGAGTCTGCTGCTGGAGATGAGCAGGGGTAACAATTTTGTGATTGTGCCAAATGGAGCGAAGACTATTTTCCCTACCCAACCATCCTTTCTCTACAGCTATCAGCGAGTAATAACCAGAGGCAACATGTGCAGCCCTTTATAGTGGATATCACATCAGCCATGCTAACGAAGAGAGTGGATGTTATGGTATTAGCTGTAGGTAAGCCGTATTTTATTCCCATGGCCCAAGTGAAGATCAATTGAGGAACTGGGAAAGAAGTCCAAGAAGTGGTATAATGAGAGGCAGGGATGAGAACTTAAGCAGCCAGGAAGATGATCTCGCTGCTACCACAGCTCCTGTTTCATTACCTAGGCTGAATACATTACCTCCTATAATGGGGGGAACTCCTGGGCCAATGGTGGGTACATTTAAACAGGCTTTAGTAACTGATCCTACCTTAGAGTGAATTAGGGATAGGGCAGGGTCTGGATTGGTGTGTGTGTGTGAGCAGGGGTTATTGTATCAGATAACTGAGCTAGATGTAAAACAGCTCTCAATACAATTCTCTTATTTTCATATATTATCTTTCAATCACCTCCTGAAAAATATCTAATGATCATTTAAAACATTCTTTGCTTCCAGCTTCCTCATTAAATCCAAATCCTGTTAAGTCCTTAAATAGAAATTAAATTTTGATTTGTGTTATTTAGCTGTAAGAAAGGTGAATAACTTCTGGCACCACTGGTCCTGATGCAATCTGTTGGCACAAGGATGTTGGAAAGCAATTCTCAATTGCCTAAAAATCTTCCTTGAGAAAATGAATCGGATATGAGATTCAGAGTTATTATGAATAAACTTGTTGAATATAGCATTGTTGAATATAACATTTAATTTCTGGTAAAAGACAGGTATCTAAAAAGCAGGAATGGCCCAATAATACACATTGGTCACACAAATCAAAAAGTTTGAGAGACACTGCTTTAAACCATGCATTTAAGTAACAACATATTAAACAGAATTATTTTTAAATAATAAAATACAATTTTAGATATTTAAAGCAAAATTACAAAACATCATACTTGTTAACCTATTTATTAATGCTGTGTCACACTTATATCCCTGGGATGGGGGGCAAGGGGGCACTACATTGCAAAAAATAATGAATACAAAAACAAACAAAAAAATATACAGCAATGGGCCCCTCAGCAGAGGACTCCAGTGCACTGCACCGTCTGAACCAGCAGTAGATCAACCCCTGCCCACAACTGACTGGTTTTAATTTTATAGGGCAACTGTAGTTTAGGAAATACTTCACATTTGTAACAAACTGGCAACATGAGCAGCTGTGTAAACCAAGAATATTAAATATTTTCCTAGAAAATCTTAATATTAGCAATAGGTAGTTTCACGACCGAGGGACGAGTGGGACTGAGCGCACCCCAAACCCTCGTGCTTTTTGGACACCCCTGAGTGGTGAGGTTCTATCCTTCTCAGCACCAAGCTGCCTTTTCCAGATATTAGGATACACATACAACCTCAGGAAGCAAGCTTAGCAGTGGTACTCTCAGTGGTTAAGCGTATAGTCCATGCAGTGTCCAGTGATTAATATTTATTATATTCTCTCAGAATATTGAATACACTTTGTTTATGTAGATTTAAACTGACAACTCCTTTATTGATTCATAGAATATTTATACACAACCCAGTCCACTCATTCTCCATCAGCCCCAACCCTGACCACGTGGGGAGGCCCGTTCATCAGTGATGTCACCCCCTCCTACTCACCTACCTTGGTCCTGGAATTTACTACCCAGCCTAATTAGCCCATTGATCCTGGCTTTACAGGGGGTATCTGATCAGATAAGGAGGAGAGACACTTAGTCTCTGGTGGACGGGACCCTCCATATGCCCAACATGCTTACCAATTCACACCTAAGTGTAGACTGTCTCCTGCTGCCGGCCAGATCTTCCCCCATGGTACTGAATACCCTACAACCAAGCTCCTCATAACTGGGGACCCCTCTTACCCGGGGACCCGGGTAATCCACTTTATTAAACTCTGCATTTCAATACCAAACATGACGGATTACCATCTTTACACCGATAAATTTACAGAATAATGCAATAATTCTTGTCTGTTAAGGCCATACACACACTGCCCTGTATATAATACACACACACATACAATAGCTATGATTAGTCCCATATTGTGGCCCTCTTTATGAACAACATGGCTTACCCACATAAGCATAAATGTACATCACATATTAACAAGTATAACATGGCTCTTCAAAAATAAGATGACAGTAAAACATGGCCCACAATACACAATATGGTTGTCACACAAAAACTCAGAGCTGACAACAGTCTACAAAGCCCACAACAGTCCATAGTCTCCAAAAGTCCAGTGAGCCCTCCTGGGCATCACAGATCTGCTTGTCCTACCATATTGGTTCTGTATATTCTTCTCCAAGGACAAGTATTGATTCTCTGAAACAAAAAGGGATAAGGAGATGTTTACATAGATTAAGGTGTGGGAGGGCCAACTCACTGTCAAACCGGGGGGCTGCCAGACATGTCTAAAATGACAGTACATCAAAAACTGCTGCATATGGGGCTGTGAAGCAAACTGCTGATCACTGCACCCATGCTGACAAGGGTTCATCATCAGAAACCACTTCAATTTGCACAACAGTACCGAAACTGGACATATTCTGATTGGCAAAGGGTTGTCTTCTCTGCTGAGTCACATTTTCTGCTCCAGGCAAAAAACCTACCAGAACAAACACTTTGCAACCATTGCTGGAAGAACACCAGCTGGGGGCAGTAGTGTTCTGGTCTGGGGAGTGTTTTCTTGGCACTGTCTGGTCCATTCATACCTCTGGAAGGCACTCTCAAATGATTGGATTATCTATCCATCCTTGCAGAGTACACCCAAACATGTTGACGGTCTTCCCTGGAGTGTATGGAATCTTCCAGCAGGACAATGCAATATGTCATGCAGCCAGAATTGTCCGGGAGTGGTTGGAGAAGCCTGATGAAGACTTCAAAGTACTTCCCTGATCTCCAAATTCCCCAGACTTAAACCCCATTGAGCACCTGTGGGACCACCTTGATCGCCATGTAGCCATATGGATCCTCCACCATGCACTCTTTAGCAGCTGTTGGATGCACTGCATTCTGCATGGCTCAAGGTACCATTGTACCTTCCAGTATCTTACTGACTCACTACCATGCCATCTAGCTGTTGCCCATGCGGCATACGGATATTAGTTTGTGGTCATAACAATGTGTCTTGACTGTGTAGTATCATCCTGTTAAAAATTCTGGATCTCAAATCAGGGAAGGAAACCCCAGATAAAAAGGTTGAGTGAGAAATTTCGTAACAAAATCATAAGGCAACAGATAGTGCATCATGTGTCCCCACAGGTTGGCTGGGTCCTACGAGGCTCTTGATGGAGGAAGCACAGCAGATGCCATTGTAGATTTCACTGGAGCAGTTACAGAAACCTACAACATAACCAAGGGACAGTATTGTGCTAATCTCATAGAGCAGACACGTCTATTTGTGAACCTACTGAAAGTCTATAGGAGAGGAGGCTTAATCAGCTGCTCCATCAAGGTGAGTCCTATCTATAGACTATTAACGTTACAAACTATAGACTATTAAATGGACTATGGAAGACTAGATAAGAAACATATTCTGGTGAAGCCTTTATTTGTACTTTGAATGTGCATAAGAGACATTTGTTTTAGGAAAATACATCAGGGAGAGTAGATAAATGATTGACACATAAAACACAGATTTTCCTAATAGTCTACCTCAGTGTTTATCACTCCACCACCAACACTGCATTTCCACCACTCACAGCTTCTATAATCACTGCAGCATCCCCATCAGACCATCTCTCCTTTTCCCTCACCCTCTTCTTTCATTCTCCCATCACTCTCACTCCTATTATTCCAATATCCAAATTGAATCTTCATACCCTGATTGCCCATGCTTTAATCTCCCTTGATATTGACCTGGTATTAATCACCCTTTCATCAGCCCCACTCCTTAAAGGAGCCTCCTTAAAGAGACAAGACACACAATTATTTTTAATGCCTTTAAAATAGCAACTTTAAGCCCTCAGATCAGTTAAACATTTGAATTTGTTTCTTTCAACTTTGAGAGAAAAATTGAAAAAATAAAACACAGAGCGGTACATTATGAAATAGTCTCTTTCAGGAGCAGGAGAGAAAAAAAATACTTTCAATATTTCTGATTCTCATGCAAAAAGGTAAAATGATTCTCCCTCACTCCCTCGCCATTGTGCCTTTCATCACTCTCAAACTTTCAAATATCCCTTGAAACAGGAAAAGAGAATAAAAAAATAGAATTTTATCACCCCCATATTAGAGAAAAATATAATTGTATCACCCCCATATTACCCCACCCCAACAGTTATACTCCTTGCTTAGATGACAGACAACCTATTTAATTTCAAAGGCATCATATGTGTGCCCCTAATCACTGTGCAACATACCTTTTTATTTTACCAAATGCAACTTAGTAAAATAATTGGTAATAGAGTTTTAGATAATGGGAAAAAAGTATTTAGGAGTACAATTGGGTATTATTTACTCTATAATACATAACCTACTCCATTAACCTAGCTATTCCTCTAGTGTTTCCGCAGACCTATCAATGTTCACTGCCCAAGACATCTTGTCCAACTCATAAATAACAACTTAAACCCCTGATTTGATCCTTCAAGTCCTATTAACTATCGCAAAATACTAAGCTAAGCTTAGAAGTTCAGAGTCAAGATTTTGAAAGCACAAGAAACATCTAAATTATTAGTCCATAAGTGGTAAAGCTTAGTTAAAATATGCCAACTTTATTAAAAATTACTACAGTAATTTATATTACAAAAAAACATAAAAGCTAAGAGTGGGAATATTTAACACTCATATATCATACAAATAACACCATACAAGTGCACCTATCTAAATGATAACAAATACCTTCTAATACCAGACATATACAGTATAGATCTACATTAGACATCATACAATTACATAACTATTGCATTTCAAGCAAAGATTCAATTAACTTACGTCTCGAGAATGAAGACACAGAGAGCAGTCATACTTCTTCACTCCCTTGTTTTTACAAAATAAATATTATAAAATATATACAGTTCTTAACCCAATTAATATCCATTTGGTACTATTTATGCCTGGCACCTAGATGTTAGAATACATAGTATCCACCCTATTTCTCCTGATCTCTAAGCTTGACTTGTTGCTTTCTTAATCCTGATCTTGCCTCTTGCCTGCATGCTCTATTATGTTTGTTCATCTAAATGGAAATCTCTATACACCAAAGCAATTATGTTCTGTGTTTATAATTATGGCTCCTTGGATAAAAAAAATGTTATATGCACATGTAAATAAACACATCCTATGTACATGCCAAGGGGAGGAGTGTGGAGGGCATTCTTCATCTCAATTTTACATTTTTACACCATGTCAACAGAGAAATTATGTTTTTCCACTTCCATTATACAGACAAGCACTTAAAAAAAACATTTCTCATCTTCTCCAAGTATTTTATACAATGCTTTACTGTTTACTGATTTTCACTTACTTTCATTGCATCTGATGATTTGCTTGCCATTTTTGCCCTGATTTTGCAGTGATCGGCTTAGAGGAAGCAAGTTAGAGTAATACAGTACTTTGTATGCTCTCTTAGCACCAGCTGTTATCATTTAGCATTACGCAGAATGTATCCATAATTCCTCATCAAACAGGAAACAGTCTGAAGTTTGACAAGTCTGGAGAGTGAGCGTCTAATGAGAGTTTGGCTGAGTTTTCCTTTTCTGTGTTCCAGGAGTTCAGATCCCAGAGGCCCTAACTAATCATTTATTATAGAGATTGCTTTTAGATTGTGTATATCCATAAAGCACCACTGACAGACCATGTAGTTTATTGTATGTTCTCTTGAACAGCCAAAATGTTTCTTTCAGCTGCAAAAATCAAAGTTGAGAGGATGAAAAAGCATACATTTGGTAGTCGATTTATACTTTGTATTCAAGCTCTAATTGACCCTATGTTTAGATGAAAGTGCAAGTCTGCATTGTTATCATCTTCATGTGCCAGGAGTCTGCCGGATGATATGACTAACATACATTTTTGCCTGCTCCTCAGCCTTCCTTCAATGACATCATGGAGGCAGTGACCCCTCTCGGACTTGTGAAAGGCCACGCTTATTCAGTGACCAAGGTCAAGAAGTTGCCACTGGGACAGAGGGCTCTTTGCTTTGGCAAAACAGAGAAGTTGTTCATGATAAGGATGAGGAACCCCTGGGGAAAGAGAGAATGGAGAGGAGCATGGAGTGATGAGTAAGAAACATGGGTTCTGGCCACAGTAAAAAAAAAAATACTTTATTAGATTTAATTAATGGACATCTCCATGATGAAGTCTGACTGACGGATATGTTTTCTTTCACATTGTTTTTTAGTAGACCTATATCACAACCACAAATCATAAAGAGGATTGACTCCAGTATGTCTGCATATTTTAGAGTATCTTACACGTTATAATACACTGTATTATTCCTTATTCCCCCAAATCATACAGCAGCATGTAATCACTTAGCCATCCAACAGTAGCACATTTTTAATCTCTTTGCAAATTGTTTGGGACAGACAACTAAATATTAGTTTACTTCATATTGAAGTAAATTGGGTCTCAAATCCAACTTGCAAATCCAAAGGAGCCCCTCACTGGTTATAAAGATTTCAAATATTTACCCCCAGTTGCAGCTTGGTGGCAGGTGCTTGTCTACAATTCCTTGCTTTTATGGATCAGTTTTGGGTGAATTTGGCGCTCATTCCGAGTATCTCCCTCCATCTACTGTACAATTGTAAGGCTAGCAATGCTGTTTGCCACACAGTGCAAGGCTATGGGACCTCTGAGCACCATCGGCGCTCATCGCATGGCTCGTAATGAGCGCCTTTGGCGCTCATTGCAAGCCTCTCCCTCTGTGTAGTTTATAGGCCTTGCGCTTGAGTGTTAGTGTGTTGTGTTGTGTTACTGCCTTGGTTTAAGTGTTAGTGGCTTGGGTTAAGTGTTACTGCCTTGTGTTGAATGTTAGTGGCTTTGATTAAGTGTTTCTGCCTTTCGGTAAGTGTTACTGCTTAGGGCTATTTTTTTACGTCCTTCGGGCTAGTTTTACGTCCTTGGTACTTGTTTTTGTCCGTTTGCGTTTTTTCGGCAGCCCTTTTTTTTTCTCGCTTAGGCAATTTTCGATTGTGAAAACAATGGCAAATATGCATCAAATTAACTTGCAACCTGACTCACAGGCTCCCTGGCTCTCCCCCTGTGCTGTGTGTGTGTGTAAGTTAATTTAAAGCATATTTGTGTTTTTTTTCATGTTTTTTCAGTTAAGTGGTTCGGCTGTTAAAGTCGTAAGTGTGTGAGGCGCACAGTACATGTAAGGGTTGTAAGTACCACGTGCCCCAACTGCTCATTTCGCAAGGCTCGCAGTGCAATGAGAGCATTCAGCGCTCATTGCAGCCTAAGTCCCGCATGCCTCAACTGCTCGCCTCGCTTCACAAGGGTTGCAGTGCAATGAGCACCTTCGGTGCTCATTGCAGCCTAAGTCCCGCGTGCACCTTTGGCACTCATTGCAGCCTAGGTCCCGCTGTTGCACCTAAGTACCGCGTGATTGATTTACCTTTGCACAGAAAGGATATCCTCAAATACAGGCCTGTGCGGGGCTCTCCAGGACTGGTCTTGCCCACCGCTGCAGTAGTGGAATCAGGAGGTGGCCTTGTTACCTCACTGAATAACACACCTAAACCTTCGGTAATTGACAACTTCACCTGCACATGACGTGCTCAGAAGCAGACATTAACAAGTATACTCACAAGTCTTGCTTGCCCTGCTCTGTACATCCCTCAAAGGCCCTTGAACAGTGTTGTCAATGTATGTATGTATGTATGTATGTAAACTTGTATGCACTAGCAGGGTCTGCTAAGATTTTCTCTATGAAATTACACAGCTGATAATGTTAGTTAGTTAAATACTTCCCAAACGTGAAGTTCTTTACTACAGAGGTCCTTTAAGAAATACTGGTTAACTTTAAATTGAAATCTGCAAGAAACCTACATGTCCTACAGTGGTATGTTATCTTATTGGCTGAAGCTTATGACTCATACAGTTTATTTGCTTCTCATTGGACACTTCTTGGCAATTATCTATTATCCTATCTTATCTATTCAAAGCAGATTATCCTCAACGGAAAAGTTATTTTAATTTTGCACACAGAGTGTGAAATATTTTCAAACATGCTACACACAAATTCATAATTTCCCTGGTAAGATACAGATGTGAACATGATCAAATATATATCATTAATTTTCTGATGCTTAATACCAATCTAAGTAACTCACTAGTAAAATAGTTTTATTGCGTGTATAATAGACCTTAGAAGTCTGTTTAATTCATAAGATAACCCATTGTAGTAGCAATTTTGACACTCCTATTGTTTTCCACTTTTTGCATTAGATACCTTTATATATTATGTATTAGGAATCCACCTTTATGAGTAGTATTTCTTTTTCATACATCTACAGTTCTTGCTCCTATAACATATGGTATTGACAATTGGTGTTCTTAGGTATTTCAATATACCTTTATATGGTATCTTCAGTAGTAATAATTTATATTCCTGTATTGTGTACAAGTGGAATCAGTTATATATTGGTTCACGAATGACACCTGATATACAATTTTTATTACAGTGTTTTCGATTTCTTGAAAATTCCTATTTTTACTAGCTGAGTTATGTTACAGTTGAGTATAAAATATCAGTTGTCATGATCATAGTTAAATATCTATATACTGATGTTTTGTCCCTGTAAGATCTGAAGAGTGGAAGAAAGTAAGTCAGTCTGAGAAGGAGGCGCTGGGTCTGACTGTGCAGGATGATGGGGAATTCTGGTAAGACAGCATTTCATTGTGTTATTGTGTTCATCTGGCATCTGTAATATTCTTTCATGGCTTTCAAGTAATAATGATCAGCAGAAACAACTTTGTAATAAATTGTGTTGCTCTCAAAAGCTCATCATTACTAGGAATCTGTTTGTTTAGCACTATTAACTGCAATACTCTGCTTATTCATCTAGATTACTGGATCTACTATATATATATATATATATATATATATATATATATATATACATATACAGTATAAATATATACACAGTGGACCTTTGACACAACGACTGGCAAAAACGACAAGTACCAAACTCCCATAAGGAGTAATGTAAATTGGTTTTAGCAAGGTAAGTACCAAGGAAGCGTTGAGTGCCAAAGCATTTTTTGCTCATCAAGATGTGTCGAATACCGAAATGGACGAGTTTTGAGGGAGTAGAGTACCAAGGGTCCACTGTATAAATATGTATTTATATGGAGTAGAGTACCTAGGGTCCACTGTACTGACAGTACCAAGAGTCCACTGTATAAATATGTAGGTATATATATATATATATATATATATATATATATATATAGAGAGAGAGAGAGAGAGAGAGAGATAAATATATATGTATTTATACGTTTTATATTTATATATATAATAATAATAATATATATATATATATATATATATATATATATATATATATATATATATATATATATATATATAAACCTTTCCCAAAAACCATATAGTCTGGGGGGAATCCCCCATCCCCCCAGCTGCTACATCCCTGGGTTAGAGACTCCTAACTCTTGGATACTGTTCTGCACCATCTTGTAGAGCAGTCAAAAACAATTATAAAATAAATAAAACCTTTTTTTTCTTTTGAAGATATTTTCATAAAATTTAGCAGGATTAACTTTTACAACACTCAAACTGTTATTTAATGTGAGCCAGTGGGTGTTAATATGCCCCATAGGATTCATTGTGTTTATTGGTCAAGCTCTTATGTCATAATTGACTAGCTCCTTCTAAATGCATATATATTCTCTTCAATGGAGTTAATACATTTCACATTTTCTCCCGTTAAAAACATTCAAAATGTGTTTTCAGTGCTCTATCCGATGATGTAGAACAGTGTTAATAAATTCCATGTCTCTTTAAATACAGCGCTGTGTGCCAAATCAAAAAAAAAAAATTACAAGGTTTGTTGGTCATGGCTATGGAAGGTGAAAATGTATGTTTTTTTTTTTGAATGTTTGAGGCTCTGAAAAGGATAATTGGATTTTACTTTATTTGTATGTCAAGAGAACATGAACTACCTCATAATACCCTCATAATACTCCTGCAAGAAATGATGTATGATTTAGTGAAAATTTGCTGCTACTGTTAAAAGGAAAATCTGGCATATAATCCATGCTGCAACTGGAAAACAGTATAAACTCTTAATGTCTCATCATCATCATATACTATATATCTGCTTCCAAGAATGTCATTGTTGCAGCTTGTGTCTCCCATCTGCCCTAGGATGACTTTTGAAGATTGGTGCAAGAATTTCACCCACGCTGATGTTTGCCGGCTTATAAATACCTCTCTTCTCAGCTGCCACAAAACATGGGAAAAAGTGGAGACCCGAGGATCATGGACCAAAAGTCCAGAGCCTCTCCTAAACCGTTCAGGGGGATGCTTCAATAATAAAGATACATTCCTACAGAATCCACAGGTAACATCAACCAGACTGGACTTCCGGTGTCTGGTGGTCTTAGAAGCTTATTTTCTCAATATAACATCATTTGGTAGGGTCTGGGCTGGGTCTCTTATGAGAAAGCGTGTGGCAATTCAATCCGAAGGTGCTCAATTGCTACTGTAATAATTTCTCTGGATTTGTAATGTCATACAGTAGTTCTCATCAGCCTGTCCTGGGGCAGATGTCGGTTCCATCGACCTTATCTGCTGGCCATTTAAAAACAGAGGGAGAACCAAACACTATAAACACAACACTACCATTAATTACAATTATAGATAGATTATTGTAGAACGTATTTGCAGTTAACTGTACTTCATTCAGATCTATGCAAAAATAAAATGTTAGTGTTTCACATGTAGTATTACCCTGTTCAGAAGGTTTTGAAACCAGTCCCTAAGAACACAGGATAAGAAAGTTGAGAGACAACCGCAAGCTTACACCTCTAATACAAAAACACAGGTTTGGGTAGAGTGCTGTTCTAGGATTTAAAACATGAGTTTAAAATAATTTAGGTACCTTACAGTATATGCACAGCATTAATAAACTTGCCTGTCTTACTCTATGACTTGTGCCGTTAATGCAATTGGCTTTGCTGTATGGAGCGAGGCACACAACAACATTCTCACTATTTTGTGAACATACAAGGGGATATTCTGATGGACATAAAGTTGCATGCAAGCTAGATAATATAATTTAAACTTGTTTTTTTATGGCTGAAATATTTAATTAGCAAAAGCATCTTCTACCAAATAGTGGGTGTCAGTAGGGTACATTTCACACAAACCATGAATGTTTGGAGGAATTTTTCCTATTAAGTATCTCAGATATTCCATGCATTACCTCCATTACTAGTAGAGTTTCTGCTCCTACACATGGTTCACCTGAACCTTCTTCTATCCCTAGACAGGATCTCTAGTTCAGTTCTTATCCTCACAAACCTGTTCTCATTTCAGTACATGTTTGAAGTGAAGAAGGAGGAAGATGAGGTGATAATTTCTCTTCAGCAGAAGGACAATCGAGTGCTCAAGAAAGAGGGCAAAGGACACCATGTCATCATAGGGTTTGAGATCCTCAAGGTATAAACTACAGACTAGATCTATGACTACATCGTGTCAGTAGGATGTTATCAAGATAAGCAATTCTTCCAAAAGAAAGAGATCTCCCTGTGGACATTTTAGTATTTTTTTTTTTTAAATCATCTTATAAAACATCTAATTTGAGAAACAAATGATTAGAGCTTGCCAAAATGTCACCACTGTGCCACAGCTTTATAGAAAAGGTAGTGGACATGTGGAACAACCTTCTAGTGTAGGTGATAGGGTAAAACAAAGGAATATCTAAAATTGGCACAAGGCTGTTTTGCAGTTTTCTTAAGCCATGCTTTGGGTCGATATAATGGGCAGATGAGATTAATCTTTTTGATTCTTATCTGCTGGAAGTTCAATGTTTCTCAGTAGATACACTAAGATATACTACCTTTGCAAAAACAGTCATCATTAGTCTTCAAAGCAGATTTGTATTTCTATTCTGAATGGGGTGGTTACCCTATGCTTAACTTTTTCTATCTGGTCTTTGGAATTTTTATATTTTGTAACTTTTATATGCAATTTTCTTTATTGCATGGTTCCATTTTCCTTTCAGACCCGTTTCTGTCTGCTACATGACTTGCTACTTGTAAACCTTTTTTCACTGGCAGTTTTAGTTGCCATGTTTCCATTGTCCAGATAGAATAAAAAATCCCCCCACCACACGTCAGGAGGTTGATCCGCAGAAACCAACACAAATTGTGTTGCAGTTACACAGTGATAGAGATTGTGCTATGGTTTTATATTCTTAAAAATTACTGAATAATATACCTATATCTATTTAATTTATGTACTTTATTTTATTAAGTATTGCTTATAAACTCTGTTTTGTCTGTCTCAAATCATACAAATCGTACCTGCTTGGGTTTGCCCTCTGCAGCTCATGAAGACGCAGGCTCTGAAGTGAAGGGTTTCATATTAGCCCATCAGTGATCATCTCTCAACAGGATGTTGCAATATGTTGCTGAGAGATGATCACTGATTGGTTACTATACGACACTGAACACTCAGTATGAGCTACAAAGGGCAGACACAAGAAGGTACTAATTGTATGATTTTAGACAAAAAAAAGCAAAGCTTTAAGTTACCCTTAAAGGCATATGTAAGTGAGCTGGGTTATGAATGCATCTGCTAGAGGGAAATTAGTAGTGTATGAATACATTTATTTGCATGCACTACGTTTTTTTATTTTTGTATAAAAAAAAAATGTTGGGGGTGATGTTTACACCCCCAGGATCGAGCAATGTGCTTGAAGGTTCATTTTTTAAAAAATGAACATTCGCTATGTGCTCATGTGCGGTGCTGATCGACTTTGCAGCCAATCAGCAGTGAGCGGTGACGTCCGCTGTGACATCATGCCGCCTCCTAGTACCTCCAAACAGAGCATGGAGGTTTCGGAAGCTTGCACATGTGTCTGTGTGAGTGCCTGTGTCTGTGCAAGTGCATGTGTCTATGTCAGTGTCTGTGAGTGTGTATGTCTGTATGAATGACTGTCTCTGTGTGAGTGTCTGTGTGAGTGTCAGTCTCTGTGTGTGAGTGTCTGTGAGTGTCTGTGTGAGTGCCTGTCTCTGTGTGAGTGTCTGTGAGTGTGTGTGTCTGTGTGAGTGTCTCTGTGTGTGAGTGTGTGTTTGAGTGTCTGTCTCTGTGTGTGAGTGTCTGTGTGTAAGTGTCTGTGAATGTGTGTCAGTGTCTATGATTGTGTGTGACTGTGAGTGTGTGCCTGTGAATGTGTCTGTGAGTTTCTGTGTGAGTGTCTCTGTGTGTCAGTGTCTGTCTGTGTTTGAGTGTGGGTGTATGTGAGCGTCTGTGAGTGAGTGTGTCTGTAAGTGTGTCTGTCTGTGTGAGTTTCTGTCCCTGTGTGTGAGTGTGGGTGTCGGTGAGTGAGTGTGAGTGTCTGTGAGTGAGTGTGTGAGTGTCTGTCTGTGAGTGTGTGTCTGTAAGTGGGTGTGTCTGTGTAAGTGTCTGTGTGAGTTTCTGTCCCTGTGTGTGAGTGTCTGTGAGCGTCTATGTGAATGTCTGTCCCTGTGTGTGAGTGTCTGTCCTTGTGGTGAATGTCTGTCTCTGAGTTTGAGTATCTGTAAGTGCCTGTGTGACTGTCTGTGTGAGTGTATGTCTATGTGTGTGTATGTCTGTGAGTGTGTGTGTCTGTGTGAGTGTCTGTCTCTGTGTGAGTGTCCGTGTGAGTGTCTATCTCTGTGTGTGGGTGTCGGTGAGTGAGTGTGAGTGTCTGTGAGTGAGTGTGTGTGCGTCTGTAAGTGGGTGTGTCTGTGTAAGTGTCTGTGTGAGTTTCTGTCCGTGTGTGTGAGTGTCTGTGAGCATCTGTGTGAATGTCTGTCTCTGTGTGTGAATGTGTGTGTGTGTCTGTCTCTGTGTGTGAGTGTCTGTGAGTGTGTGTGTGTGTGTCTGTCTCTGTGTGAGTGTCTGAGTGAGTGTCTGTGTGAGTGCCTGTCCCTGTGTGTGAGTGTCTGTCTCTGTGTGTGAGAGTCAGTGTCTATGAGTGTGTGTGTCTGTGAGTGTGTGCCTGTGAATGTGTCTGTGAGTGTGTGTCTGTGAGTTTCTGTCTGAGTGTCTCTGTGTGTGAGTGTCTGTCTGTGTTTGAGTGTGGGTGTATGTGAGTGTCTGTGAGTGAGTGTGTCTGTAAGTGTGTGTATCTGTCTGTGTGAGTTTCTGTCCCTGTGTGTGAGTGTCTGTGAGTGTCCCTGTGAATGTCTGTCCCTGTGTGTGAGTGTCTGTCCTTGTGGTGAATGTCTGTCTCTGAGTTAGAGTATCTGTGAGTGCCTGTGTGAGTGTCTGTGTGAGTGTCTGTCTACGTTTGTGTATGACTGTGAGTGTCTGTCTCTGTGTAAGTGTCTGTCTCTGTGTGAGTGTCCGTGTGAGTGTCTATCTCTGTGTATGTTAGTATCTGTGTGAGTGTCTGTCTCTGTGTGTGAGTGTCTGTCAGTGTGTGTGTCTATGAATGTGCATGTCTGTGTTAGTTTCTGTCTCTGTGTTTGAGTGTCTGTGGGTGTCAGTGTGAGTGTCTGTCTCTGTGTGGGAGTGTCTGTCTCTGTGTGTGAGTGTCTGTGTCTCTGTGTGAGAATGTCTGTCTCTGTGAGTGTGAGTGTCCAAGTATAAGTGTGTGTGTGTGAGTGTCTGTCTCTGTGTGTGAGTGTCTGTATGAGTGTCTGTCTCTGTGTGTGAGTGTCTGTGAGTAGGTGTGTCTTTGAGTGGGTGTGTGATTGAGCAATTCTCTGGGGATGGGGGAGGTGACAGAGGCAATTAACTAGGGCTGGGGGAGGTGATGGGGCAATTCACTGGGCTGAAGGAGGTGACGGGGCAATTCACTGGGGCTGGGGGAGGTGATGGGGCAATTCATTGGGGCTGGGGGAGGTGATGGGGCAATTCATTGGGGCTGGAGCAGGTGAGAGGACAATTCATTGGGGCTGGGGGAGGTGATGGGGCAATTCACTGTGGCTGGGAGAGGTGATGGCGCAATTCACTGGGGCTGGAGGAGGTGACAGGGGCAATTCACTGAGACTAGGGGAGGTGATGGGGCAATTCACTGGGGCTGGGAGAGGTGAAGGGGCAATTCACTTGGGCAATTCACTGGGGCTGGAGGAGGTGTCGGGGGAAATCACTGGTGCTGGGGGAGGTAATTCACTGGGGCTGGGAGAGGTGACATGGGCAATTCATTGGGGCTGACGAAGGTGATGGGGCAATTCCCTGGGGCTGGGGGAGATGATGGTGCAATTCATTGGTGCTGGGGGAGGTGATGGGGTACTTCACTGGGGCTGGGGGAGGTGATGGGGCAATTCACTGGGGCTGGGAGAGGTAATGACGCAATTCACTAGGGCTGGGAGAGGTGAAGGGGCAATTCACTTGGGCAATTCACTGGGGCTGGAGGAGGTGTCGGGGGAAATCACTGGGGCTGGGGGAGGTAATTCACTGGGGCTGGGAGAGGTGACATGGGCAATTCATTGGGGCTGACGAAGGTGAAGGGGCAATTCACTGGGTCTGGGGGAGGTGATGGGGCAATTTACTGTGGCTGGGGGAGGTGATGGGGTACTTCACTGGGGCTGGGGGAGGTGATGGGGCAATTCACTGGGGCTGGGAGAGGTGATGACGCAATTCACTAGGGCTGGAGTAGGTGACAGGGGCAATTCACTGGGACTAGGGGAGGTGATGGCGCAATTCACTCTGGCAATTCACTGGGGCTGGAGAAGGAGTAGAGGGAAATCACTGGGGCTGGGGGAGGCAATTCACTGGGGCTGGGAGAGGTGTCAGGGGCAATTCATTGTGGCTGGGGGAGGTGATGGGGCAATTCCCTGGGGCTGGGGGAGGTGATGGTGCAATTAATTGGGGCTGGAGGAGGTGAAGGGGCAATTCACTGGGTCTGGGTGAGGTGATGGGACAATTTACTGGGGCTGGGGGAGGTGATGGGGTACTTCACTGGGGCTGGGAGAGGTGATGACGCAATTTATTTGGGCTGGATTCATAACTCAGCTCACTTACATATCCCTTTAAATGAAATAGCTAACTTCGTATAAAAACACAGTTTGACAAAGGAGCTGCAAGTGACCATAAAAACATGAATTTATTTTAAATGATTTAGAATTGTAGATATAGGTTAAATGACCACGGCAGTACAAGTAAAAGGGCCCTTTGTTGTGTAGTATGTAATAAACTAACAATATTAGTATGGACATAAAAACTATTCTAGAGAAAATCTGACTTTTTGAAGACCCTGTTTATGAGTACAGGAATTTATTTTTGTTTGTTACATCACTTCCTCAGAGCTGGAGAGGGGAGTGGTGGGAAAAGGGAACAGGAAATGATCCTATTGAAATTGATAACACACCACTCCTCCCTCACAGGCCCAGATGCAGGAAGTTTGCATCAAAAGATGCAAGAACTACTCTCAAGAATTGTAAACACCCCTCTCACGCACAAAACTTCCCCCAAAGTATCATGGTGGCCTCGCAGGTCCAGCAGAGGCATACAAACTAGCTTTATGATTTTTCCATGCCTAATTATGTTAAGTCAGACACAAAGTTTTCAAATTTGTATAATTTTGTTTCATTGTACTTATTACCTTTAATTGATTCTTATTCCTTTGAGCCAACCAGTTTACATAACTCAGAAAACTAAATGTCAATGAATATTTGTTATAGTCTGTGTATCTCTTTACAAATGGAGACAGAGCTAGACAAAGACTGTGATGATTAAATTCCACTGCAGAGCAGAAATGTAATATACTATTCATAAAATGTAGGTGGAGCTAAACAGGCAATATCGTATACACAAGCTCCAGGGCCAAGAGAAGGTGGCATCCTCAGCCTATACAAACCTGAGGTCGGTATTCCTACGCAAGACGTTAAAGCGCGGCAGATATGTTATCATTCCAACAACTTTCCTCCCCGATATCCTCACTGATTTCATCCTCAGACTCTTCACAGATGAACCGTCTAATTTCAAGTATGTAACAAAATTCTCTTATTTACTGAACCATATATTAAATGCATATAAATGTATATAATTGTAGAAATGTTCCAAGTCATGATGTTATGTTTACCTTTTATATGGAAGATTGTGAGTTTAAATTCCAGTTCTCCACCTATTTTCAGTAAAGAAACTTGTTTTATGAAATTTAAATAAATAAATAAATAAATGCACACTATAATACAGGAATGTTGTATGTAATTATGCTGCGGTGAGGATAGCCATTTTTGTTTGCTTAATTTGTCACCCAATGTGCCACTTTATATATAGGCATAAAGGAATGCTGCTTTTGCTTCCAAGAGCATATTGTAAATATAAGTGGTCCTTCAACATTAATAAAATGACCATTGCATTGTCACTTGTGGGGCCTCCCACATGACCCCAGTTCTGTCAGGCCTCATCTACTGATTGTGTTGTGTTCCCCAGGGAGTTCCTGCTGGATAAACCCAGAATAACATGCTGGACCCTCCTGTTTGGTTACCCTCAAAGAGTCACTAAAGTCCTGGTTCACAGTGTGGATGGAGTGCAGAGGAGAGGCACAACAGGGGGTAAGATACAGGTTTGATGGAGCTCAAAAGGACTGAGATGCTCCATTTAAAGAGACACAAGCAAGGTCTATTCATTCCAGAAAGGAAAATGACATATATAAATAAATATAATTGTAATTGGTTGATATAAGGAATGGTCATAAAATAGTTTTTTTTTATCAAACTTTTTTTAATTGCAGTCTGTTATGTCCAGTATGAAACTGAAGCTTCTTGTGAACATTAGTCTTCTCATATGTTTAAAATGTGGTGCTACATAAGATTGCATTACTAAAAATACCGTCCATGGAACTTAGAGAAACGTGGACACTCATTATATACTTATATGTGATAAGTTTATTTATCATGTTGAACATAAATTATTGTAATTTGAAACTGTAGTTATTTAAATAAAAAAATAAAGCTTATCTTTGCTTTGAAAGATTGTAATTTACTCTTAATATGCCCCTGTGGCCTATAACAGTGCTCAGTTTTATTGCCTCCCTGTAGTAACGGCAGTTCACTAGGGGTATTAACAGGGAATCTCACAATAAGGAAGTAAACCAGTAACTAGTGATATAAATTATATTTTATGCAATTGAGTAAAACTAACTTGATCTTTTTTTTTTGCAGGTGCCAATGTGTACATTACCATTAAATGTGAGAAACAGAGTGTTAGCTCTGCAGTTTACAAAAACACGACCAGTGCTGTTTTGGACACTCTAGCAATTTTTTATCGAAAAAATATTAATGAACCAATTGCCATTCAGGTAAAGTTGTATAAAGTTCTATTAACTCACAGGGGATGTGTTTTGTATTGTGATTATCTGGCCTGAGATGTGATAACATGAAACTGCCACCGCAACCCTCCAGAAATGGGGTCGTTTGTTCATCTAGTCATAAAGTGTGCATTTGTTTTGAAATGTAGGTTTGAGTGCTGATAAGAAACAAAAAGGTCCATCTTCTCTGCCCATTCTATCTAGGTAAAACTTTGGCTTAGTTAAACTTCATGTTTATCCCAGGCATGCTTAGATTCCTTCACTCCTCCACTGGACGGCTGTTCCAATCTACTACCCATTCTGTAAAGTACTACTTTTGCACATTGCCCCTAAATCTTTCACCTTCCAACTTCAGATACCATTAACAAACACATTTTAATGTATCTAAAAAAATTGGAATGTGTTAATCATTTAAATTATACCATAAGAAATTACCATGTTTTAAAAATATAAAATCGGTCTGTCGTGACACTCATTTATTTTACTTTTATGAAGTCATTACATGTTATATTGATGATATCAGATATTAGAGCGCTAGTTATTTTTACCCATGAGACATTTTTATTGGCTTAATCATATCCAATGATGTAATTAGAGATTTAATATTTTCAATCTCTATTGTATTTTACAATTTGTTGTCCAACATCTTATTGTGGATTTACACTAAAAAGGATGAATGCTGTTAAATGAGCCTTTATGTGGACATTCTAAGATACTTAGGCCCCTATTCACTTAAGGAATTGTTAGTTACTGGAGCCCGTAATGTAGCGCGTAAACTAATTTGCTATTAAATTCGCATCTTTTAGCCAGCTGCAAACGATCTACGGGTTACAGGACACCCCCCCCCCACACACACACACACCTGATTTATCTGTGTTTGTATGCATGTATATATAAGCTATTCTATGGCCTGTGTATACAATGAGCTGTACCCCCCCCCCCCCCCCCACAGAATTATTCTGACTCCTACACCCCTGCCATAAATCTTACAATCTCAACGCTATTCAATTGCTACAATTCATCAAGTCTGCAAATGCTTTCACACCTGTAAATGTCAAATGTAGAAGAAAATCCTATGAGTACCAGATAGGACTCACAAGGGGGTTAAACACCTGATTGTAGCACTGTAAATGCAAATAAAAAAATCAATACTGCACTTTAAAAGATGGGGAAAGAGATGAAAGACATTAGAATTAATTGCACAACACTCTCAAGCTCGCAAATCTGCAATAAAAAAATATTCTTTTTACATTTTATTTATATTGATCCCAGGAATCAAGGAGTTAATACATTTCAGGCCACCCACATGGACTAGCACATTTTCTTTATTCATTTTTATTATTTTGTACATTGTCGGATTGCCAGTGCCATCGCATATCCGACCTCTAAACGTTAGTTGATTGACATTTAATGTTTTACTGACTTCATGATGATGGTCTCATTTACTATTGGCTGTTTCTAAATCAGTAGTTACGGCCTTACTTAATTGACCATGATCAGGCTCTGAAATGCTACTTATTATTGCATGGTTTATGGATTAGGCTTTCGGCCCATAAATTGCGGCCTGATCAATTCTGTAAATTTAGCAAATTTCAAGCCCACAGACTTACGTCCTGTATAATGTAAACTGCGGGTTTGAAATTGAATAGGGGCCTTAAAATGGAAAGGAGGTTTCTATATGGATAATGGGCATGTGACACATCATCCTGAAAAAGTAGCAGACAGAATCAGAAAAAGGAACATCACAGTGAGGAATAATGTAGAAAAGTTAAAAATGAAATGGGTATACTTATTTAATTCAAGTTCATTTAGTTTAGTTATTCAAAATACCATAAGAAAATGTGACCACAGGGGTGTATTAAAGTAAAATGTATGTTGTGTATTTGTTCATAGTGCTGTAATACTGATTAAATTTAGATATTTGTTAGATCGCACTTTCCTGGCAGTTCTGTGTCACAGTGTAATGTGCCAGTCTGTCAGACATTGTAATCTGCAATACTAAGAGGTTGGCATTCTCTTGTACCCTCAGGTCTGGGACAGCAACATCATTTGTGACCAGTTCCTGGGCCAAGTACTCTTGGCCTCCTCACCTTCTGACTCCACAGATATGCAGAGTCTGCAGCTACATGGCAAGGTTGGCCGGGAAGCAGAGGAGATGCCAGGGCGGATCAGTGTTAAAGTTGTCTCCTCTGATGACCTGGCAGAGCTGTGAATGTGCCACCAGACAGTCTAAACTGAGGACCCCCCCCCCCCCTCTCTGTCATTATATACTGGCAATTGTATGGGACACACATCTAGTGTTGTATTTTATCACTTTCCCCATAAATTGGTTAAAATACCACTGTAATGCCCTAACAACATGAACTAGGTTTAATCAAACAGGGATCATTAATAAAATTCATAGTTAAAAAGAAATATTCAATATTAAACTTAGTGGCAAGGTTCAGACTGGTATCCATCCTCTATAAAGTCAGTGGGAAGAGGTGGCTCTGTCTAGCTGGCAGTGCTGAATTTTCAGGCACAAAGTGCACCAACACAATAATCTCCATTTGCTGGAGATGTGTTGTCTATCAATAACCATTCGTTGCCTTATCTAATCAGATTGTTCCTAAAACTCTTTAGACTCGTCAGTCGGCAAGTGCTCCCAGCCTCCCTTTAATGATCTTATTAGGGTGGAGACAGCTGGAAACTGACACTCTGATCTTTTAAAAGTAATTCAATATTCAAGACTGCTATTATAAGTTTTTTTTATTGCATAATTAAAATAACTAGCTCCATTGCTGGTATACACTATAATTTTAACTTACCCTGAGCATTTGCCCCATACAGGCCTGGCCGGTCAACTTAAAGGACAACTTAAATAATGTATCCTTAGAACGCTCTAATTAATGTTTCTCAAAAAGAGCTCTCTATTTTCTTAGCATGTATAATTCATTACTAGAAGAATTAATAGAAGGACTAAAAGTCTATTTGTTGTAGCAGTACCCAGTTTTTCATATGCCTCGGAATGAATCTATATATCAGTATCAGTAGATATCAGTGTCTAAACGTAATAATGGGTAAAATGTGTAAGCACAACCTTTACATTTTTACCTTTAAGTGCAATTTTTGTTCTGTAGGCATCAGCTTTATTTTCTAAGTTGTTTATGTCTGGGTATGTAATTGCATATAAAATTTAACCAATTAAAGTCTGGATTATTTTTTTAGCTTCTAAAAAAAACTATAGCCCATTGCCTCAGTCTAAGCAACACAATCATTTTTATATTGAAGTTTTGTAAATGTGTTATTTTTTTTGCTGAAAAACATTACGCAATGTAACTATTTTTTGTAGCTTGCTAATATCATTATACAAAGTATATCAAATTTAAAAAATAAAAAAAAAACACGTTTCCACTTTTTAGTATAACTTTTTAATTTAGAGATTTGAAGAAATGCCAAATATATTATTTATTCAGTTGACAGATGGAAAACTCCATAAGCAAAATCATCTTACATAAACCAATATAGTGGTCTGTGAGCTATCTGGGAATAGTATTCTATTTAATAATGTATGGTACAATTAATACTGTAATAACTAAATGCTCTAGATGATGGCACAGTCCATGAATTTAGATTACAGTCAAAATCAAGTAGAAAAGCTTAAAAGCTGGGAACAAACTCTCTCGCCCTGAAAGGACCAATATATATATACAAAGTATACTCCCCGTTATCCGGCACCTGTTGGGACTTCCTATTGCCGGATAAGTGTAGTTTCTGGTCAATCGGAGGTCCCCCAAAAAAGGGTCTAATTGACCCTTAAACCCCTCCAAATGCCTTTAAAAATCATTAGCAACAAAACTGGGCCCATAAAAAAACAAATAGAAAAAAAAAAATTGGGGGGGCAGTTTAGAACTGGGATTTTATTGCAAATGGGGAATTTATGCAGGTGCCGGTTGCTTGAGAGTCCCGGTTGGTTGAGTGCCAGATAACAGGGATTTTACTGTATGTATGTATATATATATATATATATATATATATATATATATATATATATATACATACATACACATATACACATACATACACACACACACTGTATATGTATATTCCCTTTCAGGTTTAGAATATCTTAAGTTGACATTTTTTGACTGCAACTAAAAGACGGTATTGCCATTTGTGTGTGCTTTTGATTTTCTGTCCATTCAGAACCTTCAAGTCCACACAGTTCTTTCGACAGGACTGTTTGAGTTTCTGGCTGATATACAAACTCTTCTAAAATAAAATTCTAAAGCTTTTTTGTTTGATGTAGAGCAGTACCGATAAATTGCATGTAATTTATACCGCTGTTATTATTATATTATATTTTACCAAATACATTCTATGCACTCAAGCACTGCAATGATCTGTTTATATTGTTTTGATATATTATTTTCTACAAATTTTAATATTTTTATACTATGTTGTATATTTCTGAAAACTATTAAATTCTGCAGATTGGTGGTTTAACTTTACAAAAGATCTGAATCATAATTTTTGCTTGATTAGAATTTAAATGACCTCTGTAGTTTGTGAAAAGCTTTATCTGTTTGTGTAGAATGTAAAAAAATGAAGTACATCAGCTATATCATGGGCATAAAGTAATTTATAGAGAAAATCACAAATGTAGCTGACTCAGCTTGTGTCATGGACTTCTAGCAGACCTTTTTCCCCGAGGGAGAGAGTTGTCCTACTGAGATTTGCCCTTTTTGTCTTATTCACAGTGGCAGTCTTTCAATAGAACTGAAAAAGGGATGATTTTTAGAAAAAAAATAAATGTCTGTTATGATTAAAGCAAAATGCAGTGTAATAAATAAAAATTCAGAACAGTCTTATTTTTAATTGTATAAATCACATTTGATTAATATCAAGTGAAGTCCTTTATAAGAGCATACCATAAATGTGAAACACCAGGGTTTTGTTAAGCCTTTGGTGGGTTACATGTTGCCCTATGTAGGTTCCTCTATTCTCTGTAGAGACTAATATACTAATTTAACAGCACACAGTATATTTTCTCCCTGAGAACTTGCAAATCACTAGTTACCTACTGTGGCGATCTGCAATCTGCTTTCTTCAGTTGGGCTTGATAAGGCTGTTATGGCCAAGCATACCCAGCAGATCTTTCGTTTTTTTTTTGGTCCCTTCACCAAGGCAGCTGATGTCCCTAAATCCCCTTTACTAGTTGTATAGATCAAGGGCAACTGTTATCGTCTCTAAGGATTCTGATACACTAGCGAATTGCCCGTCAAAAAATGACGGCAATGTTATTGTAAGTGAGCTAATGTTGTTTGGTGTGTAATAGTAAAGATATAATACAATAATAAATGAATATACTTTACCTATTTGGAAGCATTGTGTTGAAGAGCTGTGAATGTGTTTTGACATTGCTGCAGCATTAGTGTTGTGGAGCTGCTCTATAAGCGTGGTGAATGTGTGCAGTGTAATACTGTGCGTGCGCGAGGCGAAACCGTTCGCGTAGTGTCGTACTTCCGCATTTGCGTTAAATGGCGGTTTATGTGTGTTGTGCGTCTTTGCGTATTGTCCGTTGTTGGTTTGTAGTGGTTTTCGAGTTTCGTGTGGTGTTTTGCGAGTGTGGTGTGGTGTTTTACGTGTGGAGAGTGCTGTAGCCTCGTTTTCGTTTTGTCCGTCGGCCATTTTTTCTCTCGCTTAGCGATTTTATTAGTGTCTAAAGTGTTTTATTTTTATTTAAATGAAGGTCTAACTTGTTTTTTTGAGGTGCTGGATGGTTCCTCTTGCTGTAGGTAAGCTTTTTATGTGTGTGTTGTGTGTATTTATTGTGTTTTAAATGTTTGTATGTCGGCGTGTTGCGTCCGATGTTTGCGAGGTCGTAATGTGTGGTAACGTGTTTCGTAGGTTGTTTGCGTTCCTCGTAAAATGTAGCGAGTGTCGGAATTTGTGTGTCTTGACGTGAACTTTGTGAGGGTTTGAGGCCCTTGCCCAGTGCTTCGCGAGGGGCCTCAGTTGCTGGCATGGAGCGCCGAAGGCGCTCCATGCCAGCAACTGAGGCCCTTGGCCAGTGACCCTTCGGCGCTCCATGCCAGCAACTGAGGCCCTTGCCCAGTGACCTAGCCAGCAACTGAGGCCCTCGCTTCGCGAGGGGCCTCAGTTGCTGGCATGGAGCGCCTTCGGCGCTCCATGCCAGCAACTGAGGCCCTTGGCCAGTGACCTCGCTACGCGAGGGCCGCGGCTCACTTCGCGACCCGTACGCTCACAACTATATATGTGATATATCTTCTAGATATCGTGTCCATAGACATATTCATCCAGTCAAAGAAAGGCCTACCTGATACCCCACTTTATCAAACTTTCAGTTTCAATATAAACTGTGATGCACAGAGAGTGGAAATCGCACCTAACATCATGAGGTAAACATTCACGGGGAATCAACATAACATAACAACATATTAAATAACTATAAAACAACTACTGAGCCCAGATATTGTTAGCTTCCTTAAATCAATGTTTTAAAAATCTTAATCCATCCTGGGTTAATCAACAGGGAGGGACAAAGGAGGGAGGAGGCACATATAGCATGGAAAGAGACACATACAGCATGAGAGGAGCCAAGAGAGAGACAAAGGTTGGAGAAGTAACATACAGCACGAGAGGTGCCAAGAGAGAGAGAAAATGGTTGTTGGAGCCACATACAGCATGAGAGGAGCCAAGAAAGAGAGACAATGGTTGTTGGAGCCACATAAAGCATGGGAGTAGCCATATACAGCATGCAAGGAGCCAAGAGAGAGACAAAAGGTTAGAGGAGCCACATACAGCACTGGAAGAGGCACATACAGCATGGAATGAGCCACATAGAGCATGAGAGGAACCAAGAGAGAGAGAGAGACAAAGGTTGGTGGAGCCACATACAGCATGAGAGGTGCCAAGAGAGAGAGACACATAGGTTGTTGCAGCCACATACAGCAAGGGAGGAGCCAAGAGAGAGAGACAATAGTTGTTGGAGCCATATACAGTATGGGAGAAACCACATACAGCATGCAAGGAGTTAAGAGAAAGGGAGAGACAAAGGTTAGAGAAGCCACATACAGCACAGGAAGAGGCACATACAACATGGAAGGAGCCACATACAGCATGAAAAAAGCCCAGAGAAAGAGACAAAGGTTGGAGGAGCAACATACAGCATGAGAGGAGCCAAGAGAGAAAGAGACAAAAGGTTGGATAAGCCACATACAGCACGAGAGGAGCCGAGAGAGACAAAGGTTGGAGGAGCCACATACAGCATGAGAGGAGCCGAGAGAGTGACAAAGATTGGAGGAACCACATAGAGCATGGCAGGAGCGGAGAGAGACAGATGAGGAAGAAGTCACATACAGCATGAGAGGAGCCAATAGAGAGAGACAAATAAGGGAGGAGCCACATACAGTATGGAAGGATCCAACAGGGAGGGACAAAGGAGGGAGGAGGCAAATACAGCATGGAATGAGCCACATAGAGCATGAGAGGCACCAAGAGAGAGAGTGCCAAAGGTTGGAGGTGCCACATACAGCATGGGAGGAGCCAATAGGGAGGGCCAAAAGAGGGAGGAGCCACTTACAGCATGGGAGGAGCCATGAGGGACAACCAAAGGTGGGAGGAGCAACATACAGTATGGAAGAATCGAACAGGGAGGGACAAAGGAGGGAGGAGGCAAATACAGCATGGAATGAGCCACATAGAGCATGAGAGGCGCCAAGAGAGAGAGAGACAAAGGTTGGAGGTGCCACATACAGCATGGGAGGAGCCAATAGGGAGGGACAACAGGGAGGAGCCACTTACAGCATGGGAGGAGCCACGAGGGACAACCAAAGGTGGGAGGAGCAACATATAGTATGGAAGGATCCAACAGGGAGGGCCAAAAGAGGGAGGAGCATATACAGCATGGGAGGAGCCAACAGGGAGAACCAAATGAGGAAGGAGCCACATACAGCATGGGAGGAGCCACACAGAGCATGAGATGAGTCAAGGAAGCCAGACAAAGGTTGGAGGACCTACGTACAGCATTGGAAGAGCCAACAGGGAGAACCAAAATGTGGGAGGAGATATGAGAGGAGCCAACAAAAAGATAATGAAGGCAAAGAAGTGCCTGAAGCATAGAAAGAGTCAACTGTGAAGTAGACAAAAGCAGGGAGGAGCCACATACAGCATGAGAGGAGCCAATAGTGTGAGAGGTAAAGGAGAGAGCAGGTACCTGCAGCATGGGAGGTGCCAACAGAAAACCATGAACCACCTTGAAAGAGAGTTTATTAGGAATGTCATTTATTATTAATTTATTAGGGGAGAAGAGTCTATAATTATATTTATAGAAATTGAGCTTTATTATTATTATTACTCTTATTTATAAAGCTTCAGCATTTCCGTAGCGCTATTTACAAAGTATAGAGTAGAGCGGGTACAATTAGCATATTACAAATGTATAGACAAATAAGGAAAATAGAAATACAAGTACAAGTATAGTGCAATGCAAATGTGAAACAAATGGGTCCACAGACAGCTCTGAAGAGCTTACAATCTAGATGGTAAGTTTGGGTGGGTACTGAAGGCTAATGATTGCAAGATGGCAGTGAATACGGAAGTAGATTGATGTAAGTGGAGGTGTCTTCTGTTACATTGTAGATTGTGTGCTATTTATATTTTTATAGCTTTAATGATGTAGATTATGCAGTTGGGCGTACTGGTCTCTACAGGCACTTACTTTTATAGAGAAGTTGCAAGGGAGAACCACATATAATGGAAGGACCAATCTGCACAATGATATAATAAAGGGGACTGACCTCTGTGCACTGATGTAACTGGTAAGGTATGTCATGTAATGATTTTCATTGGTGAGGTAGGTCTCACATTGATATAATTGGCTAGACAGATTGTAAAACGATGTCATGGAGAGATATATCATACAGTGTTGTCATTTAATCTATTCATGTTTGAAAAAAGACAAGATAAAGAGTAATTATCCAGGGTATCTCGTAGAAATAATTATAATAATTGGATATGTTCACATATCTTAAAATTCAAGTAAGTTATATCGCTACTGAGAAAATATCATTGGCTGTGTAAAAATTCATAATTGTAGCAAAAAGAAAGAGGAAAGTAAACCTTTAATTCCAATGATATTGTTTACCCTCATAAAATGATCCCACATATACGATTGAAAAATCTAAATCAAATACCTTATTTTAAAATATAATTTTATTAATGTACACAATATACACAAGACAATAAAATATATTAAAATCACGGTAGTCCGGCCATCTACAGAATTAAGTTAAATTTATGCAGAACCAATATATTCCAATAATTATTAAATCACTCTAACTGTATATCAAAATAATGAACTCATTGATATAGTAAATATGATCAAAAGCAAATCAATACATATTAAATCAACAATGGGCTGGTCAGTACCAGTCTATATTGTTAGTTAAATATTCATACAATTAGAGATGTGCATTTAATATATGAGTTGCATACATGTAGATTACTATACAATCATTAATGCTCAGCAAGTGCCACCTTCATTCTGTAGTGGGGAGTGTATAGGCAGGTAGGGGAGACTACAGTTGTACCTCTGTGGCCCTCTCTGTAAATACAATAGCAGATTTGACATATGGAGGCCTGCTAGTTACCTCCCTAACTACCTATACAAACTAGGTCTATGCTATCTATTCTGGGACTATGCCCACCACCTGCCCACTTACCCACTCCAGAATGACCTCTGTGGATTGTAGGCACAGCTCAAAACAGCAGCTGAACCAAGATCCTACACAGACGGAGGTACGACAGCATGGAATCCAAAACCGGAAGTAGACGGCCGGAGTGCCTTGTGCCAGCAGCAGTGATTTTGCTAACAAGTTTAGAAGGAAACTTTGAATTTGTTTAAGTTTGTGAGTTGAATACCAGCTCAACATGTGATGCGATTAACTCCCACACCCCTGAGGTTGGTCAATGAGGTACGGAAGCGGGTTGATGGAGTTAATTGATTAAGCACAGATCATTTAATCATGTTTGTGGGCTGAACCAAAGTTGTATTCTTCTGTTTGCCTGTAAATGTTCCAACTTTTCCCAATCTTCTAGGGAACACAAGCAATGTTTGGGCTTATCTCTTCTATTTAGGGTTTATAACCTTTTTTTGTTATGTTTAACCCCTTGATCTCTATTCTGCATCCTGATGGTCCCTGAATAGAAGCTGGTCACCAAGAAGCCCATCCACTCCACTGTCCAAGGAAGGATTCCTGCAGCCAAGGCAGGAGAATTCTGAAGTCGAAGTGTTAATGCTATTTACTCAAGAATTCTGGATTTCTGTCACTTATGAGAAATTCTGCCTTGTGAGGTTACAGGAGGTAGGTATAGCCATGCTGAATAGATTACATTTAAACATGTTGATCCAGTGACCCTCTGCTCCTGAGCAGCTGTTGCTTATCCTGATCTGACCGCCGGGTACCGAGAGGCTCATACCTTCGAGAAGCTACCTGAGGGAGAATTCTTGTAGCTAAAGGCAGGAATTTCTGGGATCTTAACACCCTGCCCAATGCAAAAAAAAGAATGTTTGAAAACTTTGTCTAAGAGCAAAATTAACCAGGAAGCATACCATACAGATAATTTTTACTTAAATAAAATTAAATGTTGATGCTTGTGTAGCACACTGAAGTACTGTATATACTCGAGCATGAGCAGAGTTTTTCAGCCCTTTTTTTAAGGCTAAAAAGGGCCCCCTCGGCTTATACTCGAGTCACTCCCCCCTGTGTCTCTCTAACCCCCCATGTCTCTTTCCCTCCTCCCTCATCCTCAACCCCCCCGTCCTCATTCTAAACCCCCCTCCTCACCTTTTCCCCTTTAAATACCTCCCCCTCACTTACCTGCTTCTTCTCCGGCCTCTGCTCCTTCCGTCTTGACCTGGCGCGCATGTGACGTCACATGTGTGCTGCGTCATTAGCATATACGGGGTTCTGGCACACGGTATATGCTTATGACATGACATCACATGCGCGCCACGTCATTAGCATATACCGGGTGCTGACACTTTAAATGATGGCAGATGTATGCTGACTCCTATTTAACACAATTTGGAATGTGATTGCTTAATTCTGAACACAGCTACATCCCCAGTTATAAGAGGGTGTGCAGACTTATGCAACCACATTATTTTTATTTTAAATTTTTGTTCCCTCCACCTAAAAGATTTCAGTTTGGTTTTCAATTGAGTTGTACAGTTTATAGGTCACATTAAAGGTGGAAAAAGTTCTGAAATTATTTATCTTTGTCTCATTTTTTGGGGTGTGTAGACTTTTTATATTATATATATATATATTGTGACAGGGCCAGCCTAGGCTACCGGTTGCTCCTGTGATTGCCACATAAACCGCTGAGTCACCATACACTTTATCTTTGCTTTTAATAAAGTGTTTCAAAACAAACAATAGCTAAATTTCAGCATGAAATTAAAATCTAAATATACAGGCTTACTTATTTACAGGAACACTCTCACTAGCCCTGAGACTGCTTCTCAGTCTGCAGGGAAAAAAAATAGCTTTTCACACAGAGGGGTGGTCCCTTTAAATTCAGTCTCTCTCTCAGCTGCAATGGATCCTCTGCAGGTCCTCTCCTCTTAGAGCAAACAGTTTCTCTAGTACATCTTGTTGCAGTCACACAGACTGATCCTCTTACTGGCAGCTTTGCATGCTGCTCTGGCACCCACTCTGTAAGTCCCACCAGGTCCTGTTCAGGAGCTCTGTCACTTTCTCCTATCAGGTCACACTGAAACACTCCAGGCAATCTAACTTACTTGCCAGTGTCTCTTTGTACTTTAAGCAGTATTCCCTGCTGCCTTACTTCAGAGCTGATCTCAGCTCAGCTCCCAGGATTCAGTCTACCTGACTGTCTCACATCACAGCTTCTCACATAGACTGCAGCTCCACACAGACTCCTCACGGCACTCAGGCCAGAGCCTAATCAGCAGCCCCCTCCATCTCTGTGTGTGTGTGTCTTTTAAAAGGCATTTTACACCTGCAGCTCCAATTAGCCCATTCCAGGGGATTATCTCCAAGTTACCTGGAGCAGATCTTCTACCTACTGTGTGACTTGCACCATCTGGGGGCAGAACACCACAATATATACACACATATAAAATGATATAGAATGGGTAAAGAAGGAACTGTAAGCGGGGCATAGTGGGCGCACAAATCCGAATGGCGTAGGACAGCATAACAACTGAAATACTCCCATGTCATGTAGTATAAGATAATAACTCAAAAGGCAATTTATTTGCATGTTATGTGTGAAGCTGTGAATTCAAAATACTAAAACCATTTATTGATCCTGGGTTCTAATTCCTGTGTTTGTAGTTTTAAACATACTCTGATAATTTACACTTTACAAAGATCTAATTTTCCATGACATGCTAATTTCTTGTCGGTTAATGTCTATGGGCCTCATTCTATTATCGGCCGTAAATCGGCCGTAAGGCTGCGATTCCTTGCGGGGGTTCAGTTAACTCGCGATTCTATTATACGGCCCCGCAAGGATCTCCTTTTACGGCCGGCCGCATATCTTGGAACCGGCCGTAATCTGTGAAATATAAAAACTCAAAAATAAATTCAAGCCTGCACTGTACAGCTCTGTAAATGCTAGGGATCATATTGGGGGACATGAGGATTAAAAGGAACCCACTCTCAAGCTTGCACATCTGCCCAAACCCGAGTTCAAATTAACTGTTTATTTTCCGGCTGCGGCGTGGGTGTGTCTGAGGTGCTCCAAGCACTCTGGACTTTTTACATGGATATTTTACGGATATTAAAAATTAAATATTTTACGGATTTAAGTACAGGATAATTATGTGCTATTTTTTCTAACACCTAAAATCCCTTTATAGTCTTCTCAAAGTGCAGGATGGCTTTATTTGAGCTATTTTATGTGCTTAATTGGTGCTAGCGAGACCTCTTTCCTGCAAGTAAGCTGCGGCTCGTTTTTAGCCTTGCAGAGAGGTTTCCCGGAGCAATTGAATTGCAAATCTCTTGCGGCCGTTTTAGATCAAAGGCTTTCCTCCGGCGCGAGCGGCCGCAAGAGATAGCAAGGCACCGGCCGCAAGCCTGGCGGAATCCCCGGCCGTAAGGGAATAGAATAGCAGAATAGCTTGCGGCCGGTCCTTGCGGCCCCGCAACGGCTGCGGCCGATAATAGAATGAGGCCCTATGTCTATAAAAGTGACGCTATTGATTCAATTCTCCTAAACGTTTTGATGTCGTTTTCTACTACATTTATATTTTATTGTTTTTTTGGTTTGTATGTTAAACATACACATATAATAATACATAAACATAACATACACATATATAGTAATACATAAACATAAAAGAAAAACACAAAATAGTTAAATTATGATTGCGCTACATGACAAAATGTATATAGGCACATTTATTATTTGGTTGTGCATCAAAATTATTATTACATATATAGTTGTCAGTGTGGGTAACGTTTGCAAAGTTTGCTTTTGCATCCCTCGCATAGCGAGGCGAGCCATTGACACGCGGGATTGGCTGCAATGAGGCCGAAGGCACTCATTGTACTGCAAGCCTCGTGAAGTAAGGCAATCAGTTGAGGCACGCAGGACTTAGGCTGCAATGAGCATGCAGTTCGTTCAAACACATAACTACTAAAAAGCCAAAAACATGTAAAATAATTATAAAAAAATAGTAACACTCACACACAGCATAGGGGAGAGCCAGGAAGCCTAGGCGTGAAGTTGCAAACAAATTGGAGCAATGTTTGCCATTTTCCACCGCTTGAAAATCACCTAAGCGAGGGAAAAAATGGCAGACGAAAAACATAAAAAAATTCAGAATCAGGATGAAAACAGGCTCTGCAACGACAGGCATGTAGAACAGAAAATTTACAACGGCGAAAAGAGTAAAACACTAACAACGCCAGGCACGTAGGACTTTGAAAATAAAACCAACGAGGACCAAAAGCCTCACATTGTATGCCAACAAGCATTGCTAGCCTTACAACTTCGTTCCCTTATCTTTTCAAGTCCCCCCAAACTGCATCATCTTCTTGTAGATTCTGGTGTTTTACCAGTTGTATTCTGTGTGTTGTTAGGATCATTTTGTATAAAATTATTCAGTCTCTATTATACATGTTACTAAATCTAAGAAATTCAGATCTGTTCCTGTATATAATGTGTGATTTTCCAAATAACACCAATCAAATATGCAAATTAAATCAGCAATTTCTCATAGGTAATCAAGCTTTCTAAGCTTTAAAGTAGTAATAAAAACAGGTTAAAGTAGTATATAATTTGTTTGTTTGTAGTGTTAAAACTCCCTTCACCTGATCAATCCATACTTATTCTTATTTGCTTTTCCTTTTTCTATTACGTGTTTATTTCCTTTCTATAATATATCATTGGTATTACAGATGGATGACCCACAATAGAGCACGATGAAAGAGGCACAGGGGAAGGAGAGAGACACAGGGGAGGGAGAGTTGGGAAGACACAAGCGAGGGAGAAGGGGGAAGAAACACAGGGGAGAGAGGATGTGAGAAGAGACACAGGGGAGGGAGAGGGGGAAGAGACACAGGGGAGGGAGATGGGGGAGTGAGACACAAGGTAGGGAGAGGGGGGGGAGAGACACAGGGGAGGGAGAGGGGGAAGAGACACAGGGGAGGGAGATGGGGGAGTGAGACACAAGGTAGGGAGAGGGGGGGAAGAGACACAGGGGATGGAGGAGGGGGCAAGAGGCACAGGGGAGGGAGGAGGGGTTAAGAGACACAGAGGAGGGAGAGAGACACAGGGGATGGAAAGGGGGGAAGAGACAGAGAGTGGAAGAGACACAGGGGAGGGAGAGAGACACGGGAGGGAGAGAGGGGGAAGGAGACACAAGGGATGGAGAGGGGGAAAGAGACACATGGGAGGGAGAGGGGGAGAGACACAGGGGAGGGAGGGGGGAAGAGAAGCAGGGGAGGGAAAGGGGGAGAAGAGACACAGGGGAGGGAAAGGGGGGAAATAGATGGAGGGGAGGGAGAGGGGGGAAGAGACACAGGGAGGGAGAGGAAGTAGAGGGGGGGGAAGAGGCTCGCAATGAGCACCTCCTTTCAAGTAAAGGGGGGAGAGGTAGAGGGGGGAAGAGGCTTGCAAAGAGCACCAAAGGTGCTCATTGCGAGGCCCGTGATGAGCTCCAAAGGTGCTTATAGCAAGGCCAGTAAACTAGAGGGGGGTAGAGGCTCGCAATGAGCGCCTCCCGTCAAGCAGAGGGTGGAAGAGGTAGATGCGCTCATTACGAGGCCTGTAAAGTAGAGGGGGGAGAGGCTCACAATGTGCACCAAATTCACTTATTGCGAGGCCCGTGGTGAGTGCCTTCGGTGGTCATCGCAAGGCCAGTAAAGTAGAGGGGGAGAGGCTTGCAATGAGCACCAAAGGCACTCATTGTGAGGCTTGCGATGGGTGCCAAGAGCGCTCATTGTGAGGCCTGCAATGAGTCCCGTAGGCGTTCATCGCAAGGCAGGCAGGTTAGGGGGGGGGGGAGTCTTGCAATGTGTGGCAAACACCATTGCCAAGCTTCAAATTTTATTGCCGTCATTTTTGACGGGCAAGTCTCTAGTAGTAAATAAGGTTGAAAAAAGTATTTCAGTCCCTCAAGTTCAACCTTTATAAGTCTCCACAGAATTCCACAGTTTAACTACCCTTACTCTGAAAACCCCTTTTCATTCTTTAATGTGGAGTCTTTTTTTTTTCTTCTAACCTCAAGAGATGTCCTCTTGAAACAAAAAGAGACACAGCGGAGGGAGGAGGGGGAAAGAGACACAGGGGAGGGAGTGGGAGAGACACAGGGAATGGGGTAAGACACAGGGAAGGGAGAGGGGTGAAGAGACATAAAGAAGAGAGAAGGGAGGGAAGAGACACAGGGGAGAGGGGAAAAGAACCATTAAATATTATCCCGTCATTTATGATGAGCAATTGACTAGTTAATATATAGAAAATTTAGGGTTAGTCTTACTCTCCATTGCAATTAACTTCTAATTTTCCATTTTAACCAACTACAGACTTTAAATCAAGCATGACATAGACAATTCTACCAATGCCCATACCTTTCCTAAATTGGTTATAACCATCCACAGTCCAGTCATGGTACTTACCCTCCATGTTTCAGGATTTCCTATCGAATCTCATTTCTCATTTACTGTTGATAATTCTTGCCCATTTTCCCTGGCAAGCTTCTTGCATTAGCAAGCATACACTTTAAATTGTCTATGACTGCAGGTTTTAAATATTTGCCACTGTATTTGGACTATACTAACCCTCCCCTTGCTTCTCCGCCATGAGAAGTTAACTTATCCCTTAGCCCCTCTACACTTTCTACCTGATTATTTATATCTAGTCCCTCCCCTAATCTGCTAGTTTAAAAACTCTTCAAGCCTTTCTACTATCCACTCCCCTATCATATAAGCACTTGTTTAGCCATGTATTAACCTCCCTGAGTTCCGTCTGTCTGCCTGTGCTAGCATGTGGCACTGGTAGTATCTTAGAAAATACTTGCTCACTTGCCCTTAGCTTGTTTCATAGTTCTTTACTATCAGCCTTATTAAATTGCGATTCGGTAAATTTAAAAGGGCTCTATATAAGCACATAGCATATTCTTTTTACAGAAGTTTTTAGTTAGTGAACTTCTATCCAAAAGCAAGATCTTCACTAACTAAACACTTCTGTAAAAAAAATGTTCTGTGTGCTTATATAGTGCCCTTTTAAATTTGCCGAATCGCAATTTAATAAGGCTAAATGTGTTTTAGGACACTCCATATTCAACTTACTTTGTCATTAGTACCAATATGTAACAAGACAGCTGGGTCATTTTCATCCACTCACAGTAATTTATCTACCCCATCCACAACACGCAGTACGTGAGACAGCAAACTGTTCAATGACAGGGGTCAGGGTGATTAATCACCCAGTCTACCTTTCTAATAATAGTCAATCATGGGTAACTGAGTCTTCTCTCTGTCATGTAAAAATAACATGTAAAAATAGAAGAGGGTTCAGCTGCATCTAATGAGGATTTACTGATCTAAATTTCTATTACATTAGAATAATTTATATGTATTATGTTTTGAGCTGTCTTGTTAGTAAGAATGAACTGTCGCCTCACTGATCACGTGTTACCCTTTTGGCTAAGAGCAAGTACAGTACCAACCTGGTGCTACAAAAAAAGTATATGGGGTGATGAACTGGAAAACACTTTGTTTAATGTAATTCATTTCAGACAGTTTGAAGTCTGGGATCTATAGGTAGTGCCCCCCCCCCCCCCCTCCCAAAGACATCAGAAGAACTTTTTGAAGAATAAAAGCTTCAAAACTTACATGTCATTGGCTCATCAGATAGTCTGAGAGACTGTTTTGAAACATGATAAATTACACATAAAATGTAAAATAAAATGAATATTGTTTTGCTCAGTACTTTAGTGGTTTATATATTAAGGTGCTTGTCTATATATACAGGGGCGGCTGGTGCATAGGGGCAAATGGGTAACCGCCCTCCCAGAATGAATGCACTGACTTTATCCCCCACCACTAACTTGTTTAATTTACATAATATAAATATATAAATGAATATCAAGTTTAATCTTTTTTTTTTTTTTTATATCTTCTGCTGTCACTTTAAATGATTAATCTTTTGGCAAGCAGTTAAACATACTGACTTATCCCCTTACACACATCTCCCCCAGCTGGTGACTTGCTTTGTACTACAGATAAGGGCACAATGCTGACTGTGCTCGATTTGAAGCAATGAGCCGGTCTGTCACACACAGCATCACCCAATCAGAATAACTGGGACAGAGCTGAAGCTGTGGGACCTTTCAGGGATCACCCAATCAGAATGACTGTGAGGAGCTGAAGCTATGGAGACCTATTGGGGCAGACCCCAGCTAATAACTGACACTGCCCCAGCCATTTAGGACTGCTAAATTGCAGTATGCAGTGCATACTGGGAGATGTAGTTCAGTGATAGCTGCCATGCTGATAGAGCTGTTCAGGACTGGGTGAGTAGTCTCTGTCTGTCTGTTATTCTCTCTCTCTGTTTCTTGTTCTCTGGGACTCTCTTATTCTCTCTGTGTGACTTGTACTCTCTCTCTCTCATATTGCCTGTCTCCTACCCCAGGTACCATGCATCTAGATAGATAGATATGGGCAGCTTCAAAATGAAGACTAGTAGTTTTGTCATGAGGGTTTGCTTTTAATTTGATACTGAAAAAAAATGTTTTCTATTTAGTGCAAAAAACATTTATGAGTATATAGTATATACACACACACACACTTGTTCCCTATAATCTCTCTTTCTGAATAAAGTTTATTGGGAAAAAACAACAACTCCTGTCTCACTGTGCTGGTTGCCAAGCCTCAGCCATCTCAGTACTCTGTATGTTGCGGACCACCCTGTATATAACAGACAAGCTGGAAGGAAGGCTCCTAGAACACAGCTTGTATTCTATATTTACATAAGACATCTGCATCCCTATGAAGGACCTCCTTCCAGGCTTCCATAGTACAGCTTGTATTCAATATTTATAGAAGGCATCCACATCCCTATGAAGGACCTCCTTTTTTTTTTATTCTATATTTACATAGAATAAGGCATCTGCATATCTATGAAGAACCTCCATCTAGGCTCAGAGTACAGCTTGTATTCTATATTTACATAGAATAAGGCATCTGCATCCCTATGATGGACCTCCTTCCAGGCTCCTAGAATACAGCTTGTGTTCTATATTTACATAGAATAAGGCATTTGCATCCCTAGGAAGGACCTCCTTCCAGGCTCATAGAGTACAGCTTGTATTCTATATTTATATAAGGCATCTGCATGGCAAAGACACTGGAGTGGGTTGCCAGTTTCTTTTATAGTGGAGTGCACTTTGTCTGACCTCTCTGCAATGATCTGCCCATCTTGGGTGACCCTACATGCTATAGCTCAGATCTTCAGTGAGGTACACAAACCACAACAAGGTAGCAACCCAGAAGGGGCACAACAGATGATATAATTACTAAACTGACTTAATGGCATACTCACCTTTACAAACTGGAGAATCATTAAGTTCCACTGTATCTCTACTTCAACTTCTTATCTTCTCCACCAAAATAGGCAAAGATACAAGCATCATAATTTTGCAAGGTATAAAAACAGCAGTGTGTCAAATAGGAAACTCACTTTTAATCAGAGCACTGATAGAGCATGTTGCTTGTTTGTATGTAGCACTCACGTCAATCACTGGTCAGGGTTTGCGCCGATACATTTTCACCGATACATCTTCCTCCATTATTTCTCTCCATGAATCTAATGCAGATATTTAAAGACTGGACACTGAGCCACCCTGTGGCAAATCTAAGGTATTACAGGAAGATTTACGATGTTGCAAGATGTGATAAAATATGTGAATAGCTTTTCCTGACTGTGATATTGAGAGCTGTGAATATTTTGGTCTGTAGCAATTTACATCTGTCAATGACTTTTCTAAGTGTTAATAACTATGGGCCATATTCAGTTGAGGTTTCAGGTGATCTGGTAGCCCGTAAGTGAGGTTGCAAGTTAATTTGCTATTCAATTGGCATCTTTTTGCGGGCTCCAAACAGGTTACGAGTTACGGCCTTGAAAATACTGCAATGGTTAAACCCGTAACTTACAGCCACCAGAAGCCTATGATCCTTCACTTTTGCAAGAGTTACAATGGTTAAAATCGCAAATCGCTATTCAATTGCTCAATTTCCCCAAGCCCGCAAATATTTTCACACCCGTAAATGGCAAGTGAAAGAGAAAATCCTAGAAGTGCTAGAGAGGACCCGCAAGAGGGATTAACACCTATTTGTAGCACTGTAAAAGCAAATAAATCAATACTGCACTGTAAATAACGGGGAAAGCGATGATAGGCATTCAAATTAATTGCACAACAGTCTCAAGCCCGCAAATTGGCAGGAAATTAAACTTATTATAGTTTTATTTCTGGGCTACATCAATCTCGGGTATCAATGACTTAGTACATATCAGGCCACCAATATGGACTTGAACAGTATTGGCATTCACATTTTCATAAATCTGTATTTTGCGGGTTTGCGAGTCTGATCGCATATCAGACCAACAAACCTAATTGATTGACATGTAACCTCCATGTTTTACTGCCCTAATAATGACAGTCTCATTTTCTATTGGTTGATTCGAAATGGGAGGTTATGGTTTTGCTTAATTGATCATTAAGCAAAACCGCAGACATTCGGCCGTCTGCGATCAAGTTGCGGCCTTGGAATTGAATGTGGCTCCATTTGTTTTTGGGGTTGCACTTGTATATGCTCTTAGTGTTTCTCAATGGCGAAACTGGGGTCTCATATTCCATATGTAACTATCTTATTAATTAACTGCTCCATATTCCCAGGTCAGGACTTTCCTTAATCCCTAGTCAGCTGGAATGGAACCTTACAATTGACTGTACCTTTCCCCCAGGGCAGTGGTCACCTTGTCAGAAATAGCATTTGCAAGAATATATTAACTAGCCCTACACACTGACCTGCGGTTCTACCATCTCTTTACTTGGTCCTGACACTCTGGTTTCACCAGCACCTTATCTATAAAACTAATGGTTAAGTAACAATATCGTTCATTTATTGCAGGAACAGTCCCTCTTTTAGTGGAAAATGTAGTGGCCTTCCCAGTTGTCTCTCTTTCATTAAAAAATTGTTCTCTAGTTCCCCGTTTTTCGGTTGAAGTGTAGGACTGTGAAAAAAAATTATGATAATAATACAAAAAATTAAAAAATGTATACTGTATATATATTAATTAATTCTGTCAGTGCATTTATGTGTAAAGAGTAGTGCACACTTAACATATGTATTTTAATGTTGCACAATTTACTTTAAAGAATGGTCTGAACACTAATAATTTGATTTCTCTCTTTTCTTGGCGGGTGATATGTGAGGGAAGGATTATCTGTGAGCACAGTTGTCCTATATAGGGGTTACTGTAAAGCTCCAACATTACAAGAGGGATAGTTAAACCGGGATCTGAAGTTACACCACCAGCAACTTTATTCTCTAGCTTCCAAATACTTCAATTAAATGGTTCTTCTTCATTGCCTTCACTATATCTTCCCTGCTGTGCCCTTTTGAACTTTGAATTGCAAGCCTTGAACTTAATTTCCAGAAATACATTTTGGACATTGGAGCAACGAAAAAAACAATAACAGGCGAACATTGCTCTATAGTATCTTAATCTATAAAACATAACTGTACATAGAGATTTTGATAGATGTTTCTCCTGCTTGGATATTTGGAATATGACCATGTGCTGATCATTTTAGAGCCGTGTCATAGTATTGCATTTTTTCCAAATCACACTATATGTGTGTTATTTATTTGGATTCGTTAATCAAGGATTAATTGCACTTGTTTCATTGAGTATATGAAGTATTAATGTAAGCGCCATGTACACTGATATTTACTTCTATTATAAAGTGATGGATGATGACATTTAGATTTATCTGATTATCACTGATGTAGTTTAATGACCACATGCAGCTCTAGTAAATGCTAAGCTTTATCATTATACAATTTTACATTTAAGCCAACATATGATCACATTTTTATACAGCTTGCAGCCCACATGGTCTGCTATATTTAAGACTGTGCTATTAAAAATTAAATTTTTACTATACCTTAACCATGTGTTTCAAATAATACATATTCTAGACATTCTATTCTTTGTAAAGTACTGTCTCTTTAAAAAAAATTCAGGGCTCTCAGAAAGGCTTTTTTTGGACTTTGTGTGCTTTGAAGTACACATCACGTTAACTCACATAAGGCTTTACATACAGTTAGTAAATTGTGTGAAGGCAACATTATCTATGATTGGGATAGGCTTTGAGCAAAAATTAATAGGACAGCTAGCCATACCTTGCCAGGGTATGTGTTTTTACACCATTCAGCTCTGCCTTCATGTAGCTCTCAATTTTCTCTTGGTTTGGATAAATATGTTGGTTATTATATGACATCTTGACAAGTACATTTCCAATGTATCTGATTTTCATAGGGCCCATACACTGCAAAGACAGATATTGACCTAAGCATACGTGATTTTGTATGCGACTCACATACAAATTCACATTCCCCATAAGTAAATGACAGACACTGATATGGGAATAAAAACAGGCCACAGCCTTTAAGTGAATTAACAAATAACCAAAACCAGAGGTGACTGCTCACGTCCATCAAGGGAGCCCAACCATCTGAGGTCTCCAGGAACCCCATGCCCAGGAGACCTCATAACTATTCCATGTGTATATCACTACCCTAAATACGCTCCCAACTAATGAGAGCAATCACCCCCGCCCCTCTGGCTGTGACAATAATACCTCGAACATTAGGGAGGGAGGAAGAGATAATTACCATGTGCTTTCTTCCAGACTAGCTGGTAAGGGTGGGAAACTTTAGTTTTGCTATACTTCAGAACTCCTCACCATGGTAGCTCAACTACTCCCAAACAGTTGCCCGGTCAAAGCCCCTTCCCCCATACTGCTTCCAGGGGCTGCCTTGACCTAAGCATAAATGATTTTGTACGTGACTTGCATACAAATTCACATTCCCCATAAGTAAATGACAGACACTGATATGGGAATAAAAACAGGCCACATCCTTTATTTGAATGAACAAATAACCAAAACCAGAGCTGACTGCTCACGTTCACCAAGGGAACTCAACCATCTGAGGTCTCCAGGAACCCTGTGCCCAGGAGACCTCATAACCATTCCAGGTGTATATCACTACCATAAATATGCTGCCACCTAACGAGAGCAATCACCCCCGCCACCAGCTAGCCCGTTATGCCTAGCACCGCCCAACAACAAAGGCAAGGCCTGCTGAATACCTCCGTTCAATGCAAAATTAAAGACCCTGAGACTCACCTCATTAAGGTGGACCCCGTCCTTCAAATAATATGAGGGTGCATCTGCAAAGCTACCCTCCACTTTCATTGCGGCATAATCCCAGACCAGATGATGACTAACCCCGGGAACAACAATAGCAACCTGCGAAGATCAGACTTAATGCTCCAAATTAAATCCTTCATCGGGACCACCCCCAAATCGTTACCCCCTAAGTGAATTAACATTTCCCCAGAAGGTCCGAACATTCTGGCATGAGATACCACTTTAAGTAACTAACTGGTGCCACCACATGCCCCTTATCCCCCACCACTTAATATCCAGAACTGAAGGACAAAAACCTATCTGTGCTCCTCTCTCTTGAACCGCAGCCGTTCTTCCGGCCAAATAAACGAACGAATGGCCGAAGATCCACAGGCATATGGGAAAACCTAAAAAACAAACCTACTAAACCAACAAATGCGGACGTATGTAAGAACGGAAACTCCTAGACTCCAATCTACCTACCTTTTTTAGCCATATCAACATCCAAACCCAACCTAGCCACCTCCGTGGCTGCCGCAATCCTAAAGGAGTGCGTACCAAGCTGGCCCGGGTCGAGCTGCAAGACTTGAACACTGATGTAAACTGAAACTTGGACAAACTAGCACCATTCCTATGAACGAAGAGCGACCCTGCCCCACGGGGTGGCAATACAAGTAAGGAGATTTGGACAAAACAGGGCAACAACTGCTACCTGGAACTGCATAAATAAAAACCCTTTTTCCTCTGCCCAGCAGATCAGTTTTGGATCTCCTGATATTAATGGAAATAAAGGATTCCCCTGTTATAACAGACAATAACAAACCCTATAGATATAGATACCATCTATCTCATCTAGGTAACAGAGAAGGGCTGAACAGCACTCTGGGTGCTTTTTCCCTATTATGCTGACGAAAATCAAAAAGGCCTGTAGCCAATTACTGAAAGTTTTGGGAATCTTCCAATAGCGTTTTTTATGGCGTCCTTTTTTAATCTTCCTTTTTTCTCCAACTATCTAACTGAAGTAAAGAAAATAATTCAATAAATTTGCAATGCCAGATTCTCTTGCTGAGATCCTGGGGAACATGATCTCTAATAGGCCCAATGGAACACAGGGAGGTATTTTTAAGGACCGTGTCTGCTACCTTAAGGATCACAAACTGAGACGCTGGCATCTCTGTAGCAGCTCTCTCAACTATACCACTGCCAATTGATTCTTGCAATCTAATCCTGCGCTCGGCCACACCCGTAGTTGTGGGTGAGCTGGCTACCATAGAACTTTGGTAAAAAGTAGATGGCCCCACCTACGCATAGCTGACACCACTAGCCCTCTTCTAGCTATCCAGACTAACAATAAACCCTTTCAAACCTTCCACTATATTCACGAGGGATACAGCCGTAGAGGCAGTAGATACCTCACCTGATCGGCATGCAGTATGATCCCTATATGTGGCCGTCTGACTTTGCTGCTTATGCCCCATACGCCTGTCATCGCTGTTCCATTCACTGGAAGGTGATCGGCCATCTCGCCTGCAACGAGAGAGATAGATCTCCCTGCCTTGCTCCTCGCACATGGGGTGCTCACCCAACTGGGGTTCCCCCTCCTGTGTGGGGAAGTAGGCCTGGTCCTGCTTGTAACTGACAAAGATCATGACCTTGCTCTGGTACTTGAAGCCCCCTGCCTATGCAGCCAGACCGCACGCCCGTTCTGCCTTGGTGACCTAAATCCAGATGCCTGGTGTCTTCTCGGACTACACCTGCTCCTACCATGCAGATAAGAGGGCAGCGGGCTCGTCCTGTTATGCACCCCTAACTCCTGTCTGCTTCTGACTGGGGAATGTCCCACCCTCCCGCTGTTAAATGTTGGGCTGTACCTTCTGCTCTGAGAACACCTGTGCGGAGCGCCGGGGTCCTTTACGGCTGATGCTCTCTCGTCGTGTTGCGCCTAGTCCTGTCCTCGCGCCCTCTACTGGATGGACCGTCCTTCCAGCACCCTGCAGGGCTATTCCTCAACTGAGTACCCCATGCTGACATGTTTCCCAGCTGTTGCCTGTTGACTGGCAGTAAGACCCGCAGGGCATAGTGCAGCATGTTACCCTCAGCTAATTGGGCAGTCCAATCTATCCTTAAGCACCTCACAGACTATACCTAGGCTACCGTACACCTGAAGCCGAACATAACGCCACTCCCCTTACACCCAAAACACTGGGAACTGACAAGAGAAAAGATTGCCCAGACAGACCTAGGAAGGCCAGAGCAGGATGGGGAGGACAAACCAGAGGGCTAGCTAAGGCCTGCCCTGAAATGGGGCTTAAAATGGAATCAACCTACTCCCCCTATCTTTCTTCTTTTATATATATCTTCCTATTGGAAGATGATACCCTTAATGGGTTAAAAGAACACAGTAAGGTGGGCTAACCCAAAATACCCACAGCAACCCAGCCATGAAGTTTAATGGACCTTATCCCATGCTGACTAAACTGAGAAGCAATGCCTGCAACCAGGGCTATAAGTTACACTTTTTTTTTCTAAACCCTGGAGTCATAAGGCCTACGTCTCTCTGTCCTGCTGACCTACTCCCCCCCACTGTGCTGCCTGGGCTTATTGCATGTCCTTATTTCCCCTGAGGCCGTGGCTGTGTCCTTACAATGCTCTGGTGACTTCACGTCCTTGCTGCATGTGTTATACCTGGCTGCCTGCAAGTAACTGACTGACTGGATCGACCATTTTTTCATTCCTGCGTCCTCACTGCCGCACTACCTCCGCGCTCCTGCAGCGGTCCTGCACTCATGAGCCTCCGTCCACAAGCGTCACTCCTAAGCCTACCGGACGATGCTGCTCGGCTGTGGTTCCTTGCTGCCTCCTCTTCCTCTGCAGCCATGATAGGTGCCTGCTCTTCTTCCTCCTCTTTCTCTGTGGTACTCCCTGATTCATGCTCCTCTTCTTCTAGGTCACCTGCTGCAGCTCCCAACGGTCCCACGGGGCTTCCTACAGCTGGCCTTCGATCCCCTGCTGCGTCCTCCCTATGGGCCTCTCTTTCACATCCCCCTGGCACTCCCACTGCTGGTAACCAGGGCTGGTAGAGAGGGTGGTACTACAGCCGCTGTGGTGGTCAGGTCTGTTGTCCTCTTCCTCCGGTCTCTTCTCCCTGGTGCAGCTTTTCTGGTGGGTACCCTCACACTGATGCTGCCTCGTGGCACTTCTGGGCTCAATCTCACTGGGGGGTCTTGATTGTCTCACCGGGCGGCCTGCCTCGTTCCCTCCAGTAGTTGGTGTGGCACTGCCCAAGGACAATGGTAATTGCTGCAGCCATTCAGCCCCATGATATGTAGTCTGCTCCCTGATAAGGGCAACTAAGTTGGACATGGTGAATGCTATCTATATTCTCCATGTGTTTCCTTCCAGACTAACTGGTAAGGGCGGGAAACGTTAGTTTTGCTGTACTTCAGAACTCCACCCCCTGGTAGCCCAACCCTTAACTACTCCCAAACACTTGCACGGTCAAAGCCCCTTCCCCCATACTGCTTCCAAGGGCTGCATTTACACTCTGGCCCTCATTCAATTGCGATTTGGCCAATTGAATAGGGCTCCAAATAAGCACATAGCATATGTTTTTACAGATGTTTTTAGTTAGTAAGCATCTATCCAAAAGCAAGGTTTTCGATAACTAAAAACTTCTGTAAAAAAAATATGCTATGTGCTTATTTGAAGGCCTATTCAATTGGCCAAATCGCAATTGAATGAGGGCCTCTGCCTTTCTATACACACAAAAGCCCTCTTCCATTAGCAATTTGGCCAATTGAATAGGGGTCTAAATAAGCACATAACATATTTTTTTAAAGAAGTTTTTAGTGAAAACCTTGCTTTTGGATAGATCCTTACTAACTAAAAACTTATTTAAAAAAAATATGTTATGTGCTTATTTAGACCCCTATTCAATTGGCCAAATTGCAATCGAATGAGGGCCAAACTCTGCAAGTATTTCATGCAGTATTATCTTCCCAACCTTTTAGGCCCTAATTTGGGTTTTCAAGCAATTTGAAAAAATCACATTGTACTATGTCTTTCTTTTGCAGCAAGACAGATAGATAATGATAATTCAGTTTTCTATAAGCAAAACACCTTTTTGTATTTATTTGGTATTGTTCTGGCGTTAAATGGAGTTTCAGTGAATGGTTGTGTGCAAAATCAACTCTTAACACATCCTTTGGGCAGACATGGAATACTGGACACACTTAAACAGGAAAGCTATGGGTTAACTGGTTGGTGTGGTGTGTCTAGGTTCTGAGTATATATTTCACAGCCTTCTCCCATAGTCTGACACAGTGCACGCTGCACTCAGTACTATGCTAATTACTCATGAAACAACCAGTGGGCAGAATAGACATATCTAAACAGAAATTTTAAACTTTATATTTGTTATCGGTTATTAGTGTCATTAAAAAAATAGATCTTTCCAAACAGTTTCTGCAAAGATCTGCCACAACAGCTCATGCATATAATGTTTTTGTGGATAGTAGATGTACTTGTGACTTACAGACTGCCTTTAAACAGCATTTTAAAAAATGACTAGTGCATCTCTTACCAATAGAAACATTGTACGCATGAGCTGTGGGGGCAGATCTTTCCAGGAACTGCTTTTATGCAATGTTTAATAAAATTGTGCTTATATATATTATTATATTAAAAACATGGAAACTTCTATATACTTTTTAAAATAAAAGTCCTGATGGGTGTGTGGCTAGCAGCAAACAGAGATGAAGCAAAATAGCAGAGCTTCTAACAATAAGACTTGTAAAGCATAAAAATATAAAGCAATTTTGATGATATTTGATCTACAAGACAAGGTTGGAGAAACTGAAAAGTTTAGATTGCAACGGGACTGTTTTGCAAGTTGTGGACTCCAACACAGATCTGAATAATCTACTGGACTGAAAGTTACTGGCTGGGTATGCATGAAGGACAAATCTGAATCAGACCCCAAATACAACAAACATTTGACATCTGAGTGTTGAACCAGATGAAAGAGTTTTGGGGACAAGAGAAATACATTTTTAAACCCTTTTGCAGGACACTGTTACAGCAAACTTACTTATCTGCTGGGAGGTGAGGGAATGCTTGAGATTTTCCTGTTATATTGCATCTGTTTCTCACAATAACCTTCCTACCAGCCACATATGGCTATTTAAGACGTTATTGGATACTCTGGATCCGGAAACTACGCCGGTTAAAATGTATAAACACTATATATAGATACTCCAATAATGATGAGTATGAGTTGTTAAATATACGTTTTTTCTTTTTTAAGACGTTGCTCATATAAACCATGCATATATTTTTCATATATATCCCCTAATTCTGAAAATATTATATGTAAACAACTGTAAATAAGGAGTTAAAAAAAAATATCTCTTCTGCTTACATTAAACAGTACAAGTTCATACTGCCATCTACTGACCATCCTGAGAATAAATACCCTCATAAAACACAGAGGAAAAACTTTTCACCCTCTGGAAGAGGGAAAAGATAAACAAGCATTAAAAGAACAGGTTGGGCACACTGCAAGAGACTAAAACCTACTTATACAATTTACTGCTGCTTCACACTACAATTTGCAAATAAACTTGGGTGCATAATTCACCAAGCAAACCCAGAACTGCATCAGGACAGTGGTTTGCCCATATTATGAAACTGAGAAAACTGTCAATTGGCAGTATTGACCTGAAGCACTAAAGGTATATGTAAGTTAGGTGGGTTATGAATGCATCCAGTAGAATGCATCATAACCCACCTAGCAAAAAATATTTGCATGAAAACATGCAAGCCGTTTTTGCAATATAATAAAATATGTGCTGGGGGTGATTTAGACACCCCCAGCAACTGTGATTTGCATAAAAGATATCTCATTTTTAATGAGATATCCATTATGCCTTACATGCGCATGCTGATTGGCTTTGCAGCCAATCAGCAAACAGCTGTGACACTGGATGGCAAAATAGAGTTGGGGTGGGGGTTGATAAGCAGTGTATTTAGGTCTGACCTGAATAAACACACATACATCTCTAATTAAGCTTATGCTTAGACAAACAGTGATAAAGCAAGAAAAGTTAAACACAAAAAATATATTTTTATTTGATGTGACAGTTAAAGTATATTACAATCCTTTTTATAAGCTGAGATGGTCACAGACTCTAAATAAATAAATTATACAATAGTCTCACAGACAGAACACAAAAAATAACACAACATTACACATTACTCACAGACAGAGCTATAGAAATGCTATCATAGGATTGCACAGCTCACAGACATAACACAGGAAATAACACTGCATTAGACAGTGCTCACTGCTGAGCTCAATAAATGATATCACAGCTTTACATATTCAGTAAAGGAAGGAAAGGAAAGTGTCTGACATCATGTGACTTCCCACAGTAGGGCAGACTTCAGGTGCTAACTGAGCATGTCTCTAAAATCCTGGGCAAAAAAAGATACAATGTATAAAATATATTTATAATCCCTGGGAATTTCTGGGGGTGTCAACATTGAGAGAAAACTCTTTGCAAAAGCACGAAATTCAGGAAACTTCAGGCTAACGGTATAACTGTTTCCTTTGGAATTTATTGATGCAAAAATACATTTCAGACACTATAAATTCTCCTCTATCAGATGCATTCATAAGCCACCTAACTTATATATACCTTTAAGTCTACCTCAGAACTGCAGCTTGCTAGCAACAACAAGATTAAGTTCAGTTTGAGAAACACTGAAACACAACAAACCACTGCCACCTGATGGCTGTTCTTCAGTAAGAACATCATATATCACAAGTCTTTGAAACATTATGCTTAACTGCACCAATCTTACCTATAAGATATCCTGAAATAGGCCCCCAGCCTGGGGACAAGGAATTCAAACAGAATTGTACACATCTCCCTCAAGGGTTATTTGTTTTTAAAGACAAACTTGCTTCTTCTAAAAAATGCAATAAACGACTAAGCAAAAAGGGCTCTTAAATAATACTGAGCCTACAGACCATAAGTGGTCCTCTCTCCTGTTTTGCCTTGCTCTACACTTCTACGGAAAACCACTAATGGGAGATTTCACAATCAGCTAACTCCTACTTCAAAACACTACTCTTCAGCCAAAATTCTACCTCAAAAGCAAAAAATGGGCAAGCCAAAGAAAAATATTGCAATCAAAAGTATTCCAGAACACTTTAAATCCTCTGATGCAGGCCACTCACCTGCACATGGCTTACCCTCTAGCCACTCAGACACCTCTGACGTGGAAGGAGCTGAGTCAAGCTCTAAACTTGACATGAACGTCTCGGATAAATCGTTGGCCAAAATAGAGCAAATGCTACAAACACACCTGGCACACGCAGTGAATGACCTTAAAAAAGACCTCCACATGCTGGGCCAAAGAACCAACCTTTTGGAATAGAGAACTGACCAAATCCTGGAAGCACAAGAACATGATAGAGCCAAGGTCTCCCTAATTTACTCAAAAATAGCAATTCTATATTGTGCTACACAGAGAATGGAAGGACTTGTCCCAATGCAAGAGTTATAGACCTATCTCCTTAATTAACAATGATATCAAACTGTACACTAAAATATAAGTGAATAGGCTAACACAATTGCTACCGCAAATGATTCATCCAGACCATGTTGGTTTTATCCCAGGAAGGAAAGCCCCTGATAACACTAGGCGTATGTTTAATCTTATGGATGTTGCATCTATAAAAAAAAAATCCCTATGATGCTCCTCTCCTTGGATGCAGAAAAAGCCCTTGACAGAATAGATTTTCATGAAGGAAGTTTAAAGCAAATTCAGGTTAAACGATAATTTTGTGAATTGTATTATGGCAGTTTATTCTGGTCCAAGGGCTTATGTCTCCTATCAAAGCTTAAGGGCTTACGTCTCCTATCAAAGCTTTAAATCTCACCTATTTAATATTTGCAGAGGAACAAGGGAGGGATGCCCCCTATCCCTGTTAATTTTTGCTTTATACTTAGAACCACTGGCCACACATATCAGGAATTGTCTAAACATTAATGGCATCAAAGTAGCTGAGAAAGAATATAAATTGAGTTTGTTTGCTGACAATATGTTAACAATTTCAAATCCACTAACTAGTCTCCCTAACTTGCTACATTTATTGGAAAATGTTGGTAATATATCAGGGTTTAAGGTAACCACAAATAAAAGTGAGGCGCTGAATATCTCTCTCCCACATCATGCAGCAAAATTGTTGGCAATAAACTTTTCTTTTCAAATGATCTCAGCATTCTATCACATACTTGAGCATTTACATCCCAAAGCAGACAAACTTAATTTATAGTACTAACTACCCAGACATTCTTAAAGCCCTTTTTCTGGACCTTAATAGTTGGTCTGTTCAAGTTAATGTACCTTTGCCCAAGTTAATGTACCTTTTCAGAACACTCCCTATAAAATGGGATGAAAATTGGACCTCTCCAGCTTCTCATGAGGAGGTTACGAACTCCTCGGCCAGCATCCCCAGATAATGGTTCATTCAAGGAACACTTTATATCTCTCAACCACTAATGGCTAGTTCTGAATACACTTTTATAACACAAAATGTCAGGGGTTTTAATCCCCCTTTAAAAGGTGAAAAGCCTTAATATATTACAAAAAATACAAACCCTCTGTTCTCTTCCCATTTTACCTACAATAACCCCCCTACCTTGCTGCATAAAGATTATTCTACCTTTTATACTACTTGCCAAAAATCTACAGAGAAGGCAATTTTGCTTCAGAATGATTTTTCATTTAAATTATAAAATACATAAAAAAATACATAAAGAGGGAAATTATATAATGTTGACAGGAACCCTTTTAAACACAAAACTCACCTAGTCTCTATCTATACACCTACTACCACCCCCACAATGCTCTTATTAACCTATTCGAATCCCTTGAATTCCAAGATCTAGGCAAACTGATTGTAGGAGGCAATTTCAATCTAGTTCTAATCTCAGAACTGGACTGGTCCAAATGGAAGACTGACCGTTAAGCAGATAAAATAAAGCAGATCAAAGACCTTATGCAACAAAGCCTGGTTGACGCTTGGAGGGGGCCCCATCCAGCAGAGAGAGAATACACATTTTACTCTCCCACCAACAAATCTTACTCCAGGATTGACACTATTCTTATTTAACGCCTTCTTACTCATCAACCTAAAAGATCGGAAAACCTTCCCTGTCCCTGGGCAGATAATAATTCAGTGTTACTGGTCCTAAATTTAGGCCCCAATTTCAATACTCCTTATGAGTGGAGAATCAGTGACATGCTGCTGTCCAATCCAACCTTACAAGAACACATAGCCAAATAACTAGATTTTTATTTTAAAACAAACACCCATCAAAATACAAGTATAGGTTGGTTATGGGTTGCACAAAAGGCCTTCATTAGACGCACATGTATCTGAATGGCCTCCTCCTACAAAAAAAACGAAGAAAAAGAGATATGGAACTCTCCAAACAATTCAACGATCTTGAGAAACAAACCCTCCAAACAGTTTCTATCCGACAACGGATTGATAATATCAGGTTGAAATTGGACAGCATCCTGTCAGACCAAACAGAGAAAGCCCTAAGAAAAACTCAACATAAATTATTCTCCCAGGCAAATAAATCTAGCCCTCTACTTGCAAATAGGGTAAACTCTAAATACCACCAATCCAAAATTACCCAGATAAAAACAACGTCTGGCTCAATAATGGTGATTCACGAAACCTTCCTCAAGACATTTACTCCTCCCACATTCAACTGAGTAACTATCAACTACATAATTTCTTAGATCAATTGGACCTTCCTGCCCTGGACAACCTAGAATTAGAACAGCTTAATGCTGATGTAACATACGAAGAAGTCAGAGATACCATTAAAACATTGAATTTGGGCACATTTCCAGGACCAGACAGTTTCTCAAATTTATATTCCAAGAAGTTTGCAAACCTTCTTATGCCCCAATCAGTAATATTATTTAATGCAATTTTAAAAGGGGAACAAATGCCCCCAGGATTAAACCAAGCAAACTTAGTGTTCTTCCCTAAAGCGGGAAGTACCCATTAGAGGTTAAAAACTATTGCCCAATCTCCCTACTAAACGGGGATGTAAACATCTCAGCCAAAATTCTGGCAAGTAGGATCTCTAATTTTCTCCCCATACTCATCCATAAGGATCAGGTGGGTTTTATTCCACATAGACAGGCTGGAGACAATATAAGAAGGGATCTGAACATTTTCTACCTCACCCAGAGCTCCAACACCCCACTTTATACCATAGCATTGGATAAAGAAAAAGCATTTGAAAAAGCATTTGACTCTAATGAATGGCCATATCTATACGGGGTGCTATCTAAATTTGGCTTTAAGAGACATTTTTCTGAACCTCCTAAGGACCTACTACCACTCTCCTGTCGTGGGTTTTAAGGGTAAAAGGAATACCACACCTATCTATTATTTACACTATATGGCTGTCCTTTGGTCTTGCTACTACCACTGTACACAGACACATTTATGGTATACTCTTCTAATATGTGAATGGGGTTAAATCATTTTCTTTTGTACAAATTACATTTCTGAGTCTATTACACAAATCAAGTCAAGACTTGGCTATGCCAAGTGGTTAATATTTTCACATGGGTTAGAAAGACTCCTCAGATGAAATATTGTGAAGGTCTCAAGATAGCGTGCTCTGAGGCATACGCATCTCTCTTCAATACCACATTGTTCTGAATAAACATTATCAAACAGGTGTTAAGATAGCACACAATAGTAGTCTATTTACCAAAAATTGTTGGCAAACAATCTGGGACAGAGGTCACACATATTAATAATAATGTATTTTAATATGTGTAACCAGAGCGCTCCCAAGTGGGTAGAAATAGATATACACAGCATATTTATAAATACATTCTAATTTATACATATACATGGAAACTTGGAGTAACTATTTGTGATTGGTGGAAACCAACCTTGTGACGATGAGGAAGAAATAGTTATCTAAAGGAGAGAGAGAAGATTTGGGGTATTTTGTCTCTTCATGGTCTTTTGGCTGCTCTTTCCTAGGTCTTTTGTCTCTTCCTGGTCTTTTGCTGTTTTTCCTGGTCTTTTTGTTTCTTCCTGGTCTTTCCTGCTTTTCTTAAAGTCCTGTCTGCAAACAAACCTGACTGTCATCCTTGGGCATAAACCTACAGTATACACCTTAATATCTTTCCTAAGATATCTTACGACATCTGTCAATCCAAATTATATTCTATCTCTACAACTCTTTCTCACAAACCAATAACATAAAGAGGGATTACTTCAGACTATCTTGAGAAGGGATCCTAAAAATGAGACCGGTGTTATCCTTAAATTCTAGACATGGTATGTATAAACTAGTTTACCTTTCTAATTTGTAGTAGAGGTAAAATTAGCCCAATATACCACAATTCTTCTGTTACCCTTTTAGAAAGTGGTCACAGAACCAAGACTAATTGTCACCTTCATTCCGGACTGTAGGTGTTAATCAATATATTTCAATCTGTGCCCATATTTCCTAAAACATACTGATTGACTTTATTCAATAATGTAACCATTTAACTCTGTTACAAAAACAATTATTAAAACCATACTTAGCAATACGCAACATATATAGTCTTGTATCACAGAATCTACAAAACTGTCTTACATCATTATTGATTGAATTGACCAATTTGATAAATTAAATTAAAGGTAATCCATTTTGATGCAAGACCAGTAACCAAATAATAGCTTGCCAATACTTAAATACAAAGGTTATTTAGCTTGCAATCTCAGATACAATATAACCAATTTTGATACATATTGCTTCAACATATATTTCTATATTCTAACTGCCATATAAATTGTTATACCATATTTATCCATTTATTACTTCCAGTAAAGGTTATATTGCTAATTATTAATATTATATACTGTAACAAATAGACAGCTTTATACACCTATTTCTTTATTGCACTAACCAAATATAGACAGAATGTTAACCAAACTTTATAAGATTATTTACACTGTTTATATACTCCTATATTGAACTCACCGACTATAGAGTGTATTCAAATAAATTGTTAATCCATATTTGATAAATTTGTATACACTGCTTATTGATTTCTGTATTGATATCACCAAATATAAAGTGTGTTAAGACTAATTGTTATCCAATCATGCAAAACAGATTGTAATAGACATCAGATATATTGTATATTGTGATCTAACTAAATATCAAAGCTCACAACTGTAAACACTTATAATTGTTTATGCTTGATATTTACTGCTAGCCCAATAAAAGCTATTTATGCACACAGCATATATTCGTCAATAAAGTGATCTTCAAACTCAATTAATCTATACACTGTAATATTTTAAGAAACTATATTAACCTATACAGTGTAATATTTATGTCATATTAATTGCATGACACTTCTAAAGCCTATGCTATCCCCACTTATTTTTGTCCTGGCTATAGAGCCATTAGCACAAGTTATCAGGTCCACTCCTGATATTTATGGATTAAAGTTAGGCCACCATCCTTATAAGTGCTGTCTTTTTGTCAACGACTTCCTGTGTACTTTGACTAACCCCTTCCACTTCAATCCCAACTCTCAAAAACCTGTTATATAGCTTTGGTCAGATTTTCATTCTTAAGGTCAACCTAGATAAAACAGAGGCCCTTGGGTCTTGCATCCCCAGATCTGAACTAGACTATTTAAAAAAATCTTTAAATTTCTCTTGGCCTAAGACGCATCTACAATACCTGGGTATAAACATTACTTCCAAATTTTAAGACCTAGGCAAACTTAACAACCTTCCTCTTTTCAAGGAATTGACAGCGGACCTTAATAAGTGGACTAAATTCCAAATCTCATGGACAGGCTGCGTTAACATGATAAAAAATAATATCCTCCCAAGCATTGTTTTGTTCTTCTGATCCTTACCTATTAAAGTTGTAACAAAAGATCTTGATAATTTACATTTGACGCAATAAACCTCCCAGAATAGCCAAACCCATAATATTTAGACACAAAAACAAAGGTGGGCTTTCCTGTCCGAACTAAAAACTTTACTATAGAGCAGGTCAAATTTCTTTCTTACCATTAGCTCACTCGGCAGCTCACAAACCCTCCTGGGGATTCATGAAAAATTGTCAACTGAACCCTCTTTCATAGGATAGGATAATTTGGCTTCCCAAAAAACAATTCTCACATTACAACTACCCTAACTCCAGGTGCCAACTAGCAATGGATATCTCTCCACTTAAACCTATTCTTGCCTCCCCCCACTTTCTCAAAGATTTTCCAGCAGAATCAATAATATGGTGGACCTCGAAGGGCCTGGACAGACTAGATCCGTAGTTTATAGATGATCAGATTCTTACCTTCGAACAAATGAGGGACAAATACGAGCTACCACTTAGAGAACATTTTAATTTTTGTAGGCTATATTACAACCACAATGAGAATACTAGGCCCCATGCATATGTATGGATGCCCAATTAACACGGGGCATTCTAGGCTCACTATGTGAAACTTTCAATACCCCCCCCCCCCCCCCAAAAAACCCCACAAATTTAAATTTATGGTTAAATTGGAGGAAGATCTTGATCAGATATGGGAACTATATAAATGGGAACACATTTGCAATAGGCTAGTAAGGGGCTCTTTGAATTATTATAGCCTACTGGAAACCTCTCTAGAAAAATGTTCTGTTTAAAATTTGGCTCTTTTAAACTATTATTATAAGGTATACTAGAGTATGTATATATGAATTCTGTTTCTTTTGTTATGTATATGAATTCCATATATTATAGTTACCCATATCTGGTGAATTTGGTATTTCTGGCTCTCCGGAAGTTGCTGTCCTTTACTATAAAATAGTATTCTGGTCCGAACAAGTACTTGAAACTAATTTTCCTAGAAGTTATGAATCTGATTATACGAATCCCACCTAGTCAAGTGTGTCTGATGAAATGTGTATTTATGGCTATCTTGGAAGTAGCCATCCCGGCTCATTTTACAAAATATTGTATTCTAGTCTAGGAACGGGTACTTGAAAGTAGTTTCCATAGAAGTTTTTGAGGCTTATTACATGAATCCCACCTATAACAAATCAAAGAGACATACAATTATACCTGTCTAAGCACAGTATCACTTAGGGGCTTAAGGTTAATAATGTCAAGAAAAAATAACTGTGATATTGATGAGCGGGATTGTGAGATTAGTCAAAATTTAGACACAAAAACAGAGAAGAACAAAGAAAAGAATCTCTTTCAAATAACCAACTCCTATATTGTCTGTGTTGTATGTATGTAAGTATGTAGGACAATCTCAGTAATAAGGCATAATGTGGTTGTTATTTTAAGACTTAACTTTTATTTACAAAAACATAAAAATATAATCTTATATAAAACAAAACATTACGTTGAATTAAAACATAAAACCCAAAACAAGGGAATGTTATCACTCTGTTAGACATACAGACATGGTCCCACATTCAATTCAAGCCTCGCAACTCAATTGCAAACACCCGAATGTCTACGGGTGTGTTGCGGGCTCCTGTTGGTCTCTGTTTGTGAGGCTAATCAATTGCTCAAGCTCACAGGTTGCGGGCCCGAAGCCAAAACCGTAAACCATGCACTGGTTCGGAGCAGTTGAGGGCGGGAACATGATCAATTAAGCAAGCCCGTAACCTCCCATTTGAAATCAGCCAATAGAAAATAAGACTGTCAGAAATACGGCAGTAAAACATGGAGGTTACATATCATTCAATTAGGTGTGGGGGTCTGATAAACGATCAGACTCGCAAAACATGCAAATTAAAGAATTATGAAAATGAATGCCAATACTGTTCTAGTCCATATGGGTGGCCTGATATGTATTAACTCATTGATACTTGAGATTTATTTAACCCCGATAGGAAACATAAAAATTAATTTTATTTCCTGCCATTTTGGGGGCTTGAGCCTGTTGTGCAATTAATTCTAATGTCTATCATCGCTTTCCCCATTATTTACAGTGCATAATTGAGCTTTTATTTGCATTTATAGTGCTGCAAATGGATGTTTAACCCCTTTGTGGGTCCTCTCTAGCACATGTAGGATTTTTTTCTTCATTTGCCGTTTACAGGTGTGAATACATTTGCGGGCTTGAAGAAATTGAGCAATTGAATAGTGATTTGCAATTTTAACCCAGTAAAAGTAAGATGTAAGTTACAAGTTTGATCGGAGCAATTTTTTCAAGGCCGTAAATCGGAAGGAATTCCGACCTCACAAAAAGATGCCAATTAAATAGCAACATAGCTTGCAAGCTCACTTACAGGCTTACGGATCTAAAATTTGCTCAAGTGAATATGGCTCGTTCTTTCTCACAGAACATAGTAGTGCGGTCTTGTCACTCTCTTAGTGGTTAAATAGTTCTGCTCGCGTCAGATCTGGCAGAGAAAGTAGACGCACACTGATGATGTCAGACGCCGCCTGCGGTGAGCGGAGGACACAGATTCGTTGATTACACTTTGAAAGCAGATATAAGGGGTGTCTTCATAATATATCTAGCTTTTTATGGTAAATATATGGATCTATACATGTGGATCTTTACTCCCAGAGTGTTAGACTGGTTTATTTTTTTATGCTAATAGGTTTGACATCACTGATTATATAATATATAGCTTTATGTGATTTTTAATTATCTAATTATTTCTTCAGAGCAGAACCTCAAATTATCAATTTGGTCTGGTCATATATATATATATATATATATATATATATATATATATATATATATATATTCTTTATTTATTTGTATTAGTGTTAGGAGGTGAGAGTAGTTTAGTTTTGCTGATTTTCCTTTTTTAGTATATGGGGTAAGTGATGGATCCCCACACCGCTACATTAGTTTGTAATAGCGATTGAGATTATTTTTTCTTTGCAGTTATGAGTTCAGAGTAGTTATTACTTATTAGGGGGATTTGTAGCGGGTTCCCGGTACTGCCACATTATTATTTTTTATTATTATACTTTATTTATAACGCGCCAACATATTCCGCAGCGCAATACAGGGGTTAGGTACAAGTATAAACAATGCCCCACAATGAAAATAATGGAAGACCCTGTTATTGAGCTTTCAATCTGATATACACTGTGCTTTCCCTAAAGCACCTCACAAGGTTAAAACTCGCAAACTTACATTCTAAAGGGTATGGGTAAGGTACAGGAGAGTGAGAGATGCATAGTGAATGAAGAGGCTAAAGATGATAGGCTTTTTGAATAGATGTGTTTTTAAAGAGATTTTGAAGGATCTGAGGCAGGAAGATAGTCTGGTGGTGCGAGGTAAAGAGTTCCAAAGAATAGGGGCAGCACGTGAAAAGTCTTGAAGCCGGGAATGAGAGGAGGTGATGAGAGAGGAAAAGAGAAGAAGGTCATTAGCAGAGCGAAGAGGGCGGGTGGGAGTGTATTTTGGGATGAGAGCAGAGATGTAGGAGGGTGCACTATTGTGGAGGGCTTTATATGTTAGGGTCATGATTTTGAATTGTATTCTAGACGCTATGGGAAGCCAGTGGAGTGCCTGACAGAGAGGTGCTGCAGACACTGATCGTTTAGTATGGTAGATGAGTCTAGCGGATGCATTCAAAATGGATTGGAGTGGAGACAGACGGGTGATAGGAAGGCCAGCAAGAAGAGTGTTGCAGTAATCGAGGCGAGATATGATAAGAGCGTGAATAAGAATTTTAGTTGTGTCTTGTGTGAGGTAGTGGCGTATTTTGGATATGTTTTTTAGGTGAAAGTGACAAGATTTTGTGAGTGATTGGATGTGGGGAATGAAAGAGAGGGAAGGGTCCTTGTAGGGCTCCTAGCTGTAGGTTACCTTTATTTGCACCTTATATAATTATCTCTGTTATGTTTTCTATGTGAGTATTTGGCACTTTGAGTTTTTGATTATGTTTATGAAATGTATTGGCCCCTTTTCTACGTCGCACAAGCACATTAAACACTAGCACATTAGATACTGATTGTCAAGCACTGTATTATTAGATATATTTCTAGACCTTTTATATATTTTCTGCTCATTTAATGATTATTATTAGCAACATACATATATCCAATATGTATTTATGTTACCGGATTCAGCGGTATACATATTATTAATTGTTCCAGATGATATGTATATATTCTGGTGATTGATGTAATTAATTGTATATTACTGGTTCATACCAATTTTGTATTGCTCTGTGGTATATGATTGGAACTATGTAACCACTAAGAGAGTAACAAGACTCCACTACTAATTCTGTGAGATACAATCTTGCATCTTGCGGTATAGAGGCTGTATGTCTGCGGGCTTGCTGCGGGCTTGAACTCTGCTATATTTCTGGTGCTATTCAATTGAACAAGCCCGCAAGTTAGAGGCCGAAAGCCGAAACCATAAACTATGCACTCGTATGCAGCATTTCAGGGCGGGAATATGATCAATTAAGCAAGGCCGTAACTACCCAATAGAAAATTAGACCATCATCATTAGGTCAGTAAAACATGGAGGTTACATGTCAATCAATTATGCAAAATAATCTCATGACCAAACTGCAGGGACTAGAATGCCAGAGATAAAATGCCCCCAGAATTTTTATAAGGCGTACTTAGTGGTTTTCCCTAAAGAAGGGAGAGACCCCCTAGATGTCAAAAATTACCGCCCAATCTCCCTTATGAATGGAGATATCAAATTGCTGGCCAAGATCATGGCGAACAGAATTTCTGTTTTCTTACCAGATCTAATCCACAACGACCAAATGGGCTTTGTCCTTCATAGGCAAACGAGGGATAACATTAGAAGGACTTTAAATGTCATTCATTTGGCGCATAGAGGTAAAATTCTGCTATGTGTTCTGGCGCTGGATATGGAGAAGGCTTTCAACACTCTTGAGTGGCCTTATCTATACACAACGCTGGATAAATTTGGTTTTGGAGGGCGGTTTACTAATCTAATTAGATCCTATTATCACCTTCCGCAGGCCAATCTTAAACTTCCCGGATCACATGATACCGATATTAATATCAAACGAGGAACCCAACAGGGATGCCCTTTGACGCCGCTGTTGTTTGCGTTGGCCATTGAACGCTTAGCTCAAACTATTAGATGCAATACTAAAATCTTAGGTCTCAAGGTGGGTCTGCATCACCTTAAATGCTCATTCTTTGCAGATGACCTTCTCTGTACACTAACTGGCCCCATAACCTCTATACCTGCTTTACTGTTTTCTCTAAATAACTTTGGGCTCCTGTCGGGCCTACAAATTAATTTAGAAAAGACAGAGGCACTAGGAGTTGGTATACCGCAAGTAGAATTAGAGGACCTAAAAAATACATATGGGTTTCTTTGGCCGAAACAGGGCGACAAATATTTAGTAGTTAAAATCACGGGGAGGCTAACCGACCTTTATCAGGCCTACTTTTTCCCCCTTTTTAAAAAGATTACCGAAGACATACAGAAATGGTCAACATTGCACATTTTCTGGACTGGGCGCATAACCACGGTAAAAATGCATATTTAAAAAATATATATTTATTATATTGTACTTCTTTAGAACCCTTCCAATCACAGTGGACATGACACAAAACACAGGGGGGTCTTTCCTGTCCGAATCTTAGGTTATACCTGAGAGCAGCCCAGTTAGTGTTTATCTCAATTGCCCATTCGAGCAAACATCAACCTCTCTGGATCTTTGTTGAAAATTGACAAGTGAAACCACACACCTGGGATACTCTTATATGGAATCCTCACTCTACTTGCACCAAACAACGCCACTCCAACCCTATGATCAACTCTACCCTGTCTACTTAAGCCTGGGTCAAGACTATTAAACATTTAGTTCCGCCACTTTTATCGTTAGCATCTTTAAGGTCATTTCCCGGTTTTGTAGCAGACTTAAGTTCTGAATCCAAGCAGTGGTGGCTTACTAGCACATTAGGTAGGTTAGGTGCCTGGTTTTCACAAAACAAATAGCTTCCCCATGAACAACTTATAACTCAGTACCAGATACCAAATAATGAGCTATGGATTTATAGTAAATTCAAACAGAGCACCAAAGCATACCTGGATAACGACTGTAAGAATTTATCTTCCATGAAGGGATTTTTGGGTTCCTTATACTCTCTACTTAATGAGTCACAAAACAGCCAAAAACCCAACTTTATGTTAAAATGGGAACGGGACTTAGGTAGAGAGCTAGATATAAATACGTTGAAGGAGGTGTGCTCTAACCTGTCGAGGGACTCCTTTACATATAGCTTATTGGAGGTTTTGATTAAAAGTTTTACATAGAATTTACTATACACCATGTTTAATGAATAAAATAAACCCACACTTAAGTGAGAATTGCCTTCAAGGGGGCCACTTGCGAAGGGTTTCCTTCATATTTGGTGGACATGCCCTCTTGTACAAGGCTTATGGGGGGAATCAGCTAGTCTGTTCTCACAAATAATTAGCACCCCACTGCAACCTACAATGGAGGTTTGCCTCCTGCGCTTGCATGTAAAAATTCTATCTGTATATCAAAATAAACTTTGGCAATACTTTGCTCTAGCAGTGAAACTAATAATAGCAAAACACTGGAAAACTTCCTCATTAACTTTTACTGAGGTTACCAACAAAATTAACCATATATTGGTTAATGAAAAATTAACCCACATTTTACAAAACACGTATCCCCTACTCCCTAAAATTTAGACCCCATGGCTTACATCCGCTCATAGCATTCCTCTATAGCTAACTGCTTAACAAGGTATTTTGAGCTGTCAATGGTGGGTGTGGAGACCGGGAGGACCCGGAACGCCACAAATATCTGCAATACACGGGACACTTGAGGGGTAAGTTTGCCAGATGGTTTTTCCTTTCCCCTTCCCAGTTATTTTTTTTTCCTTTTGTTCCTTTTGTTGCTCTATCTGTTTTATTATCTATATTATATTATATTACTAGCGAATTGCCCGTAAAAAAATGACGGCAATGAAATTGTAAGTGAGCTAAGGGTGTTTGGTGTGTATTAATGAAATATATAATACATTAATAAATTAATATACTTTACCTATTTTGAAGCATTGTGTTGAAGAGCTGCAATCTGTTTTGATGTTGCTGCAGCATTAGTGGTGTTGAGCTGCTGTGTAAGCGTGCTGAATGTGTGCAGTGTAATACTGTGCGTGCGCGAGACCAAACCGTTAACGTAGTGGTGTACTTCCGCATTGGCGTAAAATGGCGGGTAATGTGTGGTATGCGTCTTAGCGGATTATCCATAGGTCTTTTGTGGTGATTTGCGAGTTTCTTGTGGTGTTTTGCATGTTTAGAGTGCTGTAGCCTCGTTTTCCTTTTGTTCGGCGACCATTTTTTCTGTCGCTTAGAGAATTTTCTAGTGTCTAAACTCTTTATTTTGATTTAAATGAAGGTGTAAGTTGCTTTTTTTAAGTCCTGGATGCTCCCTCTTGCTGTAGGTAAGGTTTTTATGTATGTGCTGTGTGTATTTATTGTGTTTTCATTTTTTGTATGTTCGTGGGTTGCAGACGATTTTTGCGAGGTCGTAATGTGTGGTAACGTGTCTCGTATGTTGTTTGCGTTTGTAGCCTCGTTTTCCTTTTGTTCAGCGACTATTTTTTCTGTCGCTTAGAGAATTTTTTAGTGTCTAAACTCTTTTATTTTGATTTAAATGAAGGTGTAAGTTGCTTTTTTTGAGGTCCTGGATGCTCCCTGTTGCTGTAGGTAAGGTTTTTATGTATGTGCTGTGTGTATTTGTTGTGTTTTAAATTTTGTAATGTTCGCGAGTTGCGTCCAAGTGTTGCGAGGTCGTAATGTGTGCTAACGTGTCTCGTATGTTGTTTGCATTCCGAGGTAAAGTTTGCGAGGGTCGTAGTTGGTATGTCGTGTTCTTTGCGTTGCGACGTAAAGTTTGAGAGGGTCGCAGTTGCTGGCAAGGAGCGCCTTTGGCGCTCCATGCCAGCAACTGAGGCCTTTGCCCACAGCCCTCGCTATGCGAGGGCCGCGGCTCGCTATGCGAGCCCGCAAGCGTTAGCAACAACTCGTACGCTCACAACTATATATGTGATTATATTATATCTTAACTTTTGAATTATAAGATAGATCACTTTAAAAAAAAAAAAATTGGAAAAGACAAGACAAGCTTTTCAGGTTTACATGTCTTTATATGTAGGTGGCTTAACATTATGTTACTCTTCATTAGTATGCTTCAACGATATGCTACCATTTATAAGGGCAGGGTGACACTATTACAAACTGCCTTGTGTATTGGTTGACCTGTTGTCCCTTACTGTATTCTTTCAACTTTGTCTTTAATAAAAAGATTGAATAAAAACAAAAGCAAAATAATAAAAATGAATGCCAATACTGTTCAAGTCCATATGGGCGGCCTGATATGTATTAACTCATTAGATTGATATAACCCCAAAATAAAACATAAAAATAAAGATTTTTTTATTGATGATTTGCGAGCTTGAGACTGTTGTGCAATTTATTTGAATGTCTTTCATCGCTTTCCCCGTCATTTACAGTGCAGTATTGATTTTTTCTTTGCATTTACAGTACTACAGACAGGGGTTAAACCCCCTTGCGAGTTCTATCTGGTACTCGTAGGATTTTCTCCTACATTTGTCGTTTACAGGTGTGAAAACATTTGTAGCCTTGGGGAATTGTAGAAATTGAATAGCTATTTTTGCGCCTTGAACTCTTGTGGACATGAAAGGCTTTGATGGGCTGTAAGTTCCAGTTTTAACAACAGCAAGGACTTCAAGCCCAACCCGTAACCCATTTGTAGCCCGCAAAAAAAACAACAATTGAATAGCAAAATAACTTACGGCCTCCCTTATGGGCTACTGTAAGTTACAATCGATCATGTGAATCGGGTTTTTGATTTTATGTTTTAATTCAATGTAACGTTTTGTTTTATATAAGATTATATTTTTATATTTTTGTAAATAAAAGTTAAGTCTTAAAATAATTACATTATGCCTTATTCCTAAGATTGTCATACATACTTACATACATACAACACAGACAATATATACCATGTAGTAGGAGTTGGTTATTTGAAAGAGATTCTTTTCTTTCTGGCTGTCTGGAAAGTCACAGTTCAGTCTCTTTTTACAAAGAATCATATTTTGGCTTGTTAAAGTGTTAATAAAGCATACTATCAGATGGGTGTTGGCAAATGATTGTAGCATGAATTTATTTTATAAAGAATGCGTTTGGGCCTGTTCTGGTCTGTTCCTGGTGATATTTTCATTTTTAAAAGGTCAATAAAGTATAATATGGAATAGTTTTGTATGTATGGGATTTGCTTATTATTGCCTGGTATTTCAGGGCTTGGTCACTCTTCGAGAGTGAGCCTAGACTGATATATCACAGGATATTTCTTCCTGTGATGGACGTGTGTACTAAAAGAGGGGTGCCCTCTGAGTTGGCCTATAGAACAAACCTACTTTTCGTTCTCATTGTGGGTGCCTCAGACTGTAACACGTTGATTAATAATATATTATTAATTTCTACTTTCAGCTCCCTGGACATCATCAGCCTTATTAAAATTGTGATTCAGTAAATTTAAAAGGGCTCTATTTAAGCACACAGCATATTTTTTTTACAGAAGTTTTTAGTTAGTGGACTTCTATCCAAAAGCAAGGTCTTCACTAACTAAAAGCTTCTGTAAAAAAAATATGCTGTGTGCTTAAATAGAGCCCTTTTAAATTTACCAAATCGCAATTTAATAAGGCTGCAAGTGTCCAACAGCGAGCAGCACAAGAGGCAGTCGTGGAGCAGGAGGAAGAGGAGCATATTGGCCCAGCATATACGGAGGAGGAGCTGTAAATCGAACACAATCAGGGTGCTACTAACACATAACGTTGGATGTCCCTCCCAGTACCCCTACTGTTAACTCCAATGCCATGGGGGTCCTGTAAGTACCTTCATGGCATCTAAATTTAACCTCCCATGTCTACAAATGAATTTAATATGGCATGAAGGTGCTTGCCTTACAGGACCTCTGTGGCGTGTAATAATAAAAAACTATACCATGGGGTTCCTCATAGAAATTATCCCTTTGTTCTGCCTTCTCGTTATATGGACAAAATATTTGAGCTTCAGCCTCATGATCATACCTTCTAGTGAACAGTTTGTCTTAATTTCTTGAAGTACTTATTGGATCTTTTTGCAGTCCAAGTGACTCTAAGAAGTTTTCGTCAACACCACAATTCACAGGCGTAAATTCTGCAGCACTCAAACTTCATTATGATTCAGCTCTCACATCCGTATGTTACTACTAGGAATACCATAGTTCTAACAATGAGGACCTTTGTTGATAATGTGATATTGTTACAGTTTACTAGCTTGTCCAAGCTTACAATAGCTTTCCTCCACAGAAGCAAATGTCTTTTAATGTCATGGCTACAGTTACCATCTGAAGAGATGTTGGATCCCAGGACAATAAAATCTGTCACTGCCTCCACTTCTTCTCCAGCTATTTGACAGGAACTGAGATTGCCGTTTGCCATGATCTTCATCTTTTAACGTTGAGCAGCAGGCCAGCTTTTGTACTCTCTTCTTTCACCCTCATCTTCTAGTTCCTCCTCTCTTTCAGCCATCAAAGTAGTATCATCGGCGTATCTAGGTTTGTTGATATTTTTTCCATCAATATTGATTCTGACTTTTGATTCATCCAGCCCAGCCTTACTCACGATGTGCTGCGTATAAGTTGAATAAGGTGACAATATACTACCTTGTCGCATACCTTTTCCGATCATAAACTATTCTGGTGTCCCATGCTCAGTTCTGATCGTGTCTTCTTGGTACATATACAGATTCCTTAGGAGGCAGATGAGATGGTCTGGTACTCCCATCTCTTTACGAACTTGCTGCATTTTGTTGCGATCCACACAGTCAAAGGCTTTCAAATAGTCTATGAAGCAGAGGTAAATGTTTTTTCTGGAACTCTCTTGCTTTCTCTATTATCTATCGGACTCTGACATGGCTTTGGACTCTGATTTTTATAATTTTCAAGTAGTGGTGTAGTTTCATTATAAACACAGACCATAATTAATGACTTTGGTACTATAGCACTTTATAGTGTTCTTATATTATTGTATATATTGTGTGTTTTACCATTATGTGATTTTGCTCACAAAATTATTTACAGCACTTTGCAGTTTTCTGCTTGAGTAACAGCACTCTGGCACAGTAAGGATTAGTTATTTTGCTAACAAGACTGATAGTTGCGCAATGTGCATGACAACCTGTGTCGCTCATTGGCATGACCAGTTATGTCTGTGTGCTGTACTCTGATAGAGCCCGGAAGCAGACGGCCCTGAAGTAACAGGGCGCGACCATGAATTCATTTTTCTCTACCCCCACATCCTGCAAAGAGGTAACAACTTCATTGTAACATGCTTGCCGCTATCCCATAGGCCTCACCCAGTGATCATACATGAGCCATTTTAGCCACACACCTTTCATAAGCATGCACAGTCTTAGCAGATCACACACTGTTCATTATGTTCTTTAGGTACCATCCAGCATACTGGTAAAGTTGGCCCCTGATAGAAAAAGGTAAGAGTAGATATGCAGCTCTGCCTGAGGAGTAAATATAATAAATGGAACTTCCTATATATTAAGCAGAAACAGCAAACCTCAGACGTATGTTTCGGCCATGGTTGGGCCTTGTCAGTAGGATATAGCTAATGACTCCCTAATTCCCACTCTCAGAGTGGATGACCATAATCATAGAACTAACCTATTCGGGATAGTTCATTCTCTACCTGATCACCTCTATGGTTGGTATTGCTTAAAATAAAACCAGCCTCATACATTTGGCTAATTGGAAAATATTTTACATCATTATAACATGATTATGAATATTTATAATCTTGAAATTCTCACGTATATTTTTAATTGTTTTTATTTAGGACATAATTTCCCACTGTATATATTCACATGACAGAATTTTAGTACTTTAAGTACATTTCAAACACAATCACATCAGCATTCATCACTTGTACACTTGATTGGTATATAAATGGAAACATATTTTGATCCATTAGTTTACAATTCATCTCATTCATTCACAAACACCAACACTTAAGTATGAATATATCAAACATGTTATATATTTTATTATTTGCTTAATGTTTTTCACATCTTGATAGTCATGTAATATGACATAATATGAATTTACAATTCATCTTATTCATTCACTGACACTAACAATTAGCATGGATATATAAAATATTTTATATGTTCTTATGTTCACACCTTGATAGTCATGTAATATGACATTATATAAATTAAAATACCATGCTATTAATATGATGAAAAACTTTTTTTATATGAGCTCTCAAAAATGTTCTCATAAATACACAAGCATCACACAACACATGCACATTTTAAATATGATAAAATTGGCACATAATCCATAACACAGAGAACATCATTTATTTAAAAAAAATTATAATGTCCATATTAGTCTTGTTTAGAATCATATCTTTAATAATTAAGTTACTTTTTTTTCTGTTGGGTTATTTTATTTTGGAACCTATGGTGTTAATTCCCATGGCTAAATTTATTTAGTCACTAAAAAGACCTTGACTTTATTCATATATATTTGTTTTTCTATGGCGCGCAAAGAAATCAACAGGTTATATTATTTACAGAATCTCACAAAAGTGAGTAAACCCCTCACATTTGTGTAAATATTTTATTATATCTTTTCATGTGACAACACTGAACAGGGCAGTATTCCAACATGATAACAACCCCAAACTCACCTCCAAGATGACCACTGCCTTGCTAAAGAAGCTGAAGGTAAAGGTGATGAACTGGACAAGCATGTCTCCAGACATAAACCCTATTGAGCATCTGTGGGGCATCCTCAAACGGAAGATGGGGGAGTGCAAGGTCTCGAACATCCACCAGCTCCATGATGTCATCATGGAGAAGTGGAAGAGGACTCCAGTGGCAACCTGTGAAGCTCTGGTGAACTCCATGCCCATGAAGGTTAAGGCAGTGCTGGGAAATAATGGTGGCCACACAAAATATTGACAATTTGGGCCCAATTTGAACTTTTCCACTTAGGGTGTGTTCTCACTTTTGTTACCAACTGTTTAGACATTAATGGCTGAGTTATTTTGAGGGGACAGTATATTTACACTGTTATACAGGCTGTACACCTAATACTTTACATTATAGTAGTGTCATTTCTTTAGTGTTGTCACATGAAAATATATAATAAAATATTTACAAAAATGTGAGGGGTGTACTCACTTTTGTGAGATACTGTATGTTACTAATGGGTATGTCAAATTCTTGCCATTTGATTCATTCTGTTTTTACATGATAATGCACAAATTACATTACATATTTTTTTTTGTAGTCCTTACCTGTAAGAACCTATTGGGTAATCACCATGGTAATGATTCCTTATAAAAAATAAAAAAAATATTTGGATACAAATTTGAAGTGTTTATGTATTCATCCATCTACCTCACCTGCTAGAGCAGGATTTTTTGTGAATATTAAATAAATTATTAAGACCAGTTATAGATTACAGAAAATTTAATGAAATCATTATAAAGAATCTCACACACCTTAAACCTTACACAATTTACTCTAAGCTTGATTTACAGAGTGTATATAATTTGGTTCCTATTAGAAGAGGTGATGAGTGGAAGACTGCTTTCAGACATTTTGATGTCATTTGGTATATGCAATGCCCCTGTCAGATTCCAATACTTCATTAATTATTATTATTATTATTATTAAAGTTTTTTCAACTTGCCAATATAGAGCCCTATGTAAATCAGTTGCTCTAAGTTAGGGCACTGTAGTAAATCAGCTGCAGGAGTTTGTTTTTCCTAACTTCTACAAAAATCTTTTGCTCCCACAGATTAGAGCACTCTGTGCACAGCTGTAAATCCTGCTTTGGACGCAACAGACTTCTGTAGGGAGCAACCAAACCAAGCTTTATTATTGAGAAAGAGCTCTAGGAGCCAATCGGAAATGCGAACATGTCACAACCCAGATTTAAAGGGCTCTATACACCCATAATTCTCCTACTGTAGCTTATAGGAGCAATCTGCAGGTTGTGACTTTATATGCATCTCAGACCCAGCATTTCAGATCAGATCCGAGCATCATTCATAGAGAGACAAAGAAATCAGACCACACTAGTTTTAGTGCACCAGCAGACTAACTTTATTTCTTGCTTCAGCCACATTTTACAGGTATCAAAAAACATTATCTCCCAGTTCTATGCCCCCCCCCCCCCCCCCGTTACTACAGTTATCAACCCCCTCCTTCCCTGTTTCAGGGGTCTGTTCTTACTACTGTGACCTTCTCACCATGCCACTAACCATAAACACTCATCCCATCTCTGATATCAGAGCCTGGAAATTATCTGACCAGATTGCCTCAAAATTGATGGCTGTCCTTTGATCATGAGATGCTATGGTGGGGGTAGAGTAACATCTGAGAATTGCACATCTGGATCAAATACTTCATAATATCACATGAACCATTTCTGCCACCTTACATCAATAAAAGTATATACATTGTAACCAAGGAACCATGGGCCCTATTCAATTGAGCAATTGTTGTTTGCTGGAGCCCGTAATGTAGCCAGAAAACTTGGCATCTTTTAGCGAGCCACAAACGATCTACGGGTTAGAAGCTGAAAATCCCTGCATTTGCCAAAATCGTAACTTACAACCCATCTAAGTCTTTGATCTGTCAAGACCACAAATGTTACAATCGATAAAATCGCAAATCGCTATTCAATTGCTACAATTCCCCAAGGACACCATTTTTTTCAAACCCACAAATGGCAAATGTAGCCCAAAATATTATGGGTTCCAAATGGGATCCACACAGGGTTTACAGACTAGTTTATAACACTGCAAAAGACAATTAAAACACCCCAATGGACTTTAAAATATGGAGAAAGCAATGGAAGGCATTATAATTAATTGCACAACAATTCCCAATTAACAAATAGTCTGTAATGGTCATGCATATGCCAATATGAAACATCTCACTCGTCACATCTATATATCAAGTACCAGGGAAACATTTTATTTTTGGTTGTTCAGTTCTTCAGTCCTGTCCGACTGTCTGTGACCCTTGCACACTTTGCTATGTCTCTGTCTGGGCTTATCCACAAGGTTTGCATGCCAAAGATACTGGAGTGGGTTGCCAGTTCCTTCTCCGGTGGACTGCGATTTGGCTGACCTCTCTGCTATGACCTGCCCACCTAGAGGAACCCTACATGGTATAGTTCACAGCTTCATTGAAGTACACAAGCCCCTTCACCATCACAAGGTAGCGATCCAGTAGGGGAACAGGGGGACATATACCACACTAATCTACTTTAAACTATCAGGAAGGGCCACAAACACACATGGAGTCTGTGCAGAGGCACATGGAGCAACAGCTAACTCACCTCCATCTGGGATGCCCATCCTGGAAAGTTCCATGACATTGCTGGTGGCCATGTGCCAAGATGTATACCCATTATCATTTTGTGGAATCCCATCAAGTGTTTTGCTATCAATCAATTTATATATATATATATATATATATATATATATATATATATATATATATTATGATTTGATATATCATTATATAAGTATTAATATTAATATATGTATTAATCTATTGCATAGTAATGAGGGCTCATTAGTTTACAGATATTGGAAAGTGACTAAAATATGATTTATGTGGATGTCCCAAAACCCCAACCATTGAAGACACAATGACACGGTCAGAACAGTATAACAAAGCTTTATTTTATACACAGAGCACACTCAGAAATGTACAAGACTGTGCATTAATATTATGAGTGCGGTGTGGGAGGATCCCAGAAGGTCAAGAGGCTTTTGGAGAAAGGGGACACCTAAAGAGGTTAATGTCATAGTCTAGAATAATTATGATGACTAGTACATACTAGGGTCACATGTGGTCACTACACCACTGCAACTGGAATCTGATGAAAAAAGGATCATCAGAAATCACTCCATTTAATAGAAGTAGCCAGTAATGCGCACAGCACTTACCTTTTGCTAGCATCTGCTCAACTGTACAGACGCATAAACATCTGGACTATCCCATCCAAACCAGTCTCACACATACATTATGAACCTAAATAAAAAAAAACTGAAATAAAAGTGTAAAAAAAAAAAAAAAAAGCGGAGGAGGATACAAAAATAACACAAAAAACATGCATGTACAGTACAGTGCTAAATACTGTAGCAATATACCTACTCACCTGATTCCCATCTGGAATCATTACTAACTATTAGCTAGGTCTCTGGATAACTCATTGGCCATGACCATTAATAATGATGTGTCATCTCACAATAAATACTTAGCTGTGACTAGTGTCAGTGGTCCAGGTGTACTATCACCTTCTCCACATGATATTGTTCATCCACATTGATATCACATCCATCAGCTATACAGGTGTTAGCACATGTTAAAGCATAGTCATGATATTAGCAATATGGGAAAAATACCTATTAATACGGAGAGGACACAAAGGTCAGCAGTCAGACTCCCTGTTACTTACCTCAGACCCAAGGATCTGTTCTCAGACTGATATTGAGGTCAGGATCACATGCTTCACTAGTGCATATATTAATGCTGGCTGTCATCAATATGCCTTTGTGGGACTTTGCAAGTCCACTGCCATAGTGGTGTTAGTCTACATTTAAGCTAACAACAAACGTACATTACATACACTAAAAACCCTCTAAGTACACCTAAAACAACTCCTTTCCTAAACCTACAATAGGCTAAAAAAGCCCACTTACCTTGCCTAAAATGCGATGATAGTTTTCTGGCCTTCGTCCTAGCATAAGGGCCCATCCTTCATTGCCGCAGGTCCGGCGTCTGGCACCCCTAGGAAGAAAAGAAACATTAAAATTAATAAATAAATAAACACAACATATAATCAATATCTTCCTCCCCTATCTCCCTCCCTCACTATATTTCCCCTCCCTCCCTATCTCTCTGGCTATCCCCCTCTTCCTATCTCTTCCCTATCCCTCTCCCTATATCCCTCTGTCCCTATTCCCTCATCCCTCTCCCTATCTCTCTCTCCCTAACTCTCTCCCTAACTCTCTCCCTCCCTATCTCTCTCCTCCCCCCCTATCTCTCTCCCTATATCGTCCTTCCCTATCCCCCATCCCTCTCCCTATCTCTCTCTCCCTCCCTACCTCTCTCCCTCCCTACCTCTTTCCCTCCCTATTGCTCTGTCCCCATCTCTCTCCATCTCCCTATCTCTTTCTCTATCCCACCCCCTCTCTCTCTCTCTCTCTCTATCATCCCCTCCTCTCTCTCTATCTCCCCTCTTCTCTCTCTCTCTCTCTTTCTCTCCCTCCTCTCTCTCAATCTCTCCCTCTTCTCTCTCTCTCTCTGTCTCTCTCTCTCTCTCCCTCCTCTCTCTCAATCTCTTCCTCCTCTCTCTCTCTCTCTATCTCCCCCTCCTCTCTCTCTTTCTCTCTCCATCACCCTCTCTATCCTCCCTCTCTCTCTATCTCTCTCTATCTCCCCCTCTCTCTCTCTATCCCCTATATCGCCTCTCTCTCTCTCTCTCTCCATGCTCCTCTCTCTATCTCCCCTCACTCTCTGTCTCACTCTATCCCCCCTCCTCTCTCTTTCTATTTACCCCTCCTCTCTTTCTCTATTTCTCCCCTCCTCTCTCTCTCCCTCCTCTCTATCTCCCCCTCCTCTCTCTCTTTCTCCCCCTCCTCTCTCTCTTTCTCCCCCTCCTATCTCTCTCCCCTCCTCTCTCTCTCTCTCTCTCTCTCTCTCTCTCTCTCTCTCTCTCCCCCTCCTATCTCTCTCTCTCTCTCCCCCTCCTCTCTCTTCCCCTCCTCTCTCTCTATCTCCCTCTTTATCTATCTATCTATCCCCCCTCACTCTCTCTCTCTATCCCCCTCTCTCTCTCTTCCCCTTCTCTCTCTCTCTATCCCCCTCTCTATATATATGCCCATCTCTCTCTGTCTCCTCCTCCTCTCTCTATCTTCCCCTCCTCTCTCTCTCTCTCTCTCTCTCTCTCTACCCCCTCTCTCTATATATCTATCCCCCTTCTCTCTCTCTCCATCCTCCTCTCTCTCTCTATCACCCCTTTCTCTCTATCTCTCTCCATCCTCCTCTCTCTCTCTATCCCCCCTTTCTCTCTATCTCTCTCCATCCTCCTCTCTCTCTCTATCCCACCTATCTCTCTATCTCTCTCTATCTCCCCCTCTCTCTATCCCCAGCTCTCTATCAATCCCCCTCATCTCTCTATCTCCCCCTCCTCTCTATCTACCCCTTCTCTCTCTATCTATCCCCCCTCTCTATCTCCCCCTCCTCTCTCTCTCTATCTCCCCTCCTCTCTTTCTCTATCTCCCACTCCTCTCTCTACCCCCTATCTCTCTATCCCCCTCTCTCTTTATCTCCTCCTCCTCTCTCTATCTCCCCTGTCTCTCTCTCTACCCCCTCTCTATCTAGCCCCCTCCTTTCTCTCTCCATCCTCCTCCTCTCTCTCTATCCTCTCTCTATCCCCCTCACTCTCTATCTCACTCTACCTTGCCCCTCCTCTCTCTTTCTTTTCCCCCCTCCTCTCTCTCCCCCTATTACTCCCCTCCTCTCTCTCTCCCCCTCCTCTCTATCTCCCCCCTCCTCTCTCTCTCTCTCCCCCCTCCTCTCTCTCTCTATCCCACTCCTCCCTATCTCCCCTCCTCTCTCTATCTCCCTCTTTATCTATCTATCCCCATTGTTCTCTCTCTCTATCCCCCTCTCTCTATCTCTTTCCCCCTCTCTCTCTCTATCACCCTCTCTCTATATCCCCCTCTCTCTCTGTCTCCCCCTCCTCTCTCTATCTCCCCCTCCTCTCTCTCTCTCTACATATCTATCCCCTTCTCTCTCTCTCTCTCTATAGCTATCTTCATCTCTCTCTCTCTCTGTGTCCCCTTTCTCTCTATCTCTCTCTATCTCCCCCCTCTCTCTATCCCCCATCTCTCTATCTATCCCCCTCGTCTCTCTCTCTCTCTCATCCCACTCACTATCCTCCTCTCTCTATCTCCCCCTCCTCTCTCTATCCCCCATTCTCTCTCTCTACCCCTTCCTCTCTATCTCTCTCTATCCCCTGCTCTCGCTCTACATTCTCCTCTCTCTCTCTTTATTCCCCCCCTCTCTCTCTATCTCTCTATCCCTTCCTCTCTCGCTCTACTGCCCCCCTCCTCTCTCTTTCTATGTACCCCCTCCTCTCTCTCTCTCTCTATGTCCCCCCTCCTCTCTCTCTCTCTCTCTATGTCCCCCCTCCTCTCTCTCTATCTCCCCCTCTCTATCTAGCCCCCCACCTCTCGCTCTCTATCTCCCCTTCCTCTCTCTTTCTATCTCTCCCTCCTCTCTTTCTCTATCTCCACCGCCTCTCGCTCTCTATCTCCCCCTCCCCTCTCTCTCAATCCTCCCCTCCTCTCTATCTCCCTCTTCTCTCTATATGCCCCCGTCTCTCTTTATCTATCCCCCTCTCTATTTCCCCCTCCTCTCTCTCTATCTCCCCTCCTCTCTTTCTCTATCTCCCCCTCCTCTCTCTCTCTATCTCCCCTCCTCTCTCTCTCTATCTCCCCCTCCTCTCTCTATCTCCCCTTCCTCTCTCTTTCTATCTCTCCCTCCTCTCTTTCTCTATCTCCACCGCCTCTCGCTCTCTATCTCCCCCTCCCCTCTCTCTCAATCCTCCCCTCCTCTCTATCTCCCTCTTCTCTCTATATGCCCCCGTCTCTCTTTATCTATCCCCCTCTCTATTTCCCCCTCCTCTCTCTCTATCTCCCCTCCTCTCTTTCTCTATCTCCCCCTCCTCTCTCTCTCTATCTCCCCTCCTCTCTTTCTCTATCTCCCCCTCCTCTCTCTATCTCCCCCTCCTCTCTCTATCTCCCCTCCTCTCTCTCCCCCCTCCCCTCTCTCTCTATCCCACTCCTCCCTATCTCCCCTCCTCTCTCTATCTCTATCCCCCTCTCTATCTCCCCCTCCTCTCTCTCTATCTCCCCTCCTCTCTCTCTTTCTCCCCCTCCTATCTCTCTCCCCTCCTCTCTCTCTCTCTCTCCCCCTCCTCTCTCTTCCCCTCCTCTCTCTCGATCTCCCTCTTTATCTATCTATCCCCCCTCACTCTCTCTCTATCCCCCTCTCTCTCTTCCCCTTCTCTCTCTCTCTATCCCCCTCTCTATATATATCCCCATCTCTCTCTGTCTCCTCCTTCTCTCTCTATCTTCCCCTCCTCTCTCTCTCTCTCTACCCCCTCTCTCTATATATGTCTATCACCCTTCTCTCTCTCCATCCTCCTCTCTCTCTATATCACCCCTTTCTCTCTATCTCTCTCTATCCCCCCTTTCTCTCTATTTCTCTCCATCCTCCTCTCTCTCTCTATTCCACCTTTCTCTCTATCTCTCTCTATCTCCCCCTCTCTCTCTATCCCCAGCTCTCTATCTATCCCCCTCCTCTCTCTATCTCCCCCTCCTCTCTATCTACCCCTTCTCTCTATCTACCCCCTTCTCTCTCTATCTATCCCCCCTCTCTATCTGCCCCTTCTCTCTATCTCAATCTCCCCTCCTCTCTTTCTCTATCTCCCCCTCCTCTCTCTATCCCCTATCTCTCTATCCCCCTCTCTCTTTATCTCCTCCCCCTCTCTCTATCTCCCCTGTCTCTCTCTCTACCCCCTCCCTATCTAGCCCCCCCTCCTCTCTCTCTCCATCCTCCTCCTCTCTCTTTATCCCCTCTCTATCCCCCTCACTCTCTATCTCACTCTACCTCGCCCCTCCTCTCTCTTTCTTTTTTCCCCTCCTCTCTCTCCCGCTATTACTCCCCTCCTCTCTCTCTCTCCCCCTCCTCTCTATCTCCCCCCTCCTCTCTCTCTCTCTCCCCCCTCCTCTCTCTCTCTATCCAACTCCACCCTATCTCCCCTCATCTCTCTATCTCCCTCTTTATCTATCTATCCCCATTGCTCTCTCTCTCTAACCCCCTCTCTCTCTCTTTCCCCCTCTCTCTCTCTATCCCCCTCTCTCTATATCCCCCTCTCTATCTGTCTCCCCCTCCTCTCTCTATCTCCCCCTCCTCTCTCTCTCTCTCTACATATCTATCCCCTTCTCTCTCTCTCTCTCTCTCTCTAGCTATCTTCATCTCTCTCTCTCTATCCCCCCTTTATCTCTATCTCTCTCTATCTCCCCCCTCTCTCTATCCCCCATCTCTCTATCTATCCCCCTCGTCTCTCTCTCTCTCTCATCCCACTCACTATCCTCCTCTCTCTATCTCCCCCTCCTCTCTCTATCCCCCATTCTCTCTCTCTACCCCTTCCTCTCTATCTCTCTCTATCCCCTGCTCTCGCTCTACATTCTCCTCTCTCTCTCTTTATTCCCCCCCTCTCTCTCTATCTCTCTATCCCTTCCTCTCTCGCTCTACTGCCCCCCTCCTCTCTCTTTCTATGTACCCCCTCCTCTCTCTCTCTCTCTATGTCCCCCCTCCTCTCTCTCTCTCTCTCTATGTCCCCCCTCCTCTCTCTCTATCTCCCCCTCTCTATCTAGCCCCCCACCTCTCGCTCTCTATCTCCCCTTCCTCTCTCTTTCTATCTCTCCCTCCTCTCTTTCTCTATCTCCACCGCCTCTCGCTCTCTATCTCCCCCTCCCCTCTCTCTCAATCCTCCCCTCCTCTCTATCTCCCTCTTCTCTCTATATGCCCCCGTCTCTCTTTATCTATCCCCCTCTCTATTTCCCCCTCCTCTCTCTCTATCTCCCCTCCTCTCTTTCTCTATCTCCCCCTCCTCTCTCTCTCTATCTCCCCTCCTCTCTTTCTCTATCTCCCCCTCCTCTCTCTATCTCCCCTTCCTCTCTCTTTCTATCTCTCCCTCCTCTCTTTCTCTATCTCCACCGCCTCTCGCTCTCTATCTCCCCCTCCCCTCTCTCTCAATCCTCCCCTCCTCTCTATCTCCCTCTTCTCTCTATATGCCCCCGTCTCTCTTTATCTATCCCCCTCTCTATCTCCCCCTCCTCTCTCTCTATCTCCCCTCCTCTCTTTCTCTATCTCCCCCTCCTCTCTCTCTCTATCTCCCCTCCTCTCTTTCTCTATCTCCCCCTCCTCTCTCTATCTCCCCCTCCTCTCTCTATCTCCCCTCCTCTCTCTCCCCCCTCCCCTCTCTCTCTATCCCACTCCTCCCTATCTCCCCTCCTCTCTCTATCTCTATCCCCCTCTCTATCTCCCCCTCCTCTCTCTCTATCTCCCCTCCTCTCTCTCTTTCTCCCCCTCCTATCTCTCTCCCCTCCTCTCTCTCTCTCTCTCCCCCTCCTCTCTCTTCCCCTCCTCTCTCTCGATCTCCCTCTTTATCTATCTATCCCCCCTCACTCTCTCTCTATCCCCCTCTCTCTCTTCCCCTTCTCTCTCTCTCTATCCCCCTCTCTATATATATCCCCATCTCTCTCTGTCTCCTCCTTCTCTCTCTATCTTCCCCTCCTCTCTCTCTCTCTCTACCCCCTCTCTCTATATATGTCTATCACCCTTCTCTCTCTCCATCCTCCTCTCTCTCTATATCACCCCTTTCTCTCTATCTCTCTCTATCCCCCCTTTCTCTCTATTTCTCTCCATCCTCCTCTCTCTCTCTATTCCACCTTTCTCTCTATCTCTCTCTATCTCCCCCTCTCTCTCTATCCCCAGCTCTCTATCTATCCCCCTCCTCTCTCTATCTCCCCCTCCTCTCTATCTACCCCTTCTCTCTATCTACCCCCTTCTCTCTCTATCTATCCCCCCTCTCTATCTGCCCCTTCTCTCTATCTCAATCTCCCCTCCTCTCTTTCTCTATCTCCCCCTCCTCTCTCTATCCCCTATCTCTCTATCCCCCTCTCTCTTTATCTCCTCCCCCTCTCTCTATCTCCCCTGTCTCTCTCTCTACCCCCTCCCTATCTAGCCCCCCCTCCTCTCTCTCTCCATCCTCCTCCTCTCTCTTTATCCCCTCTCTATCCCCCTCACTCTCTATCTCACTCTACCTCGCCCCTCCTCTCTCTTTCTTTTTTCCCCTCCTCTCTCTCCCGCTATTACTCCCCTCCTCTCTCTCTCTCCCCCTCCTCTCTATCTCCCCCCTCCTCTCTCTCTCTCTCCCCCCTCCTCTCTCTCTCTATCCAACTCCACCCTATCTCCCCTCATCTCTCTATCTCCCTCTTTATCTATCTATCCCCATTGCTCTCTCTCTCTCTAACCCCCTCTCTCTCTCTTTCCCCCTCTCTCTCTCTATCCCCCTCTCTCTATATCCCCCTCTCTATCTGTCTCCCCCTCCTCTCTCTATCTCCCCCTCCTCTCTCTCTCTCTCTCTCTACATATCTATCCCCTTCTCTCTCTCTCTCTCTCTCTCTAGCTATCTTCATCTCTCTCTCTCTATCCCCCCTTTATCTCTATCTCTCTCTATCTCCCCCCTCTCTCTATCCCCCATCTCTCTATCTATCCCCCTCGTCTCTCTCTCTCTCTCTCATCCCACTCACTATCCTCCTCTCTCTATCTCCCCCTCCTCTCTCTATCCCCCATTCTCTCTCTCTATCCCTTCCTCTCTCTCTCTCTCTATCCCCTGCTCTCGCTCTACATTCTCCTCTCTCTCTCTTTATTCCCCCCCTCTCTCTCTCTATATCTCACTATCCCCTCCTCTCTCGCTCTACTGCCCCCCTCCTCTCTCTCTCTATGTCCCCCCCTCCTCTCTCTCTATGTCCCCCCTCCTCTCTCTCTCACTATGTCCCCCCTCCTCTCTCTCTATCTCTCCCTTTCTATCTAGCCCCCCACCTCTCGCTCTCTATCTCCCCTTCCTCTCTCTTTCCATCTCTCCCTCCTCTCTTTCTCTATCTCCACCGCCTCTCGCTCTCTATCTCCCCCTCCCCTCTCTCTCAATCTCCCCCTCCTCTCTATCTCCCCCTTCTCTCTATATACCCCCCGTCTCTCTCTGTCTATCCCCCTCTCTATCTCCCCCTCCTCTCTCTCCTCTCCTCTCTTTCTGTATCTCCCCCTCCTCTCTCTCTCTCTATCTCCCCTCCTCTCTTTCTCTATCTCCCCCTCCTTTCTCTCTCTATCTCCCCTCCTCTCTCTCCCCTCTCTCTCTATCCCACTCCTCCCTATCACCTCTCCTCTCTCTATCTCTATCCCCCTCTCTATCTCCCCCTCCTCTCTCTCTATCTCCCCTCCTCTCTCTCTTTCTCCCCCTCCTATCTCTCTCCCCTCCTCTCTCTCTCTCTCTCTCTCTCCCCCTCCTATCTCTCTCTCCCCCCCTCCTCTCTCTTCCCCTCCTCTCTCTCTATCTCCCTCTTTATCTATCTATCCCCCTCACTCTCTCTCTATCCCCCTTCTCTCTCTCTCTATCCCCCTCTCTATATATATCCCCATTTCTTTCTGTCTCCTCCTCCTCTCTCTATCTTCTCCTCCTCTCTCTCTCTCTCTCTCTCTATCCCCTGCTCTCGCTCTACATTCTCCTCTCTCTCTCTTTATCCCCCCCCCTCTCTCTCTATCTCTCTATCCCCTCCTCTCTCGCTCTACTGCCCCCCTCCTCTCCCTCTCTATGTCCCCCCCTCCTCTCTCTCTCTCTATGTCAGCCCTCCTCTCTCTCTCACTATGTCCCCCCTCTTATCTCTCTATCTCCCCCTTTCTATCTAGCCCCCCACCTCTCGCTCTCTATCTCCCCTTCCTCTCTCTTTCTATCTCTCCCTCCTCTCTTTCTCTATCTCCACCGCCTCTCGCTCTCTATCTCCCCCTCCCCTCTCTCTCAATCTCCCCCTCCTCTCTATCTCCCCCTTCTCTCTATATGCCCCCTGTCTCTCTCTATCTATCCCCCTCTCTATCTCCCCCTCCTCTCTCTCTATCTCCTCTCCTCTCTTTCTCTATCTCCCCCTCCTCTCTCTCTCTATCTCCCCTCCTCTCTTTCTCTATCTCCCACTCCTCTCTCTCTCTATCTCCCCTCCTCTCTCTCCCCCCTCCCCTCTCTCTCTATCCCACTCCTCCCTATCTCCCCTCCTCTCTCTATCTCTATCCCCCTCTCTATATCCCCCTCCTCTCTCTCTCTATCTCCCCTCCTCTCTCTCTTTCTCCCCCTCCTATCTCTCTCCCCTCCTCTCTCTCTCTCTCCCCCTCCTATCTCTCTCTCTCTCCCCCTCCTCTCTCTTCCCCTCCTCTCTCTCTATCTCCCTCTTTATCTATCTATCCCCCTCACTCTCTCTCTATCCCCCTCTCTCTCTCTTCCCCTTCTCTCTCTCTCTATCCCCCTCTCTATATATATCCCCATCTCTTTCTGTCTCCTCCTCCTCTCTCTATCTTCCCCTCCTCTCTCTCTCTCTCTCTCTCTACCCCCTCTCTCTATATATCTATCCCCCTTCTCTCTCTCTCCATCCTCCTCTCTCTCTATATCACCCCTTTCTCTCTATCTCTCTCCATCCTCCTCTCTCTCTCTATCCCCCCTTTCTCTCAATCTCTCTCCATCCTCCTCTCTCTCTCTATCCCACCTTTCTCTATATCTCTCTCTATCCCCCCCTCTCTCTCTATCCCCAGATCTCTATCTATCCCCCTCCTCTCTCTATCTCCCCCTCCTCTCTATCTACCCCTTCTCTCTATCTACCCCCTTCTCTCTCTATCTATCCCCCTCTCGATCTCCCCCTCCTCTCTCACTCTATCTCCCCCTCCTCTCTCTACCCCCTATCTCTCCCTCTCTCTTTATCTCCTCCTCCTCTCTCTATCTCCCCTGTCTCTCTCTCTACCCCCTCCCTATCTAGCCCCCCTCCTCTCTCTTTCCATCCTCCTCCTCTCTCTCTATCCCCTCTCTACCCCCCTCACTCTCTATCTCACTCTACCTCACCCCTCCTCTCTCTTTCTTTTTCCCCCTCCTCTCTCTCCCCCTATTACTCCCCTCCTCTCTCTCTCCCCCCCTCCTCTCTATCTCCCCCCTCCTCTCTCTCTCTATCCCACTCCTCCCTATCTCCCCTCCTCTCTCTCTCTCCCTCTTTATCTATCTATCCCCATTGCTCTCTCTCTCTATCCCCCTCTCTCTCTCTTTCCCCCTCTCTCTCTCTATCCCCCTCTCTCTATACCCCCCTCTCTCTCTAC